>CM038113.1:25664312-25813798 GCA_001642375.2 Mentha longifolia
CAGACGACGTACCAGACGTCGCCTTCTCTACAATAGAAGAAGGCCTTGGCCTCTTCTTTTTCCTCTGTACTGCGGCCTAGAGATCTTGGGGATTCACTACAAACACAAACACATATTAAACCTCAGACAAACAACAACATCACATGATGTATGAAGCATGGCCTCACCCAAATCCGCAGTCATAGTGGCGTTATATGGGCTCAGCCCATATCTCGCAAGCTCGGCCTCAGAATAATCCCTCTCAATATGGCCGAGGTTCATCAAGCTCGTCTCAAGATCACTGATTGGTTTCTCAGTGACTTGAGGCGTGAACTTGACCTTGGACCAAGGATACAAAGGCACCCCTTCAGTCCGGCAGAAGAAAAAAATAATTTGCCAGTTCGGCACTTTGGAGGGCGTCTCCAACTTAAACCTATTGAGGGGGGAAAAGTAAACCCACCCCGTCGGACCCCGCTTAGGTCTAAAAACATTAAGCAACAAATCTACAGAAGCCGAACCGCCAAGGCGGCCGACCTCGACACAAAACCCGACGACCTGCTTGACGGAGGGCGGCGCCAACTGCCCTAACGACAGTTTAAGTTTCTCTAAGAGTTCGACAAAAATGTGATTTAAAGGAAAGCGAAGACCGAACTGAAGATAGTCTTCGTACACAGTAAAAAAACCTACAGGGGGATAACTACCCCTATCATCAGTACGTGGCAGAACCAGCTCCGTTGACTCTGGAAACAAAATTTTCCGAGCCAAATTTTGCATATGTGACTCACTCATGGTGGAGGCATATTGAAGGGCGGCATCTGACCCAACTAAGGGTAGGAATTCGATTTCTCGAAGGCTGGGAGGGACCAACAAACGTGTGTACACATTCAATGGAACCCTCACAGGAAATACCCTAGACGGCGAGGGCGAAACCCCTGTGTTCACCGGTTCACCCTATCCATATCCATCGGGAGAGAAGATGAAGAAGAAGACATTAACGAGGAAGAAACTTACTTGTTGCGGCTTTCCCAAAAATTTCACTGAAAAATGGTGCGAATGGCGGCGGCAGTTGCAGAATTTCGACTTAGGGTTTTTGATGTCTCGCTTAAGTTGGGAAAATAGATGGGGGGGGAAATGCTTTTAGGCGTACAATGGAAGCTTTTATAAGCAAAATTTCCGCCTTTTCAAATCCCGCCTCTTCACAAGGAGGCGAAACATGTCCCACTTACTCTGACTCCCAACAGTCGCACCTTTCAAATCATGCCTATTTGAGTTCGACCTCGTCTAAATGAGGCGATATGCATTTTGACTACGTCAAAATCCTAATTTCGACGGGGGAAATCCGAAACTCACCAACAATCCCGTCCTAGCTTCTATACTTTTTGGGGGGGGGGGGATGTGATAGGATACGGCCTAGCTACTAGGCCCAAGCGCTGGTCCAATATAATTGGACCCCGGCAAATGAGCTTGGCCTAGGTGAGCTCGGCCCACTGAAAGGCCTAGAAGTCACCTCGGCCCAATCCAGAAGCGCAGCCCAAAAGCACTGAAGCTCGGCCGACCCATGATCTCCAACCCACGACCCCCTACCCACGATCTCGGACGTGGCACCCCACGACCTCGGGCGCACGACCTCGGTCATAACCGCACCTGAGCACCTATAAATAGAGCCTCTATGATAGATAGAGGACACACACACACACTCTGTAACTCAAAGTATTAATACAAAGAATCTCTATTCCTCCGTGGACGTAGATCTAACAAAAGATCGAACCACGTAACTCATTGTGTTCATATTTTTTCTAAATCTTTCCGTCGTACAAACACTCTAAAATCCACGATCGATCAATTATATTGTTTTTAACTCATAAATATTTTGATTCATTTTGTATAAAAACTTTTCATTTCTCGTTAACTGTATCATGGTTAATTTGCAATGTAAGATTCTTGATAAACTATACAAAGGGATGGACAATGTTTTTTCTCTTACCTCTCTTTAATTAATCAGAATAAATCTTTTACAAAACTTTGTTTTTCATTGTTGACGCAATTGCGAAGCGTGATCCTAGGTTTTCACAAATTAGTAATTTAATGTTCATCTTAGATTTTTTTTTTTTTTTGTTATTTTTTTAAAGTGTTCAATTTTTTCATTGGTTTATCACATTCACGTAAATGATTTTTCACTTGAGTTTACATTTTGTCACTCTACAGTAATACACATTTTTTTGCTAAGACTATCTCTACAAGTATGTGACAATCAATGGAAGATTAGTGAGTGAATGGCATTTATATGGTCTACTACATTGAGAGAGATGATATATATTCATTTCATTCCAATCATTTAGTCTCATTTATCATATTTGGTCGTCTCACAAATATAATATCATAATATTGAAATTATAACAATCAGTTGTCATGATAAAACATCTTACACTACAAGAACACTGTTCATCGCCGGCGGATTCGCGACAGACTAAAAAATGGAAACGTCACCGACGGATCTCCTGCGGATTCTATACGAGGTGGCGCTTCTCGAGAATCTGTGGCGGATTCCCGACGGATTCCGTCGGCATTCCGCAGTCAAAATTCGCCGGCGGATTTGTCCGCCGGCGTTTGTATTTCCCGACGCTCATTTCGCCGACGAACTTGCCGTCGGCATTCCGCAGCGAATCACAATGCCGGCAGATTGGTGGCGGAATATTCAGTCGGGAATGCTACTAGTGTTAAAAATTCTCTTGAATTACAAATTATATCATGTGGCCCATAAAAATAATACCTTATCCCAAATTTCTCTTTCACACTCATATTTAACAAAATACCCAAAACTATTGAACCTTCAAATTTTATCATAAATAATTTATTTTCTTAGCACCCATGTTTCGATAAAGAGTACTAAATTTTCTAAACAATTTTGATTGAGCCACAGCATTTTTCAAGCAAACACAACTATAACCTTAACAAGCTCAGACCAAAAAAAAAAATAACCTTAACAAGTGTCATTTGTTTTGGTCGATTATGATAAAGATTTCGTATGTATGAGCTAGTTGTCCATACATCATTATAACTATTATGTTGCAATGTTTAACATTATACATTTATACACATCAACGTTCAATATACTCCTTTCTCCTAATAAATTTGAGTCGTTCATATACCTCACATATATTTAAAAAACTTCTCATGTTCATTGGAACGGAGGGAATATTTGTTTTGACATTAATTTTAAAAAAAAAAGAAAAAAAAAAGCCCATCTCCCCAATAGTTTATTCTTGATTCTGCTTTTGATCGATCAACCATACGGTATTATGGGACCATATTCAACGATACGAGGCTGTCTCATGATCTGTTCAAATGTTGAAAGACTCATGATTCATGATTCCAGAACTAGTATACACAATCTTGAAAAGAAAAAAAAATGCAAATTATTATATAAATCTTATGTAAATACTCTACTAAGCTACTTCATATCCGTGTTAGTTTTCTTATTATTACGAGCAATACTCTTCTATTTACTGTGGGCATACCTAATTTGCCTAGATAAAAATTTGGGTGAGATCGGCCACATAGTGTGGCCGGGTCAAAGTGTCAATCTTTATACAGAAAAGTGATAATCTATACGAATAAAAGTGTCAATCTTTAACATAATTATTTTACGAATAAAATGCCAATTTTTAAAAGTGTCAATCTTTATACAGAAAAGTGTTAATCTACACAAATAAAAGTGTCAGTGTTTTAGCCGGCCGCACGGTGCCTCTGACTGACCCAAGTGTGTCCCATTTGCCTACGGGCTTAGGTGACAGTATTATATTTAAGGAAAATTATAATTATATCCTTATAAAAATAAATCCTATTAAAAAAAAACTAAATTCTAAAGAGAAAAATCATCGACGTGACACTACCACATTAAATGTTGTCACATATATATGTGCCCACAATTGATAGGGGAACATTCAAATATTTTCACATATGAACATACTCCAAAAACAAAAAAATCATAGCATATATAGCTATTTCATATGTTTAATTTACTCGAAATAAACATAGGTGAAGTCCACCTATATTATACTAACACATAAAAAAATTCTCTTTCACATTTAATGTGTACAAATGTTAGTAGGACTAGTGGCCGTGGCGGCTTCCGGAAAGTTAATAATTGTTCTAAGTTGGCTAGCTTTTGCTTTATTTCGTTATACGGAATATATATTTAGATATTGGTGTAGTTACCTATTAAATAATTTAATAATCTCATTGTACATCGATCAAATCGAAATTGGTTTTTTTTTTTATCAGTAACGGAAGCTTATACTATTAGAAACAAAGAGTGTGGCACCAGCGGTGCCGCTTACAGACATATCAATTCGCTAGTCAATTTTCATACAGTTTTTTCGTCGCCCACACTAAATAATTATTGCTAGATCGAAATTGGTTATTTCAACACAATTTGGTTTACTCGTACCATACAACTAGCACATGTGAATCGTGCTTTTTATTATCCCAATCATATATTATAGCTCTCAAATAAGGACATGGAGAAAATTGCAATTACGTACTGTTGGGATATTATGTTAAGGGGGAATTTGGATTCAATTGTGTTTTGATTGGATTCCAAAACCCTCATAGAATATTTCCCTAATTATCTTTAATGATCTAGCTCAAGTTACAATGTATATTTTAATGTATTAGAAGAGCTCACTTGTTAGGGAGCTCTTTATTGAAATGTAATTTTAGAGTGTCTAGGTGAGAGTGACTTTCTGAAGGAAAGCCGGAGCGGCTCTGAAGCACAGCCGGAGCGGCTCTGAAGCAAAGCCGGAGCGCCTCTCTGAAGGAAAGCCGGAGCGCCTGACCAAAGGAAGGGCCAGAGCGCGCTTTGAAGTTCAAAGCGCCTTCCAGGTCCAAAGCGCACTTCCAAAGTTAAAAGCGCCTTCCAGGTCCGAAGCGCGCTTCAAGAATTCAAAGCGCCTTCCAGGTCCAGAGCGCGCTTCCAAAGTTCAAAGCGCCTTCCAGGTCCGAAGCGTGCTTCCAGAGTTCAAAGCGCCTCTCTTCCAGAGCGCGCTTCCAGCCAAAGCGCCTCTCTGGGCCAGAGCGAGCTTCCAGCTTGAGTGAGAGCGTCTGACAAGCAGGTGAGAAGCGACAGCTGCCAGGCCACGTGTCCGCTCAGGATTGCTCAACGGACTGTGATATGTCTAATCGCCGAACTTGCAGGGCTAGGCTAGCCTCTCTGAAGGAAAGCCGGAGCGCCTGACCAAAGGAAGGGCCAGAGCGCGCTTTGAAGTTCAAAGCGCCTTCCAGGTCCAAAGCGCACTTCCAAAGTTAAAAGCGCCTTACAGGTCCGAAGCGCGCTTCAAGAGTTCAAAGCGTCTTCCAAGTCCAGAGCGCGTTTCCAAAGTTCAAAGCGCCTTCCAGGTCCGAAGCGTGCTTCCAGAGTTCAAAGCGCCTCTCTTCCAGAGCGCGCTTCCAGCCAAAGCGCCTCTCTGGGCCAGAGCGAGCTTCCAGCTTGAGCGAGAGCGTCTGATAAGCAGGTGAGAAGCGACAGCTGCCAGGCCACGTGTCCGCTCAGGATTGCTCAACGGACTGTGATGTGTCTAATCGCCGAACTTGCAGGGCTAGGCTCCACTAGTCAACGGCTATCTTCTTAGGACTGTGCTCTATCAAGGAAGTCAAATTCGGATTAGACAAGTAAGGAACACGCACTCTATCTCTCCAACGGATAGATTAGTGTCCCTTACTATAAATAGAAAGTTCAAACTACATAAAAATGATGATGAGAGAGCAAGCAAACAAAGTAGCAACCATCCTACATCTCTCCCAAGAAGATCTACGGATCTCAATCTTCTAGTTTATCCATAAGGCTTCAACTTCTATATCCATAAGCCTTAGAGAGAAATCCTAACCTTCTACATTATGCTTCATTGTAAAAAGAATTCTCATTAGTTGGAAACTATACGAACTCAAACCCAAACCAAGTTTGAGAGTTTAGTTTGTAAAGGTTGTAAGGCTCGTGAGTGCCTATCGTATAAACTCATAGGCATGTGAGTGCCTATCGCATAAACTCACATAGGCTCTTGGGTGTCCGTTGTAAACCCCAAGCTTTGAGTGAAGGTGATGAGAGTGAAGTTCATCACCGAGTGAAGGTGGTAAGAGTGGATGTAGGAGCGTAACCTCCGAACCACTATAACTCTTGTGTTATGCGTTTTACATTATTTATGCTTTGATTATCCATAACACACACACTCACTCTAAGTGATAAACTATTTTAAGTGCAAGATAACTAAAGCAAGTATAATAGCTCACCACATTCCGCACCGCACCACTTGCCTAGCAAGAAGCTTTGAAAGCGTGAAACACTTTCAAAGCGTCATTCTTCGCAAGAGACCAAAAATCGAAGAGAAGTTAAACACTTCTCACACATATATTCACCCCCTCTACGTGTGTGACTCGCTCCTTTCGGGACCAACACGCACTTTTATGCATACAATGCATTTCCATGCATAGGATCTTGCATATGCACAAGATAAGGATTTTTTTGATATTGCATTTTTATACATATAGTGATGCATTTTTCAATAACAATTGTAGATCATCGAAAGATTAATGGTACAGATTAATTTTTAGTTTGCACACCAAAAATGGTTTTCACATAATCTACTACACACACACACACACACACACACACATATATATATATATATATATATATATATATATATATATATATATATATATATTGGTGGGCATCTTCGTGGGCACTTTCTTTGTTTCTTCGATTTGATATTATTTTATTCGATTTTTTCGATTGATTTATATTCTAGTATTATATAAATTAATATAAAAATCATTAAATCTACAAAATAATAAAAATCTAAGCTCGATTTGTTCTTTTTTCCTTTTAACATCAAAAAATGAATAATAAAACAAATCAAGCTTTGATTTTTTTATTTATTTTATAAGTTTAATGATTTTCAATAACACCCTAATCTAATATAAGTGCTAAACTTAAATTTAATAACATTTGCAGCGGAAATTTGAAGTAATTTTTTTCTTTCTAAAAATACAAATAAAAGAGTTCATGAAATCAAAACTTTAAGCATCAATTTCTTGAAAACATAGAACCTAAGAATTCATAGAATATCCAAATCATTTCCCAAGAAGAAATCTATTAAACAATCTGATTAGTAGAAACAAGTGATTAACTAACTTCAACGGAAATAGAACCAAATCGTTTCACAAACTAGAGGAATCACAAAACAAACTAGAGAAATCTTTTACAAACTAAGTTTAACATAAACCAACATAAACTAGAAATCAGAGTCTCAAAGTCATAAAGTACTTTCAAAATCAAAATGAGAAATGATAAATCCTAAGATGACTTGACACGCCTTTCGACCTTCCACGCTTCTCCAAAATCAATCACCTGAAACTGTAAAATAGTGGGATGAGCATATTTGAATATACTCAGTGTGGGCAATATGCGAGCTTGTCCAATTTAATAAAATAGAGTGCACACATATGAATAATAAAGTCAACATGATATGCGCCAATGAGTGTGAACAAAGTCAATGGACAACTTGAATAATAACGGTCCTGCTCAACACGAATGTCAAAGAAACATACGGCAGTCACATGATATTAAAAGGGACAAACTCAAATCAACGCATAAAGTTAGGTAAGAATCTCACACCTCAAATACTTGAAATTGAACTTGAAAGTGACTCAAGCAACTTAAAATGAACTCAACGTCTAGTCATAGTCGCGCCGCACCTAAAAATTTATATACTCAAGCTATAAATATAAAATATCAATAATAATTATAAGAACATATAAAACACATACATAAGTAAAACTTGTCAAAATCATCTTGTTTTTGAGTTCGGATAAAAAAATTATTTAAATAATGAAAAAAAGAACAAGAGCAAACATGAAAAGATGTTTTCCGTGCTTGAATATTTTTGAATGAAACTTATAAAATCAAATCAACGAAGACTTCTTATAAATACTTTTACATAGGAAACTAAGGAATCACTTTGCATATTTAAATAAGGATAATTCTAAACACAACCCCCATTTTACTCCCCATAGCCCCCCATATAAAATCATAATTAAAATAAAAAGAAATTGACTATTTTATCCTATAACCCCTTATACACCATCCTCTCCAACAACAGATGAGTGCAGCCCCCCTCTTCACGGCAACAGTGTTTGGACGAAGCCTCTGTCAATCACTACTTCTACAGCCACCGCCTCCCAAAATTGCCGCCGCTGACACGCTGGTCGATCACTATATAAATGAGATATAGAATATAAAGCGAACATAAAACTGTTGTTATCAATAAAAGATTTTTCATTGTAATGAATACTTTTTCTCACATTCCACTTTTTGATTGTTGATCTCTCACATGCAAATATATTTGAATCATCAAGTTGCAGTCGTCAAAGTCGAATAATTCTTCAACTTTATTTGTACTTCTCTAATGGTTGGAAGGCAATATCATTTAGAATTATATGCCGATTGCAAAGGAAAACACTCGGTTTGGTCATAATAATTTAATCTTTTATTTTGTTCTTTTAGGGAATTTAATCAATTCCTTGAATTTGTTTTTCTCTTCAATGGTTGACGAGGAAAAACCACAGCAGGGATGAAAACTCCATTTTTTGGGTACCGCAGTAACATTTGGGGGCTATAGGGATATAATAGTCTATTCCTTAATAATTTTATTATTATTTTAAATCGGGGGCTGTGAAGAGTAAAACGGGGGCTGTGTTTAGAATTACCTTTAAATAAATTCTCTCCCAAAAGTATCTGTTTATAAATTTAAGCAGCAAAAATAACAAAACAAAATCCTATTATTTCGAAAAATACATCAAACTAAAATAATTGCAAGTCCCCAAATTTGAAACTAAATTTCGAACTCAAAGACATTTTTTTATTCTTTTCCCAGAATATGAATTTCCAACTTCAAACCAATGAATGAAAATAATTTCGATTTTACTGCAGAAACCACAAGATGAGAAAAAAATATTAAACATTTACCTCAATTCAAAAATAACTCTTTGATGAAATAGGAATTCGTAAAACAAATTTTGAAACTGAAATTAAAATTTATAGACTCTAAATTCTTTGAAGAAAAGGAAATCTTGGAGAAAAACTTGCAGAAAACCGTACCTTGTATTTGCTCTGAGAAACCGTAAGGGAAAAAGGATTCTAAACTAAAACTGAATTTTTATATAAAGTAAAAGATTTTTAATTTAAAAGGATAAATACAACTCCTTCAATTCCTTTAACTTCTAAAACGTGTGAAACACTTTAAGAAAATAAACAAAGTGAGAGAAATTAAAATAAATAATATTTTTCTTTCTTTAAAAGAAAACCAAGACGTAAAGTTCAAAATTATGTTTCAATACAAAAATAGAAATCATTCTATTTAACTTTTATACAAAATTTATGCTTTATGTATGAATGAAATGAATGTATTTTTTTTTTAAAATAATATATGCATCGAAATATTTTCTAAATAATCAACATACAAAATAAAATTAGGCAGAATAATAAATTATGTAACTAGGGTGCGACTTCGACTATACAAAATAAAAGTAATTTAAATCTATACACACTTTTAAGTTAAGAAACACATTTAAAAATAACTTTGCAAGTAAATTGAAAATTGGGTTGTTACAACCCTACCCACTTAAAGAAAATTTCGTCCTCAAAATTGAACTTACTTAGGCTCTAGGTTAGGATAACGAGCTAAAATTTCCTCTTCACTTTCCCATGTAGCCTCGTCAGGTCCATGTCTAGTCCATTGGATTTTAAGTAGTGGAATTTGTCAGCCTCTCAAAAAGTAGACTTTTCGATCAAGAATTGTCTTAGGCTCTTCTTCGTACGTCAAGTCCTTATTAATTTTGACATGAAAATTAGAAGTCATGTGCACAAATCATTCGACCGCTACGCTCTCCGGAATCAAGGTAAAAGTGTTTTAAAGTTATTTCTTTTTGGATGAGTATTTGACTTTAAAAATCCGGAGTTCATGTGACTTTGTTGCGCGTTAATTGCAGTCATATTAAATCGCTCCGGAATTTACATTTCAAGTTATTGAGTTGTGTGTTTTGAAATTTTGTTATTAGGTTCAATTTCGAGGTCGAAATTTTCTTTAAGTGGTTAGGGTTGTAACAACCCGATTTTCAACTTACTTGCAAAGTTATTTTAAATTATTCCGGAATTTACTTTGAAGTTATAAAGTTGTGTGTTTTAAAATTTTTATACTAAATTAAATTTCGAGGACTAAATTTTCTTTAAGTGGGTAGGATTGTAACAACCCGATTTTTGAGTTCACTTGCAAAGCTACTTTTAAAAGTATTTTCTTAGCTTGTAAGTGTGTGAAAATTTATTTATATATTTTGGGTATAGTCTAAGTTGTGCCTCTAGATATATATAAATATATATGTATAATTTATTTTATTTAAATAAATTATATTTTAATTTTAAATGATTTTCATGTAGAATTTTTAGTAGTAAATTTAATTATATATGTGCAATATATAATTATGTGTATTCATGCATGAAATATGGGTTTCACTTACTAATTTAACTTTATTATTTATTTATTTATTGTATATGTTTTCATCTTACCACTCACGGTGGGAGTAGACTAAATATTATTTTTATTTTTATTTTTATTTTTATTTTTATTTTTATTTTTATATATTGTATATAAAATGTTTTCTCTTGACGTATCCCACGTTTGGGAATAAACTAAATTTAAGATTTTCAAGTTTATCTTTTAAACCGTTTTCTCTTTTAGAGTATTGGCCAAAATCCGTTTTCTTCATTCTTTTACGGTTTCTCAACACAGATTCAAGGTATTGTCTTCTTCAAGTTCTTTTCAAATTATTCTTCAAAATTTTAGAATCTGCAAATTTGATTTTAATTTCGATACTATCTTCTTCTTGGGAAAATTCTATTTCAGGGAAAATGATTTATTTTCAAATTGAGATAAATTGTTTCGCATATACGGATAGTGCATTTATTTATACTCTCATCTCATGGCTGAACTCATAGTTAGTGTTGGTTTTGAAATTTAGTTTTTCAAGTTGGGGGCTTCGCCATTATTTTAGTTATTTTTTTAAATAAAGAGGATCCTGTTTTGATATTTTGGATGCTAAAGGTTTTTCAAAGAGATTGAATTTTTGTTAAAGAAAAATGGGGATGATGTGTATTGCTGTTGGTTTGACGAAATTATTTGTATTTTTTAAAGTATTTAAATAGGAAATTTTGATATATTGTGTTAATGTTGTTTTCGAAAATGGGTAGAAGGAAAAGAGTTTTTTATGATTTTAAAAACAAAAGTGAGCAATGAACTTTTGTTTGTTTCAAATTCGTTTAAGATTTGGTTTCCTTACTTTACAAATTACACTTTTATTAATAAATTTTGTACATGATGAGTATCAGACATGCATATCACTTACTTTTGATCATCAAATTCATTTTCATGCTTATCTGCATAGATAGTTATTTATAGATTTTTAAATTTATATATCTCTAGGTGTGGCGCGGCTATGACGTTAAGTTCATTTTGAGTTGATCGAGTCATTTTCAAGTTCAAGTTCAAGTTTAAAGTGTGAGATTCTTACTTAACTTTATGCGTTGATTTGAGTTTGTCCCTTTTAATATCATGTGACTGCTGTATGTTTATTTGACATTTGTGTTGAGCAGGACCGTTATTATTCAAGCTGTCCATTGACTTTGTTCACACTCATTGGCGCATATCATGTTGACTTTAATATTCATACGTGTGCACTCTATTTTATTAAACTGGACAAGCTCGCATATTGCCCACACTGAGTATATTCAAGTATGCTCATCCCTCATTTAACAGTTTCAGGTTATTTTGGAGACGCGTGGAAGGTCGAACGGCGTGTCAAGTCATCTTAAAATTTCCCATTTATGCATTTTGATTTCGAAAGTACTTTATGACTATTTTTAGTTTATGTTGGTTTATGTTAAACTTAGTTTGTGAAAGATTTCTCTAGTTTGTTTCGTGATTTCTCTAGTTTGTGAAATGAATTGGTTCTATTTCCGTTGAACTTAGTTTGTCACTTGTTTCTACTAATCAGGTTGTTTTATAGGTTCCTTCTTGGGAAATGATTTGGATATTTTATATATGCATCAATTTGATTTATACTTTATTTTAGGGAATGATTTTGGTGTTTTATAAATTCTTAAGTATTATGTTTTCAAGTAATTTCTATCAAAGGTGTTATTTTCATGAATCTTTTTAGTTTTCAAGTTAGTTATGTTAGCGAGAAAGAGATTTCTCAAGATACTTAGAATATCTCTTATGATTTGTAGTTATCTTGTTGCCTTTTATATTTATCTTCGTACTCTTTATATTAACGGGAAATAATATCACATCCTCAATTGAGGAATTACCAAACTCTTTCATGGTATCAGCCAGGGTAGACTGAACCCTAGCACCGCCTCTCCTATTTTTTTTTCTGTCCATTATTTTCTCGCCGCCGTTTCCATGGCCGAAGCGGAAACACCTACTCTCCCTCTCTCTGCAATGATCCACATGGTCAGTATCAAACTGACGTCATCAAATTACCTACTTTGGCACGCGCAGATCCATCCCCTCCTCGCAAGCTAACAATTTTTGCCTCTCGTTGACGGATCTTCTCAGCCTCCGGTGGAAATGGTTACTGCGGCGAATGGACAGAAAACTCCTAACCCAGAATACACGAAGTGGACCTCTCGTGATCAGATCCTAAAGTTGCTGCTGGTGTCTACTCTCACCGAAGAATCGATGTCTCTCATCATCGGTTGTAAAACGTCACGCGACGTCTGGGTAGCACTCACCAATGCGTACAGCCATGGATCTAAGGCAAGAGAACTCAGCATAAAAGATGAAATTTTTTCAGCCAAGCGTGGCTCTCAGTCCGTCGCTGAATTTGGACGTCACTACAAGTCCTTATGCGATCAATTGGCAGCCATCGGACGTCCCATCGACGAGTCCGATAAATCACATTGGTTTCTTCGCGGCCTTGGATCTTCTTTCTCTAATTTTACAGCAGCACAATTAGCGCAGGATCTTCTCCCCGACTTTGCAACCTTGCTGAATCGTGCGTGCAGCCACGAACTTTTTCAGAAAAATCTCGATGATCAGGTTCCCTCCACCACTGCATTCATAGCTTCTCGTGGTCGTGGTCGTGGTCGCTCTACGAGTTCTCGTGGCCGTGGAAATCATGCCTCGCGCGGTCGTGGTCGTGGAAGGAGAAATTTTACGCCACGTTGTCAGTTCTGCAGAGAAACTGACCATGATGTTTTTGATTGTCCCAAACGCTGCGATGAATCTTATACTCGTTCTTGCAGGCCGTCTAACAATACCAATGTTGTGAATTTGGCAGAGGCTTTTAGTGCAGGCTGTTCGGTTTCTCAACATAATTCATCAGATTGGTTCTTGGATACTGGGGCGTCCGCTCATATGACGCCCGACGCTGCTCAGCTTGATGCTTCGACCTCATACTCCGGTTCCGACCATGTTACGGTCGGCAATGGTGAGCATCTTTATATCTCTCATACTGGCTCTCTATCTTTATCTCCGCATTTGGTCTTGCGAAATGTTTTAGTTGTGCCAGGCCTCACCAAGAATTTACTCTCAATCAGCAAATTGACGTCCGACTTTCCTGTTCATGTACGCTTTACTGATTCTCAGCTTCGTATTCAGCATTGGGACACAGGTCAGCTCCTCGCAACGGGAAGACGTAAGCATGGTCTTTATCTACTGGATTCGCATGTTCATGCTCTCTCATCTATAGTCAGGAATAAGCGGCTTCATGGCTCTTTTAGTTTGTGGCACTCTCGCCTTGGTCATGTCTCAAACAATGTTATATCTTTGATGAACAAATGTGGTTCTCTATCTGTTAGCTCGTTATTGCCATCGCCATATATTTGCACTTCTTGTCAAATGGCGAAAAGCAAAAGACTTCCTTTCAATGATAATGCAAAACGTTCTATGCACTTGTTGGATTTGATTCATTGTGATGTATGGGGTCCTGCACCCATTTTATCTTCGTCTGGATTTAAATATTATGTGGTGTTCATTGACGATTATTCCTGTTTCACATGGCTATATCCTATGCATGTGAGGTCTGAATTCTTTGAAATTTTCACTCGGTTTCAATTGTTTGTTGAGAATCAATTTAGTTGCAAAATCCGACGTTTTCAAAGTGATGGTGGTGGTGAGTTCAAAAGTGCTAAATTTAAAAATCATCTTGCAAACTGTGGCATTGGTCATCAATTGTCATGCCCTTACACACCTGCACAGAATGGACGAGCAGAACGCAAACACAGGCACATTACGGAAACGGGTTTAGCTTTACTTTTTCACTCATCTGTACCAATGAGATTCTGGGTGGAGGCATTTAGCACAGCTATTTACATCATAAACAGATTGCCATCTCCCGTTATTGGTAATGCTACTCCCTTCTCACTTATTTATGGTCATTCACCAGCTTATGAATCTTTCCGTGTCTTTGGTTGCCAAGTTTTTCCATGCTTACGTGACTATGCTCCAACTAAGTTTGCTCCGAGATCTTTGCCATGCATATTTTTTGGTTATAGTACACAGCACAAAGGCTATCGCTGCTTTGATCCAGCCAATTCTCGTGTTTATATTAGCCGTCATGCAGTATTTGATGAGTTGTGTTTTCCTTATGCGGCCTCCTCTACTGCTCAATCAACCTGCGATCTACCTATTTCGGAGTTCTTGGACTTCAGCTCCTCTACATATTCACCGGCGTCTGCTCCATCCTCTCCGGCTATAATTACATCGCCACCGCCTTGTATTTTTTGTCAAGGAAATCTAGAGCCGCCGCCTGCTCAACTTGATGCGCCTTTGCCACCACCACAAGATGATGCACATCCAGATCCTATTGTTCCTTCCCCGCCGCCAACGTCCACGCCAGCTCCTTCTCCGGTAGCTCCTTTAAGGACTCACCCTATGCGCACTCGTGCACAATCTGGGATCTTCAAGCCTAGGTACCCCATGGATATTGCTCCCGTCCAAAGCAATCCTCTTTATTCTGCACTTATTGCCGAAACCGAACCTAAAGGTGTCAAGACAGCTCTCAAATATCCGCATTGGGTCAGTGCGATGAATGAGGAGATGGCAGCTTTGCGCTCCAATTTAACTTGGGAACTTGTTCCACGACCTCGAGATACGAACATTGTTGGTTCTAAATGGGTCTACCGCATCAAGTATCGAGCCGATGGCATTGTAGACAGATATAAGGCTCGCCTTGTAGCACAAGGATTCAGTCAACTTCCCGGTTTTGATTTCACTCATACCTTCAGTCCGGTTGTGAAAGCTTCCACTGTCCGCATCATACTGGCGATTGCAGTTATTCATTCATGGCCCTTGCATAAATTAGACGTGAAAAATGCTTTCTTGAATGGCGTCTTGGATAAACCGGTATACATGGAGCAACCCCCTGGGTATGTTGATCCGATGCATCCCAACCACGTTTGTAAATTAAAACGGGCACTCTATGGGCTACGACAAGCCCCGTTGGCTTGGTACCAACGTTTTCGCAGCTTCCTTATGCAACTTGGTTTCAGATGTAGCATTGCTGATACTAGCTTGTTTATCTTCTCGCACGGATCGCATGTCATCTACTTATTAGTCTATGTTGACGACATAATCGTCACATGTAGTGCTCCTAAATTGCTTCGGTCACTTCTATCTCGTGTCTGCCGCGAGTTTGCAATTAAGGATCTCGGACGTCTCAATTATTTTCTTGGGCTGGAAGTTACTTATCCTTCTACTGGTATTATACTCAGTCAGTCCAAATAAGCTCGTGATATACTTCTCCGTGCGGATCTGGTCGAGTCAAAGCCCGTTTCTACTCCGCTTGCACCCGGTGCCTCTTTCACTGCAAATGGTGTCCCTTTTTCTGATCCAACATTGTTTCGCTCACTTGTCGGCGCGCTTCAGTACTTGACCATAACCCAACCAGACATTGCCTATGCAGTCAATACTGTTAGTCAATTTCAGCAGCAGCCTACCATTGATCACTTTCAGGCCGTGAAACGGATTCTTCGCTATGTCAAAGGCACTTTGGGATATGGTCTTGCTTTTCAGCCTGGTTCTTCGACGATAGTTGGCTATTCCGATGCAGATTGGGCACGCTGCATAGACACTAGACGATCCACTTATGGTTATGCTATTTTTCTTGGTCCGAATCTTATTTGTTGGAGTGCAAAGAAACAACCAACTGTTGCTCGCTCAAGTTGCGAATCGGAATATAGGGCTATGGCAAACACTGCATCAGAACTCGTCTGGGTCACAAATCTTCTTCGGGAATTACATTACTCTTCTTTGTCGCCTCCTGTACTGCTAAGTGATAACCGAAGTGCACTTTTCCTTACGCAGAATCCGGTCTCTCACAAGCGCACCAAGCACATTGATATAGACTACCATTTCGTACGTGAGCATGTTCACAGTCGCCGACTCCTTACAAAATTTGTCCCATCCGCTCTTCAGTTGGCAGATATTTTTACCAAGAGTCTACCTCGTCCACAGTTTGAAATGTTTCGTTCCAAGCTCTGCATATGCCTCAGTCCCACGCTTCACTTGCGGGGGGGTGTTAGCGAGAAAGAGATTTCTCAAGATACTTAGAATATCTCTTATGATTTGTAGTTATCTTGTTGCCTTTTATATTTATCTTCGTACTCTTTATATTAACGGGAAATAATATCACATCCTCAATTGAGGAATTACCAAACTCTTTCAAGTTAAAGAAAATTACTTCAGTTTTCCACTGCAAATGTTACTCAATTTAAGTTTAATTCTTTTATTTAGATTAGGGTGTTACAGCATGGTATCGAATATAAATCAATCGAAAAAATCGAACAAAGTAATGTCAAATCGAAGAAACAACGAAGATGCCCACGAAGGTGTCCACTATTGAGTGAGTAGCATATCATTTCGCTATATATATATATAGCGAAATGATAAAATCCAAAAAATCAAAGCTCGATTTATTATTTATTATTTTTAACTTTAAAAAATGAGTAATAAAACAAATAGAGTTTTGATTTATATTTATTTTTTAGATTTTGTGATTTCATATTAATTTTTATGATATTAGAATGTAAAACAACCGAAAAAATCAAATAAAATAATACTAAATCGAAGAAACAAATAAGGTGTCCACCATTAGGGGAGTAGTATATATATATATGACTAATATGAGGTTCTAAAGAGATGATGGAATCTGGAAAGGCATCTAAAGCATGTGGAAAATACGAATAATTGATGTGCACTCGTGGGAAATGCAAGTGGTGTTGTTATGTCATTATTATTATGTATTTGGTTGTTCCATTTTCGGCTACGTCCTATTCAATAATATACATTTGGCCATCAACTTATGATAAATATACAAATGTAGCTAGTATATCACTTGAGCTTTTTTTTTTTTTTAAAACCAAATCTTATTAGATCAACTAAATACAGTTTTTTTAACCGAATTCTTATTTTGCACTCCAATTATAAAATTTGTCTATAAATACAAAATATTTTTAAAAAGAGAGGAATCTAGCTAGGCGGCATAATGGTTCTAAAGAGGAATCCGAAAATTTTGTTACAATATTTCTGAAGCAAACATAGAAAGAAGATACATATTTGAAGCGGGTTTTACTCAGACTCTACCATTTGCATGATTCTAAAGAATAGGCCAGGGGCATTTACTATTTCTCATCTCTGTTTAATGTTATTTATGTGTTTAATTATTGCGATTTTGAGTTGCGTTATTTGATTGTCCTAGTTGTGTTATGTTTTTCAGTCTTTGTTCTAAGTTTTTTAACTTTTATATGCTTTAATAAATGAGTAAACTAGATGATACTTTTTAAAAAGAAAAATGGTCAAAGGCTGATTTCCTCTTTTCTTTAAGTCTTAAACTGTATATTTTTGCGTGTTTTTGGTACTGAGATGCGTGAAATAAAAAAATCTATTTTATATCTTTCGTGCGTGTATAGTTTAACTAAACTTATTCGCGACTCTTGAAAAAGTCATAAACCTACGAAGGTTTCATTTCTTAGATTTGCTTGGTGGTTTTCTTTAGACAAAATCATAGTCAACACCTAGTCAAGGAAGTGATCTAGGCATTCTTTTGGACCATTTGTGCCTTTAAAACATACATTTTTGTAGTAATTAATCCCTAGCCTTTATATACATGAATTAAGCCTAAATAAGTAATATCCTTTCAGCTTGAACACTTGTACACCTTAATCTTTCTAGATTATATTTTGAGGGAAATTGAGGGTGGATTTTTTTTTGTGAGGATTTTTCATTGTAAAAGTTTATTACCTTCCAACATCGAGGACAATGTTTATTTCTAAGTTTGGGGATGCGAAGGTTATTCTTATTTTTCTGGTTCTGTTTCTTATGGCTGTAAAGTGAAAAAAAAATATATATATATATATAATGAGGTTTTTGAAAGGAAAAAAAATCCCAAAAAAAAATAGAGAAAACATGAAAAAAAATGTTGTAGCAGCTCGAAAAAAAAAGAAGAAATAGATAAGGACAAAAAAAGAGAACAGATAATGTGAATGAAAAGAAAGCATGAACATGATTTTTGTTTCCTTCAATATGCACATAGGTTGGCTTGTTTTTTCTTGAGTTAATTATCATAAAATGTGGCAAGGGTTTTGAGTTTTTCTTTGGAGAATATTTTAAGGGGTTTATCGGTTGTTAGTTTTTGGTCCTGAAATGATTAAGGTGTTCATGTGTTATTTAGTTATAAAATGTCTTTTATCCTTGTAGGTCCCGATAAATAGATATTGGTGTATAGGGGGGGAATACACCAATTCGCCAACAGTTTTGACTTTAAAAACAAAGTCGATCTTACTGAGTTGTCAGCTCAGCTTATCAGTGCAGCTCGGTTTATCCAGCTCAGTCAGTAAACTGGTGAGCTTGTTAAACCAAACTGTGTGCGGAAGTTTGGTGGACAGGTTGGCTATCTCTTAGAAAATCCTTGCTTTGTGCAGGTTGATTATATCAATGAAGTGCAATGTAATGAAGGTTAGTTGAACATTGTAAGGTCGACTGTAAATAAAAGATAGAGAGAGAGAGATCGAGACAGTCGATTTAGCGTGGTTCGGGAAACGTCCCTACATCCACGTCAGATACCGTCGTATCTGAAATTCCTTACTTCTCTCTTATTTATACTGGTTGAGTACCAGCCTCAACCTTCGTCAATCTTTAGACTTAGGCCGAGCACGAGTTATGGGTCGTGACCCTTACAACCTTTCATACAAACATACATACAACCTTGCAGCTAAACTAACAGATTCTTCTTTACTTGAACGAATGTGTAGTAAGCTTGTGAAGAGTGTTCTGTGAGGTTCCAGACTCAGAAATCTTGAAGGTCTCAACACTTGGGAAATGGCTTGGATTCGAGTGTTGAGTTTGGCTTTGAAGCGTAAAGATTTCTGGATAGATTTAGCTTTGAAGCTCTGGTTTCCTCTCTCTATTTTTCTCTCTTCCCCGTCTATTTTCCCTTCTTTCCCTCCTCTCGATTCTGGGATGGCTTGAAGTATTTATATGACTCCAATTTGAATTAGAGCCGTTGGAGTTGCAGAGGTGTCAGAACCGTACTGCTGACTGGACTTCTAGCCGTTGAGGTTTTCTATACAGCTTGAACCATCAAGGTTGGCAAGGCACAGCTTAGGTCAGACTGGGAAGGTCGACCTTTTGTACCTCAAGCTGTCTTTGTTTTCTGTGGTCTTCAGGCTTGATCTTTGTATTAGAATCTTCATCTTGAGAAGCTGTTGACTAATAGCAGCTTGACTCACAGCAGCTTGACTAAGCATATTGGCTTCAGCAGGTTCCTCAGAAGGTTGGCCTAAGCAGGTTCCACAACATGCAGGTTGCACTCAGGAGGTTGGCCTAAGCAGGTTCCTCAGCATGCAGGTTGCTCAGCATGCAGGTTCCTCAGCATGCAGGTTGGCCTCAGCATGCAGGTTCGCCAATATGCAGGTTGCTCAGCATACAGGTTCCTCAGCATGCAGGTTGGCATCCGCAGGTTGGCCTATGCAGGTTGGACTATGCAGGTTACACGAGCAGGTTGACAGATTGATCTAACTAGGTACAAGGTTGCACTACCAACCTTGATCTTTACATGGAGATCAGTCTGTTCCTATCAAACCTATAACTAAGTCCTATAACTAAGTGTGGTTTCTAATAACATCATCAAAACTAAACTAAACAGGGTTCCCAACAATTTCCCCCTTTTTGATGATGTCGAAACCAACACTTTACAAATAGTTCCTAAAGATAAGAATATAAGATCAATGAACTAAAAGTTCAGCAAGATGAACTTGCTTTCTGTGCTTTATGCTCTTCCTGCATCTTGATACCACTAGTGCATCTATCCTGCATCTTTCCCCCTTTTTCTACATCTTTCCATGCTCGTTCTACATCTTTCCCCCTTTTCGACATTATCAATAAGGGTCTGTGCTTTCTGGCGAAAAGAAGAGTTCTTTTCCTTGAGCTTGACTTGCTTGGAAAGATCATTGCATTCTCTGTTTCCCCCTTAATTGTTGATCTGGTGTTTTACGGATATATCGGCTGGGCTGGCAAATCAGTGATCATTCCCCCTTAAAATGTGTCAAGGTTGATCAGCTTGACTAGGAGGCTAGCTTGGTTATGAGATCAGCTTGATTGACTGAGCAGACTGATCAGGTCAACTCTAGAAATAAGCTTAGCTGATCTGTTGCTCTCGATCTGCATCTTGAGACAGCCTTTCCATTATCTTGTTCACCACGATCATCGATTCGATGCACCATCCTTTGGGTTCCCAACAGTGAGCTCCTCCGGAAGATCATGTTCTATCTTCCTTGAGTGATCTCTTCTTCATATTATTCAAGTTCAGACTTGATCTTGGGATCCACAAATTTAGAATGAGCTTGAGGGATGAGGTATGGAGCTGATAGACTGATCTGTGAGTAGGGAGTTAATCTGTTATGATTGAGCTGGTGAGGCAGCTCGATGTCCTTGCATCTGTTCCCCCTTGATATGTGATCTGGTTTTGATCAGTTTGCTCTTTTGTACCACTTGTTCCTTGTAGCTTTCAAGGCCTCTGAAGCTTGCGACGCGAGCTTTGTCTTTTGCCCTTTGTCTCTTCAGCTCAGCCAAAAACAGCTTCTGTTTGCCTTCATCCGCGCAGTCTTCAGCAGTGTATCCAGCTTCTGCCATGAGCCGGATGAGGTTGGATTCAGCTGAAGCTTTCTCTTGAGCAGACAGCTGCTTGGCAGTAGCAGGTTGGGCAGCTGATACAGGTTGAGCAGCTGCAGTTGGCATCACAGGTTGGGGAGGTTGAGCAACCTGTGCCTTCTTAGCTCTTCCTGTAACCTGTGTCTTCTTACCTTACATTGTGATACCACTTGTATTGTGATCTGCTTGTTGATCAATAGAGAGTTTCCATAGAAATACTCCAGAATTTACTTCGCAATTGAAAGTCTTTAATTTAGATAGGCTTAGCATTTTGTTGAGATCGGATGCTAAGTGGGAGGTCAAGCTCCCTTGAGAGGTTGAGGAGCAGGTTGATAGCAATCTGCATGATAAGATGGCTCCTCAGCAGCTTGGATTCTCTGATACTTTTGACCTTGATGAGCAGCTTTGGAAGAAATCTCGAAAGAGAGACTGCTCATATGAATCACACTGGTACCACCGATCTTAGTAGCCAGCTTGGGTGACTAGTGCTGGTGTTTCTAGCTTGACAATAAGCTTGTTTCAGTCGGCTTTGATCAGATCTGGTCTGTTTGACTTGTAGTGACCTGACCGACTCTGTGCTTGTTCTCGCGATAGAACTGCTTATACTTGAGCATTCGAGATTCCAACCTCTCATGCTTTCTTGTCATCATCGCGAGATCTTGCAGCAGTTCGTCCTTCCTAGTGAACTCTTTAGATAAGTTGGGAGGAACATCTTTGGCCAGATCAGCTCGAAATGCAGCATCTTTTTCTTCCTCTTAATACCATTTCTTTTTAGCTTTACTTCCTTTGTTAGAGCAAGCTGGAGCTGATCCATGAATACGAATGATCTCGTACTCATTCCCCATCAAAATGTCAAAAAGCTCTTCGGTTGTGAGCTTATTGAAGTCAGGTCGGTTGGGATGGAGGGCAACATACACATGCCAACTTGCTGGGAGGGCACGAATGACCTTGAGATTCAACTCTCGCTGAGTGAATTTGTCCTTTTTGATAGCAGCGATCTCGAGAGTGATCTTCATGAAGCGATCTCTCATCTGCTCCACAGTCTCTCCAGACAACATCTTGAATTCATTGAAATTGTTGCAGGCCATGGAGAGCTTGTTCTCTTGCGACTCTTCAGATCCTATGCTGAGAGACTTTAGAGTATCCCACATTTCTTTTGCAGTTTGCAGATTTCTGATCTTGGCAAGGTGAACTCCTTTGACTGTGCTTGAGATGAGCGCTTTCGCATAATTGTCCAGGCTGGCTTCTAATCTTTCCTCGGCAGTGTACTTACGAGGACTCTTGACCACTTGTTTGAACGTGGCCTCGCCTGGAGATTCTCCTTCAATCTGAACCTTTTCTCCGTAGATAAGAGAGGATCCATTTTCGATGATATCCCACATGCGAATGTGACGAGCTTGCAGGCACATGCGAATCCTGAAGCTCCAATCTTCATATCCCTGTATAGAAAAATCTTCGCAATTGCGAACAAGTGCAGTTTCCATGATGACAGGTTGATATGAAGGTTACAAAAAGAATTTTCCTAGATCAGTTCAATTTGACCAAAAGTTTTGAAAAGAACTTTTAGTAAACAGATACGATGGTCAAAAGAACCACCGCTCTGATACCACTTGTAGGTCCCGATAAATAGATATTGGTGTATAGGGGGGGGGGGAATACACCAATTCGCCAACAGTTTTGACTTTAAAAACAAAGTCGATCTTACTGAGTTGTCAGCTCAGCTTATCAGTGCAGCTCGGTTTATCCAGCTCAGTCAGTAAACTGGTGAGCTTGCTAAACCGAACTGTGTGCGGAAGTTTGGTGGACAGGTTGGCTATCTCTTAGAAAATCCTTGCTTTGTGCAGGTTGATTATATCAATGAAGTGCAATGTAATGAAGGTTAGTTGAACATTGTAAGGTCGACTGTAAATAAAAGATAGAGAGAGAGAGATCGAGACAGTCGATTTAGCGTGGTTCGGGAAACGTCCCTACATCCACGTCAGATACCGTCGTATCTGAAATTCCTTACTTCTCTCTTATTTATACTGGCTGAGTACCAGCCTCAACCTTCGTCAATCTTTAGACTTAGGCCGAGCACGAGTTATGGGTCGTGACCCTTACAACCTTGTAGCTAAACTAACAGATTCTTCTTTACTTGAACGAATGTGTAGTAAGCTTGTGAAGAGTGTTCTGTGAGGTTCCAGACTCAGAAATCTTGAAGGTCTCAACACTTGGGAAATGGCTTGGATTCGAGTGTTGAGTTTGGCTTTGAAGCGTAAAGATTTCTGGATAGATTTAGCTTTGAAGCTCTGGTTTCCTCTCTCTATTTTTCTCTCTTCCCCGTCTATTTTCCCTTCTTTCCCTCCTCTCGATTCTGGGATGGCTTGAAGTATTTATATGACTCCAATTTGAATTAGAGCCGTTGGAGTTGCAGAGGTGTCAGAACCGTACTGCTGACTGGACTTCTAGCCGTTGAGGTTTT
Source organism: Mentha longifolia (assembly GCA_001642375.2). Lineage (NCBI taxonomy): Eukaryota > Viridiplantae > Streptophyta > Magnoliopsida > Lamiales > Lamiaceae > Mentha > Mentha longifolia. The sequence goes on from CM038113.1 coordinate 25,688,013, forward strand.
CTATACAGCTTGAACCATCAAGGTTGGCAAGGCACAGCTTAGGTCAGACTGGGAAGGTCGACCTTTTGTACCTCAAGCTGTCTTTGTTTTCTGTGGTCTTCAGGCTTGATCTTTGTATTAGAATCTTCATCTTGAGAAGCTGTTGACTAATAGCAGCTTGACTCACAGCAGCTTGACTAAGCATATTGGCTTCAGCAGGTTCCTCAGAAGGTTGGCCTAAGCAGGTTCCACAACATGCAGGTTGCACTCAGGAGGTTGGCCTAAGCAGGTTCCTCAGCATGCAGGTTGCTCAGCATGCAGGTTCCTCAGCATGCAGGTTCCTCAGCATGCAGGTTGGCCTCAGCATGCAGGTTCGCCAATATTCAGGTTGCTCAGCATACAGGTTCCTCAGCATGCAGGTTGGCATCCGCAGGTTGGCCTATGCAGGTTGGACTATGCAGGTTACACGAGCAGGTTGACAGATTGATCTAACTAGGTACAAGGTTGCACTACCAACCTTGATCTTTACATGGAGATCAGTCTGTTCCTATCAAACCTATTACTAAGTCCTATAACTAAGTGTGGTTTCTAATAACATCATCAAAACTAAACTAAACAGGGTTCCCAACAATCCTACTTTCAATCGACCTAATATTACAAGCTCTTAAAGTCCCCTTTTGATCTTTAAAAAAAAAAAAAAAAAAAAAAGTGGAACCGAGTTTTTTTTTTGTTTTTTTTATAAAAGTCCCCTTTTGATCTTTAATTTAGTGTTCGTCTATATTTGTGGAAAGGGAAATAACAACTAAATTTGGGAACACTAATTAAGCTTAAAGACCGGGGGCTTATCTTGATCTAGGAAATTGAGCTAGTTTAGAAAGAACTATGCTTATACGAAAAAAATATATACCTTACTTTTGTCTGCACAATTAACACATTAGGAATGTCAGTTTTTGTCTTGAGGAAGAGTCTTGTTGTAAAAAAGAAGGGAATTTTTGTATTCAGACTAATAACACTAATAACGAGATAATCAACAGGTTAAATTGTATTGGTAAAAAGAAGGGAATTTTAATTTGTATTCACTTTGTGGGTAGTGAGAGCCAAGTAAGTGGCACTTGGGAAAGTGAAGAGTGAGATATGTGAATCAGTCTCCACTCACAGATGTATTGGCTGCTTTGTTGCTCATCTTGTGTTTGATGAGCATAAAATTAATGTATAGTTTAATATATGATGACACTTCTATTCTATATCACATTTAGCACTTTGAAACTTTCCTCAAATAAAATATGACAACAGGTGGAATGATCTATGTAATTAAAATATTTTTTTCTAAGCCATGATGTCACTTAGATAATATCACAATAATATTAAATTTGCTAGGGGACATTGGACCTCGTTGATCGACACTAATCAGTTGAGTCATTTATTAGTTGAGCAACTCTTCCTACTTATGCAAACCAATTGAAATCTCCGTTTATTGACGTTTCAGGTTTTTAATTCTTGGATGTTTTAATTTTTTAATGAAAGAAATAAAGGGACAAATAAATAATGTAAAATTTTATCCCAAAATTTGGTAATTACTTCTTTTACCTTAATTTTCTAAGATAAAAAAAAATAAGTTTAACACATTGGAAAACATTATGATGAATTGGAATGAAATGTGAAAAAATGACTGCCCAAAAAAAATTTCATCTTGATTATCGGGAAAAATCATCCATCATACAAAAACAAATAAAAATAGAGAAAAATTGTGAAAAGTATTTCTTTTCCTTCCATTTTCATCAACTAGAACACACCCCACAACCCATGTGTAATTGGTAAGAAAATATAAAATTACTAGAGATTGTATGATCGTGGCTCGCCTAGGAAAAATAAAAAATATACTCCTATATAGTTTATAAAATTAATGGAGATCATATGATCGTGGCTCGTCAAGGGAAAAAAAAAAAATATATATATATATATATATATATATATATATATATATATATAGTTATATGTAGTTGAAGAAAAAATCGTGTCATTGTGTATGTTGGCATAACAGTAACAGAGTTAGGGGCAGTTTGTTTTTAGGGAAAGGGAAAGGAAATGAAAGGAATGAGAATGATTTCTTATTTCCCAATTCGTTTCGTTGGGACAGGAAAGAGAATCGAAATTCTATTATATATATATATATATATGTATATGTGTTTTAATAATATATTATTGGGACACACTTGGGTCAGCCGGAGGCACCGTGCGGCCGGGCTAAAATAATGACACTTTTATTCATATAGATTGACACTTTTCTGTATAAAGATTAACACTTTTAAAAATTGTCATTTTATTCGTAAAATAATTATGTTAAAAATTGGCACTTTTATTCATATAGATTGACACTTTTCTGTATAAAGATTGACACTTTGGGCCCGGCCGCACGGTGCCTCCGGCTGACACAAGTTTTTGTCTATATTATTATATAAGTAACAAAATATATATTTGTATGAATTATCATTATTTAAATAATATAATATAATAATAATAAGAATATTATTATTATTATTATTTTATTGTAATATATTTATTTAATTATACTATAATTTATTTTAATATAATATATATATAATACTATAATTTAAATATAATATAATATTTATTTTTATTTTTTGATCAGAATAATATAATATTTATTACATTAAATAAAATATATTATTAATAATAATAATAATAATAATAATAATAATAATAATAATATAATGTTATAATGTGTTATCATTATATAAAATTAAAGAAAGAAGACAATATAAAGGAAATGGAATCACATTCCCTTGTCTTGAGAGGTGAATGAAAAGGAGGGGGGGGTATTGGGGAATCCAAAACCCAAAAGTGATAAAAGAGAATAAACCAAAACTGCAAACCAAACATCAACTAAGGCTGTGTTTGGTAATCATCTCAAAATGATGAAGGATGATTCATCTCAAGATGACTCATATGAATAGTGTCAAGATAAATCATTCATTTCTTCATGTGGTAGCAAAAAATTCAGACTCGGATGATATCATATTGTGTTTGGTACAAATTGTAAAACTCTAAATTAAAATTTAGATTGACCAAATTACCCTTACCGATTTCACTTTTTATCATTGGGATTAAATAGTACCATTTATTATTTATTATTTATTACTTTGTATTATTATTATTATTATTATTATTACTATTCTTGTTATTATTATAATTATTACTATTATTGTTATTATTATATTATTTTTATTATTATTATTATTATTATTATTATTATTATTATTATTATTATTTGAAATCGTATAAATATATAAGGGTAAAATGGTAAAAGAGATAAAGTGTTGCATTACTATTCGAATGAGTTGAAGTCATCCGACCAAAAACGTCAGATGAGTTAACAAGCGAAAACAGTAAAATAACAACGGGCTCGGGCTTCATCGCTATCAGTTTATTTCATTTCGGTACCAAACACTTAGATGAATCAAGATGATTCACCTCATCTTGGTTCATCATATTCACCAAACACACATTAAGGGAATTAGGATTCCCGATTCCCTTTTCCTTTCCTGATTACCCCGGCCCCTTAGTGTCTGAGATCAAAATTTTCAAACAATGTCCATTTTATCCAAATAATCACGTGTAAAAAAAAAAAAAAAAGAGAGAGAGAGAGACATATATTCACACATTCTTGACGAAGTAACAAGTGTAATGAACTAGCTAGGTCAAAATGTGTTCCGCAAAACATAATAAGCCTGCCAAAGCAATCTTGAAACATAAAAAATATATATTCCATAAATTCAGCTTCCAGACCTGAATGGACTGAAAGTTCTTTAATACTCCCTTCGTCTCATTTATAAAAAGCCCAATTTTATAAAGTCAAGTCCAGTATAATATTTAGCGGGTTGCTTATAAAAGGGACAGAGGAGGGAATATTATATAGTTCTACTAAGTGTAAGCATTACCTTGCTTGTACTTCCTAAAGAGGTCTTCAGTTTTAGCATTCCTGAAAGCACAACATCCAAATAAATAAACAGCGATGAGAGCCACGAGAGTGATTATCAAGATGACGTCAGCTTTCATCCATTCTGTCTTGAGATTAGCAAGCAATCCGGCTTTGCAAGAATCGCAGGAATAACAGAGCTGGGTTTGGTCGTTGCTCCACTGCAAGCAGTCCATATCTGCCGCATTGTTTATGGGACTTATCCAATACGTTGGGTTCACAAACGTGTACCCGCATTCTGTCGGAGGCTTGCAGCATCCCGACTGTACATAATTTTATTGGAATTTCATCTATAGCTCAAGGAAATAAGATTGTTTTACATCAAGCTGTGTGAATATATATATATATATATATATATATATATATAGTTTGGTTCATATAGATTTAAATCATAGTGTGAGAAGTGCAAATTATGCTTAAACCTATACAAAATTATGTTTATGGTACATTTTCTGCTTATAAGCACAAAATAAGTCATAAGCACAATTATGTACCATAAGCATAATTTTGTATAGTTGTAAGCATGATTTTGTATAGCTTTAAGCATAATTCGCACTTCTCATACTAGAATTTATTTGCATGTGAACTCTTCTATATATATATATATATATATATATATATATATATATATATATATATTTATAGATAGATAGATAGATAGAAACTGTATATATTATATATTTTGTTATTCGACAACATTACAACTTCTATTTGCTGAAACCTATGATTATATAGTAAATCTTAAGCCGTCCAATCCTATTTCGTTTACAGGAAAATGATCAAACTTTGTGAAAATTGCGAAATTGCAAAATTTGGGAATTGGTGTTTAATTTCAAGATTGTAAGATTGTGGTGTTTGATAAACATGGTTTCTCTATGATTTTATAATATTATTCGGTGTTGTTTTGTGTGAAAAATATATATATATATATTTAAAGAATAGGTATCGTATAGTGATTTAAATATATTTTATATAAGATGGAAACTTATTCAAAGTTAGTGTTTTTGCAGATAAATTGGTTGAAAGTCATGGATTTGAGTGTTGGAGTAAGAAGAGCATTCGATTATTAGAGAAATGAAGAAAATGGTACGAGAATCTGATGACAATTGAGTGAGAACAAGTTGAATGGAAATCCGGGTGCAACTTAAGCGCCACAAAACTCACGAGCTCGTATTCCCTTTAGAGGCTAGTGAGGCGCGATCGCACCTCACTCGAAGCCGAGAGTGCAGAAATTGGAGTAGAGCGACGTCATTCAGACGTGACCGCACCTCACTCACACTTCAACACTCGGTGACCGACGCTAGCGAGACACGACTGCGCCCTGGTCATATCTAATCTTGTTGGATTTTCTCTTTCCACGCATTTTTATCCAAAATTTGGTTTCTTTCTACCCCGCTAGGCTTTATCCTATATATATTAAACCCTCTATTAGCACATAATAGAGAGAATGAGAGCACGAGTTTGAAGAGGAGACAATTGAACCACCTAAGGTTTTTGTAGTTTTATGTTTTATTTTATAGATTTTAATGACATGATATGTGTGGCTAGTTTTGTTATTACAGGGTAGAAAGTAGATGAACGATGTGAATCTTATTTATTTACTTGCATCTTTATTCCTCTTTTTCTTGTGTTCTTATGCTTGCTCATAATAAATTGATCGATCACATGTTTATTATTCAATTGGTTATTCGAAATCTGAGATGGGAGAATTAGGATTAGAATAAAGAACATAGGATCAAGATTCAATGCCCAAACAATTTGAACTTGATGTGGGAGAATTTAAACTTTTGATCTATTGTAAGTTATATATCTATTGATACTTAGAGATAATATTGATTGCATGTAGCTTATGGTTTAATTGCACCTAAGAAATTAATTAAACTAATTTAGTGATTACTTCAAGAGAGAATATAGAGTAATTATATAAATAGGAATAAAAGTAATTGAATTGTTCATTGAAATCTAACCCTGAAATATTTATTTTTTATATAATTTGATTTGTATTTTAACTTTAATTTTTATTTGTTTTCTTTAGATAGTAAACAATTCATAAATTCATTAGTATATATAGAATTAGATTTTTTTAAGTTAGATAATTACTGAGATAATTCAGTCTCTATGCAAATCCCACCTTGTCCTTATCGGTTGCAACCCATACATGTGCGTGAAAAAAAGAGCCAACAGTGTTAACAATTAACTTTACCCTCCGCTGATTTGAATATGAGAAATCAAAATAAATGGTAGATACATTATTTAATTTGGGCCTTTAATTGGAGTGTGCTGGATACACGAGTTCTTTACTAGTTAAGGCTCAGGCTCAGGCTCAGGCCCAGATATATACAAGGGAATTGGGCTAAGCCTATTCGCATTTTATACTCCAATGTTGTTCGAATATATTGCTCTAAGCCCAAATTAAAGTTGGCGTGTGTTTGTTTTGGAGAATCATGCTTTGTGTAGTAAATAGTAATCAATCTAATAATAATGTTGACAGGACCTCAGCACAAAGGCTTTTAACCGTCTCTAACCATAAACTTTGTTTTACAGTATGCTATACTTCAAAATACAGCATTGCATACTTCATTTTAGAAATTCATTACAATCATGTACTCTATATACATACTCTATTTGTAGCTTTTCATTTATTTTACATAATTAACATTTATTAATGAATCACAAATATTGAATAATTAATAAAATTGTATTTCTAATTAATACGAATTAAGTATATTGTAGATTGTTAATTTTTTGTTAATATAAATCAAATATGTAAAATTTAATAATAAATAAAATATATTATAAAATATATTATAAATGTAATTACATTAATGAAATTTAGTTAAATTATTGTTTTATAAGTTAATATTGTCTAAATAGTGGAAATAGAGTATAGAGTATTGAACAGTAAAACTCCATATTTGGAGTTTTACTGTTCAATTCTATATATTTTAACTGCAAAATACAGTACAATTGGAATCTATATATAGAATTTTACGGTTCAATACTCTATACTTTAACTGCAAAATAAAGTACGATTGGAATGCACCTCATATTCCAAAATGAAATACGGAGTATTACTCTAAATTGAAATATGGGTTGGAGATGCTCTAAACGCGAGAAAAGAAGGGAATAGATATGCTTTAGCTTTATGATGCTGCCAACTTAGATTAATAAATTTATTTGTTTTTAGGGAAAAAAAAAAAAAAAAAGAACAAAACAGAAGACACAGACATACATTTTAATTAAATACTTCATCCTATTTAAAATATATGTCATTCTAGACTTTTTCAGCAAATGTAGTTTTAGAATTTTATTCCATCTTACACCCTAATTAACTTACCTCAAATCTCACATTTTCAATCTTTACTAAATTTTGGCAACATAAATTTTCTTAACTTGTATATAGAGGAATGGTCTCCAACCCATCGGCATCATACTTAATGTGCCTACGACTGATGTGCTGAATGTACATTTAAGCAAAATTATTATAAATATATATTCTGAAAATAAATTCTAAAAAAAAAACTAAACCTTACAAAAAAAATTAAATCCTAAATAAAAAATATTATTGACGCTACACTACCACATCAACCGACATATTAAATGCGCCATGTTGGATGTATACTTTGAATAGCTTGAATACGAGGCAGGGAGTATGAGATTGGAAACAAGCACTATTTATCTCGAAGTAAATCTGAAACTAAACACAAAGGAAAACAGAGACATTACCTGCAGTGGAGTAATACGCGCATTGAAGAAATCCTGAGCCGCGCGGTAACTCTGATTCAGCTCACCGCACATACTCGACGAGCTAAGGCAGTTCCTGATTCTATCCCACTTGTACGCGCTGCGCACGCGCCGCCGCAGCCACCCAGAATAGCCATCGAGATTGTACTCCAGGTAAGTCCGGCTGGGCACGGGGTGGCCACCACCTCTGCTGGTCACCATGTAGATGAACACAACCAAGCATGCGAGAAGTACAATGAGGATGAGCATGGCTACGAGGTAGAAGATCAGCAGCTTCGGAATCCTCCAAAACCCTCCGACAAAACCGGCCAGCGCCACCACCAGGATCAGAACTCCGAGGATGATGACCGGCCACTGCAGGATCTTGACGCAGGAGTTGTCGGCCTCCGTCGCCAGCCAGATCCCGGCGCCGATCACCGGAATCGAGAGGAGCATGGCGACGAAGTTGATGGCGCCGATGACGTTGTTGCTCAAGGCCATGTTTTTAGGGGGGAAAGGGGAGTTTTGGGAGGTTCGAGGAGTGAAATATGGAGATGAAATTTGCCTTTGTGAAATAGATTAGTGTGAAAGGTGATAAAGTTATTTATTGTATTGACAAATTTGTGCCTCGGTCAGTATTCTTTGCTACTTTGTTTGAACTTTTTCAATAGGCAACAGCATGTAAAGAAAAGAAAAAAAGTGAAACATGGGATGTGAAGAAATTCGTTGCTCGAGTACTAGTTTTTGTTGTCATGACATTGGATTCGTTATTGAAATAATAAAAAGTTCTTTTCAGCTTATATAAATATATATAGAGAGAAATAATATGTTACTCACCCAATGGTGAGCACCTTCCTCGTTTTTTCGATTTGACATAATTTTGTTTGATTTTTTCGATTGATTTATATTCTAGTATCATATAAATTAATATAAAAATCATTAAATCTATAAAATAAATAAAAATCAAAGCTCAATTTGTCTTATTACTCATTTTTGATGTTATAAGGGAAAAAGAACTATTCGAGTTTTTATTTATTTATTTTGTAGATTTAATGATTTCTATATTAATTTATATGATATTAGAATATAAACCAATCGAAAAAATTGAACAAAATAATGTCAAATTGAAAAACGAAGAAGATGTCCACACCATTGGGTGAGTAGCATATCATTTTCTCTCTCTCTCTCTCTCCCTCTATATATATATATATATAGTTTATAGAGAAATAAGTTCTAGAGTTCTAGTATTAAAATTATATAGGAATAGATCTGAATCAGTGATATAACTTAGGGGGGTGTATTGGTTTTAGATTCTGTAGGACTTTTTTGGACTTTCAAAATCTGGGTGTAATAAATTATAATATATTTTAAAAGTCATTAAAAATCCTGAGGTATTCAATATAGATTTTAAAAAGTCTTAAAATATTTATAGGTATTCAACAATCTATGGATTTTAATACTCCATGGATTTTAATTGATTCTCTTTCAAAAATATATACAAATCTCACTCTCCAAAATCTCTTCTCAAAATAAGAGATTTTTAAAATCCATGAGACCAAAACAATAAAATCCCGGAAGAAAAAAAATTAAACATTTGTTCTTCAATCCATTTCACTTCATCTACTACAACAATTCCCACCATATCTACTACATTCTCCTCCATTCAAGAATCTCAACTTATGCTCGGGCAAGGATCACCTCTTGTGCACATAAACACAACACAAGGTGCAGTGTCCATTTCAAGCACAAATTTGTGCACTTTGAGCATTTTTTTTCCATTTTTTTATATATTTAATTATGCTGAAATTTACAATTATAAAATTATTAATCGTAAGTAAATATTTGGGTCAAGTTTAAAAGTATATAAACCTAATGATGAATAATTAAACTTAAAAGTTTAAAACAAATGATTACCTATAAAAGTCTATTGACAAAAATAAATAATTTAAAACCCAATAAATACATGTAAAATATAGAATATTGATTAATTACTTCTTAAATAAATAAATAAAAATAGCATCACTTTGTGCTTAAAATGGGCACAATACCCTCTATAGTTTATGAGCACAGCAGAGGATCCCCTCCCCTTATGTTCAATTATATATGGCAGAGCTAAAACAACACTATGCCCAAATTCTCAAGCTCGGTCTCTCCTCCTACAACGACGTCATGAGGCCGAAATATAACGGTGATGGAAATGAAGATGAGAATAATAATGATGAATAATAATATACAATTTATTTGGAACTAATGTATTTTTGGTATTTTATCTAAGCAATTTGAATAAATTTATTTTATATACGAATGTGTTTCATACACTTGCATCAACAGTCTAGTGCTAGAGTCTATATAAATACCATGTAAATCAATAAAAAAAAATGTATTACACAATCTTGTCAAGTCCATGAAGATCCATATAAATCCATAAAAAAATCACTCAAACTCTGCATGGAATCTATTAAATCCATAAAAAAGTCAGTCAAATTCTGCATAGAGTCTATGGATTTTTTAAATCCACATACTTTTTAAAGTCCACAAAAATCCAACTAATCCAATTGAATACACCCCCTTAGTTAAATCTATGGCTCTTAAATATTAACGCATGGTAAAAATGTACGAACTTTTTAAAGTCCACAAAAATTCTATGCATATTTTAAGCATTGTCTTCATTTTCTCACACATGATTTATTTGCGTACAAACTTTTTATATTTGGCTAAATTGCAAAAGAAACTACCATGTGTTCTGCGAAATGTACTGGAGTTGGCAAATAAGCCTGGCCCGATGGGCTGGCCAGAGGTGCCTGGGATTAGGGCAAGGTTGGGTCTGCAAATTTAAGACCCGAAAAAAATCAGGCAACTATGGCCCGCCCAAATAGCCTTTCAGGGCAATTGGACTAAAAACCCCAGGGTTTTCAAAATAAAAGGCGGGCCCGTATTTTTATATGTATACGTACATTTATATTAATTTTAGATATTATATTATCGGGAGCAGTTCACATGAAAACTCATCGTTATGAGTTAGCTAGGAACTAATAATAACCCTTGATTTAATCAAATTGTATGGCTTAGATGTGAAATAAGCAATAACGTTGGGGTGGACGTTACTCTAATTAATTGCTGCTATAAATCAGTTAGGGGATTATCGACCCAACTTTAATTAATTTGGTGTACTGAATGCATATTATGCCTGAATCCTCTAAAGACAAGTACAGAAAATCGTCTAATAACAATGCTTAATTATAATGTGATGTAGCGGATGATACAATAGCATTCTTGGAGTGAAGACTTTTATTTAATTTCAGATGTTCTTCTAGATGTTCTTTTATTTGTTCTTCAGTGGTTCTTTTATTATTGGACCCTTACATGGGCTTTATTCTAGAAGGTTAACTAGGGTTTTTGATAGACTATTTAATACTCATTTGTAAGAGATGGACGGCAGTTTTGAAGTTTGATAAATATTATTAGCTCTGTGAAAACTTAGTACACGTAGTGTCAAGGTTTATTAGATTCCATTCGTGTTTTACACTTTCGCTACGTCAGTTGGTATTCAGAGACCAAGCACTATCCTTCGCCATGCCGCCTCGCCGACCGCCACCTGCAACCGCCAATGAAGTCGCTGCCCTGTCGCGCCAGGTTGAAGCCCTAACCCTAGGGATGGAAGATTTACGCCAAGCTGTAATCACGGCAATCGAAGCGGCATGTCTCGTTACTCCCCGTGATCCAATCGCTCTCCACAAACGTGGTGGCTAGGTACGTTGAGGGCGGCACGAACCGCAGCATCAGGTTCCGCCTCCTCCTCCTTCGTTCTCCTCTGAGGACGACGAAACTGAAATTGAATCTATGGTGAATTTGTTTGCCCCTCCTGAGCGCAATCGTGACGACGACGCTGCTCGTCATTGGGAATCCGGTTTGAAGATTGATGTGCCGGAGTTTGATGGCAGCTTGGAGGTTACCTGGATTGGATTCAAGCAGTGGAAGAACTCCTTGACTATAAGGAGGTCCCTGAGGAACGACGAGTTGCATTCGTAGCCACATGGCTACGCGGATGTGCATCGTCCTGGTGGCAGCAGGCCAAGGCGACTCGTCAACAGCTACGTAAACCTCGCATCATCGAGTGGTCCGAATTCCGAAAGAATTTAGATCAGACTTTTCTCCCATATAATTTTGAACGGGTTTTGTACCAAAATCTTCTCTCTTTACACGCTCCGTTCAAGATTATACAAAGGAATTTTATGATTATCTTTCGCGGATTGAGTTGCGTGACTCCAAAGCTCAGATTGTGGCACGTTACATCTCGGGTCTTAAGCCTTATTTATAGGATGGTTTAAGCATGTTTATGGTAAGCTCCCTTTCGGAAGCACATCAATATGCCCTCTTATTGGAACAACAGGTTGTTCGGCGCCTCTCTCGCCCTGCTCCGACTTCAGCTGGCTCGCCGACGGTGCCCCCATGTCGCCCTACGCCACCTACCGCTGCAGCAGCTGCAGCCGCAACCATAGGTCGTGCATGCCGGTGACAGCTCATCATCCAGCAACAATCGCTGCTTCAATTATGGAGAGACAGGCCATCGCCGTTCCACTTGCCCCAAACTACAATCCATTTGCGTTCTCTTAGCGGATTACGTAGGTGTGAAGGAGTACGAGGGCCCTCCCATATTTGACATCGATCCTTCCGATGCGCTGCCCGAGGAACACGTCATGGGAGATATGGGTCCGTGTCTGGTTATTCGGCGTTCTTGCCTTGCACCGACGAATTTAAATGCAAATGAGGTACAACGTAATCATATTTTTGAGTCGACATGCACGATTGGTGGAAAAATATGTCGTTTTATGGTGGATTCGGGTTCTTATGAGAATGTTATTGCTGCTGATCCTGTTGCTAAACTTAATCTTGCCACTGAACCTCATCCGTCCCCTTATGCACTTGCTTGGATTCAACGTGGGAGTTCAGTTATAGTAGATCGTCGAGTACTAGTTGCCTTTTCGATTGGATCTAAGTATCGAGACTCAGTCTGGTGTGATGTTGTGCCCATGGACGCATGTCATCTCTTATTGGGACGTCCATGGCAATTTGATTGCTTTGTGAGGCATGATGGGAGGTTGAATACGTATAGCTTTGTTTTTGACGGTGCAAAGGTTATACTTCACTCGTCCCCTCCTCGTGATCCTTCTTCTCTTGGTGGGGTTCTATTCTGCTTCTTTCTCGTTCAGATTTTGAGCAGGAGATTCATCATGCTCCCTATGTTGTGTTATTACTGAGTATTTAGAGGGACATTCGACACCACATTGTCGCACACTACTACTGGATGTTATTCATGATATTAAGACTGGCGAAAGCTCACGACCAAGAAATAAGGTTAAAGATGTTTGAAGCGTGTCGTAAGCATTTGGGTCCATTCGTGGGTGATGATGACGAGAGTGCGGAAGACGTTCCAGATTCGAGGTCGAATCTCCTTCGGGAGGGGGAGGATGATGTAGCGGATGATACAATAACATTCTTGGAGTGAAGACTTTTATTTAATTTCAGATGTTCTTCTTGATGTTTTTTTATTTGTTCTTCAGTAGTTCTTTTATTATTGGACCCTTACATGGGTTTTATTCTAGAAGGTTAACTAGGGTTTTTGATAGACTATTTAATACTCGTTTGTAAGAGATGGACGACAGTTTTGAAGTTTGATAAAATATTATTTGCTCTGTGAAAACCTAGTACACGTAGTGTCAAGGTTTATTCTCAGATTCCATTCGTGTTTTACGCTTTCACTACGTCATAATGTAAACAATGCTCAAATTACTTTACTTTAATGCTTATTATAATTCGTCTAATGACAATGCTTAATTATATTGTGAACAATGCTTAAATTACTCTACTCTAATGCTTACAACCAATTGTCTAATAACAATGCTTAATTATAATGTAAGCAATGCTTAAATTACTACTCCCTCCGTCCCACACCAATAGGCCTCTGTATACTATATCGGGCGGTCCCACATCAATTGGCATGTTTCATAAAATGGAAAGAATTAGCCATCAAATTAACCATTAATCATCTCATCATGCACTCACCTCTCAGCACGTATCCCAATATAATTTATATTTTAAAAGTTTAAATTATCATAACTTGCTCGTTTGTTTTCCGAGTTTTTTTAATTTTTATACCAAATTGAAGGTCTTGATACGATCTTTCATTTAAGATTAGACATCAATATGTTTTTATGCATCTATGATGGTCTAGTTTAGAAACAATGAAATTTGCATTAAAATATTAAACATTACACTTTATCTCTATACATACTCTCCTAAAATCTCGTGCCCAAATAAAATCTCGTGCCCAAAAGAAATAGGTTTGTTGGTGTGGGACGAAGGGAGTATACTTTAATGCTTATTATGATGTAAACAATGCTTAAATTACTAGTATAAACAATGATTAAATGTCTATACTTTAAAGCTTCTTAAAATACTAAAACAAACTATGAGACTAAATCATGTGTGAATACTGAAGACAAAATAAAATAATACTCCCTCTGTTTTTTTAAGTGTCCCGGTCAATAACTTACACATATCAAGAAAATGTATAAATTTACATTTTAATCACATTTATTATTCTCTTCTTCTGCACATCACCTTATATATAACATTAATTAGAGGGGTAAAATTGGAAAATATAGCTATTATGTCATCAAATTCTGAAATGGAACACTTAAAAATAAACAATAAAAATAGTAAGTGAGACACTTAAATAAAAACAGAAGAAGTAATCATTTACTATAATTAAGCAAAGAGAATACGTACGTAAATTGATAGAAGATTCCATAAGTTGAGGAAGTTAGGAGTTACAAATGTATATGAAATGATTCCACTAGCCCGTACGGTTATAAAGACATTAAGTTGGAGAAATTTTGAATATTAAATAACAACCATAGATGACAATAATTGAATGATCGAGATTGGTTTTTAATTAACTTACTAGGAAACTTTTTTATTTGAACCTTCTGCTTATTAAAACCTCTATAAATTAATAATTTTGGGATCATAAATTTTATTAATTTAAAGAGATATTAATATATCCATAAATTAATATTTTATTAATTAAAAGAGAGACTTTTTAAATTCAACAAATTTAGTAAATACGTACTGAAAATAAATGAATTCTTATGTGTCTCATTGATTATATTCATGCATCAATCAATTCTTTGTAACTAATTAAATACATTCATGTATAATATCAATTCATTATATACAATTAACTACATGGACATGTGTTTCAATTCATTGGAATTACTCAAATATTGTATATATGTTTACATTAATTCGTTGCACTTAAATAACTATTATAGTCAATTAAATATATTCATGCATGATGAATGAAACATATATTATATAAATCTCAATATGGGAATAAAATAATTCGTAACACCCAACCATATCTTCTCATCTAAAAGGCATCGCAAAAATATTCATGAATGATCATGCGTAAAACATTATGTGAGTATAAGAGATATCACCCCACATGCACTCAAAAAGATTTACAAAAGTGGTTTGATGAAATCCAATTATATTTAAATTTTAAGAAAAATCAAGTAACAATAGATTCATATTTTAGCAAATTACTATAATATTTATAATTGTAATATTTATGAATTATTAATTTAGAGTTTTAATGGGACCTAATATTTATAAAGAGATTTTCCAAAAAAAATATTATCTTATTATCTTATCGAATTTTATGATTTTTTACAAAGGTCCAAGTCGAGACCGGAAGATTTATTATTTAGAAAAATATTAATTTATAGAGTATTAATTATAGAGGTTTTGACTGTATTATCTACCCTAATTTCAGTAGTTTATATCTTATTCTTTAATTCTCATCTTATCTGTCATCTTTGCGCTTCTCATCGAAAAAACTGGCAAATCTCGCCTGCCACCATTGATGTCCGCTTGTCGCTTCGAATATTTAGGCAAAGAAGATACTTGTGGTAAGTCGGTCATGGTTGCTGGTTGGGGAACGAAAAGATAAAATGAAGTTAATTGTTCATGTTTGCAAAAAGAAGAATATTCGTGATAAATTTGTGTAGGTTGGAGAGATAAATGCCCAATAGTGTTAGGCTTTATTATATTAAAAGTTGGAAATTGGGCCTATAGAGAAATTAAAAAGGGCTTTAATTTAGGTTGAGGCTTTAAAAATAAAGTACCAATACGCTAATGTGGAAAAAAAAAAAGAGAAAAAAAGAAGAAGAAGGGTAAAATGCGGTTTTGTGAACCAGTTTGGGCCGCTCGCCCGACAACCTGTAGGGTAATTCTATACACAGCCCCGTTTTACTCTTACAGCCCCCCATATATTAAAATAATAATATTAAATATTAAATTTACAAGTATATCCCTTAGCTCCAAATTCTCCCTCTCCAGCTCTCCCACTAACGTAGTCCCTCGTTGCGATATCTCCACCATCAATGGCAACGGCTTCTCAATCTTTACTTCATTTGTGTAGCCATTGTAATGCTCTCTCAGAATTGATCTATCATAATTTTTTTAAATTCAGTGACCGAATAATTCATTTTTCTTTTTGGTAAAAACTTCATTTTAATCATGAAGAATTAAAATCCAAATTGAGGGGAAAAATTCCAGTATTGAACAATAAATTGATGCCTCATAGAAAACATTGAGAAAGAAAATCATAAAATTATTATAGCATTCCGAAGTTTTTTTAGAGTACAAATGAAATGGAAGAGAAATTCACAAAATCAACTTTGAAAGCTGCTAATCAATGATGATTGGAATTTATCTCCACAATACAATTTCTCCAAAGAACTAGAATCAGTCACCACAAAAATTTGAATGCGTGGCTATGATTAATATTAGGAGACTTCAAACCTCCGCTAAACTTGAATCTTTAATTTGCTTTAATTTATGGGAACTAGGTCGAACGGTTCGTCACCAGCGGTGGAAGGGATGACTGAACTTTTTTGGCTTAAGAATTTGATTTTTAGAGAAATAATAGTTGCCAACGGTGGGTCGGTTTTAGAGAGTTTACGGTGTAACGGTGTCATTAGAAAAAAAAGGCTCCGTTCACGCGATCGCCGGAACAGTACATCGTAAGAAAAAGTTGTAAGAGGGGGCTGTACGTGTAGAAGGAGATGAGGGATATGGGGCTGTAGGGATATATTTGTACATTATTAATAATTTTATTATTAAAATTAATTAGGGGGCTTTACGGAGTAAAAGGGTGGCTGTGTATAGAATTACCCCAACCTGTAGGGGGCTGTGTTGGGCTTCATTTTTTAACAGCCCGATATATTTCGACCTTTTTTTATTGGCTAAATGGCAAAACACTAACATGTGTTTTGTGGGATCTACTCAAAATATTCTTGTGTTTTTTTCACACTCCACGTAGTCCAGACTCCAGACAATTCATTTCACGCGGACGATCTTCCACCCTCACTCCCAAAGTTTTTTCACCTCAATATATTAATTGGAAATTGGGGCTCCATTTTGGAATCTCGCTTGGTTAGTATTTTTAATTTATTGTATTTGAATTTATTTTGCAATTGGAACTCATACGAATTATTTATTTATTTATTATTATTATTTTTATTATTATTAGGCAAACTCAATACACATACACTCTCACATACACGCGCGCTGGATGACTCAAACCCCTGATATCTTGATTGGAGGGGAAGCGTTTTACCAACTGAGCTGCGCTTGGTTAGAACTCATACGATTTGAATTAGGGATTTTGCTTGCTATGATTTTGAAATTTCAAACTCCAATTGAATCTAAGGAATCAAAGCAGAAATGGAAAAGGAATTCAAAGAATGGGTTGAATTTGTCTTGAGAGTTCATACGATCTAAAAAAATTAGTATTCATGGGGGGCTACCCTACTTCGATTAATTGATATTCCATCCGTTCATTATAATTATGAACTATTTATTGTTTTAGGACATTTTATTTTCGAATGACCTCACATGCTTTCTTATACATTAAACTTTATAGGAGTACATTTTTAGTGGGTCCCCTTCCTCACTTACATCAGTTACTTAAACATATAGGGAGTACTATTCTGGTAGGTATCATTAGAGATGTCAATTTAGTCCGAAACTTGCGGGTTGGCCCGAGTAACCCGAGTTAAAAGCGGGTTAGGGTTGAATATTTCTAACCCGAAAAAAATTTCAACCCGAATGGCCCGAACCGAAGAGCCCGAAACCCGATAGGGCTAGCCCGGCAGCTTGGCGGGTTGGCCCGATGATCCGAAAGTTTTTATTAATTAAGTGTTGATTTTTATTACTTTGTTTCAAATATTAAAATTTATGTCTTAATTCAAATACTTGTGAAAAATATTACAATTTTCTATGCTAAGTTGTATTCATCATAATATTTTCTCTATTTTGTATTTCACCACATAATAAAAAAATGATTAATGTAATCATTAAAAGAAAAATATCTTCACATCTCATTGAGCTACATATTATATTATGCAAGTTGGATTAACATAATACAAAATAAAGTGGCTTAGATGGTATAACATTAATTATTTATTTTTATAAAATTATGATTATAATAAAAATCATCAACTTCTTGGCCCGACGGGCTAGCCCGAGCCCCGAAATTTAAGGTTAGGGTTGAAAATTTCTAGCCCGAAAAAAACTCAACTCGATTCAACCCGAACCGAATAACCCAAAATCTGATAGGGCTAACCCGAACCCGCTTGGGTTGGCCCGATTGACATCCCTAGGTATCATTCATCACAACAATATCTATCAACTTTCTTTTAGAACTTGTGTTCAAATATAACATTCATAATTATAGTAGACAGAGGGAATAGTTTTTTGAAAAAAAAACATACACAAATAAAAATCGAAAAGGCATCCCGATCTTGTAGAAGAGATCGGGGGAGGGATTTACCATGCTACTTTTGTACAAATAAAAAAAATTCAACTTTTTAACATTCAGAAAAAATCTGCATATATATATATAGAGAGAGAGAGAGAGCTTTTTCAGGTTAATTTTCACGCCTTTACTTCTTCCTTTGTTGTTTGCTATTTTTTTTAACCTTTTCTTTGGTTCTGCATTAAGATTGTAGCAATATTGTTTTTTTAATTGTCATTTCTCATCTATATGAATACATAAATTAATGACAACAATTTTTCGATGCAAAAACAGTTGATAAGTTTTCACTAATTCTGCTACATAGTGCAGCTTTATATTATCGTCTTTTGGCCCACTTAACAACAGAGGTTGAGGTGCCGGCTGCCCCTTATGTTTCGTTGGGGTTATATGTGCTATAGGGTGTCAACATTAGGGGCTTATATGTTATTTTTTTCCTTTTTATTTTTATAATAAACATTATAAAAATAATGATATAATTTGGGAAACGATTGATATACCAAAATTGAGATAAATTCCATACTGTGTTAAGCAGTCTGAATTGATATACAGTACGTATGTTATCGTACGTGGTTTAGATTACTAATTGATAGTTAACCAGCCGTATTAAGGTGTGTCTCATCCAATTCCACTTTCATGTCACTAGGTGACGATGACTACCTGTGCTGTATGCAT
This sequence comes from Mentha longifolia, assembly GCA_001642375.2. Lineage (NCBI taxonomy): Eukaryota > Viridiplantae > Streptophyta > Magnoliopsida > Lamiales > Lamiaceae > Mentha > Mentha longifolia. The sequence goes on from CM038113.1 coordinate 25,707,269, forward strand.
TCGGTGAAAATAAAATCTAGGAATATTAATATAGTTTAGGTCCTCACCTTACTTGTTACGTGTGCCGCATTATTGTCTTAGGCACAAATTTATCTCAATATTAAAATAAAAAAACTGGCCGTCCGACTTCAACTTATCCACCCCTAACTAAAATGAAATAAAATATAAGAAAAAAAGGAAAAAAACATAGAAATCAAGATGGAGCACACATTAAAATTATATCCAAGTCTAATCTTCAGTGATAGTCCAGTGTGAAAATAATCAAAATATTATTAGCAGCAACAGCACACCATAAACCCCACCGTTGCATGTTCCCAAAAAGTCTCTATCAAGTTCCCGCAAAATGACATTATTCTGAATGTGGGATACAGATTAATATCACATAACAAACAAAAATGGAGGCCAAAATTCAATGCAAATGCCATTTTTCATCGATCCACCAAAACTAAATAGGTATCTACACATAACATACAAAAGGAAAACAATATATTATAGACTAGCAGAGATTCAATTTCCTAGCTTGCCTTCCATATCATTCTTCCACCTCCCTTATGCCCTAAAATCTTACCTTATTAACTTCTTTGTATACCCAACAATTCACACATTAAATATAGTACAATTGTTTTCGTCAAGAATAATGGACTCACGAGTAAATCACTACGGGGCTAATATATATTAAAAAAAAAAAATATATGTTGTAACGGAATAGAGTAATTGTGAGATCGAAACAAACAGAAAGCGTAAAAGTGACACAAATTTACGTGGTTCACCAACGTTGTGTTGGCTACGTCCACGGGCAAGAACGGAGAACAGTTTTATTCAGATGACGGCTACAGGTTACAGAGATTGTGCGCCCTACTTCTATATAAATAGAGTACACCAGAAGGGCTAGGCTCAATATGACAAATTGGGCCTAATACAAGAACATAGCATACCGTCAGGCCAGGGGCGTCTCCACCCCCCCGGACCCCCAGGCAAGGGGGCGTCGCCCCCCCCCCCCCCCCCCCCCCCCGTTTGCGTGGCGGCAAACATTACGGATTCAAGACATACTAACAAATCTTGTTATGGACTGCCAGACGGGCCACCGAACCACACTAGTATGATATTGTCCGCTTTGAGTCTAAGCCCGCACGGTTTTGTTCTTAGATTCCTTCCCAAAAGGCCTCGTACTAGTGTGGGTGCTCCCCTTTATATACAAGGTATATCTACCTTATATTTCAGATGTGGGACTTGCTGATTGTACTAACAAATCCTCCCCTCAAACAGCAAGGACCATAACTGTCCTCCCCCCAATGATAATCTGACTTGATACTTGAATTACCCGGTGTATCCGGCACAAGCATCCCCTGAGCTCCTAAATTGTTGAGGTCAAATTGAGGGGCCCGTCCACACGTACCAGATGCAGTCCATTACCCGTGGGCTCCATACCTGGCCCAAGTCGAACCATCGGCTCTGATACTACTTGTTATGGACTGCCAGACGGGCTACCGAACCACACTAGTATGATATTGACCGCTTTAGGCCAAGCCCGCACGGTTTTGTTCTTAGGTTCCTTCCCAAAAGGCCTTGTACTAGTGTGGGTGGTGCTCCCCTTTATATACAAGGTATATCTACCTTATATTTCAGATGTGGGACTTGCTGATTGTACTAACAAGGTATATAGTTTGTCAGAGCCGGTCCTGTGCCTCATGAGGCCCTAGGCGAAAATGAAAAAATAAACCCTTTAAGAAGCAAGGAAAAAAAAACAGAGTAGTACGTAGTACAAAAAATGATAGCACATATAATAAATATTACTGTAGCGTGAAATAAGGAAAAAAAATTTCTTATCTTGAAAAAGAATGATTGAAAATATGATAAAAATTAAGGTTAAATGCATCAAAATATACAAAGTTAGGTTTCGCTTTCATTTTCAACACAGTCTTTCAAATCTCAGAAAAATACATCAACTATGATCTTCACACGATGTCGTTTTGAGATACATTACTACATGCTTGGATTGTCGGTTGGAACTTACAATGCACTGTGTGCACTATGCCAAAATCAAATTGGGCAAAAAATCAGATTCACATCAAAATTGAATAAAGATCAAAGATGGTGTATATTTCTGAAATTGTTAAAAGATCATGTTAAAAATGAAATAAAGTCAAAATTTGTGCATTTTGTAGCGTTTAATCAAAAAATAGTTAAAATAAAAATAAAAAATTACACATTTAATACTATTTTGAAAAAAATATGGGCCCTTGAATTTTTGGGGCCCGAGGCGCCGGCCTCTTGGGCCTCTACACAGGTCCGGCCATGTAGTTTGTACTAAGGACTTGCTGTTATGTGGAAATTCTGGAAACCATCGTGAGGCTTCAGATGCTAACCCCCACCTTGAGTCCGCCACTTCATGCATGTATAAGCAGATGCGAATGAGTAAGGATTGTATTATCAGGCGGTGTGGGGGACTAACGCCTCGGCAGATCGTAACTATAATGCTTATATATATACTATATACTAATATACTATTCATAATATTGATTAAGCGCCCAGTGATCACCTAGGTGGCCGCTTAGATTGATTTTTAAAACACTACTCTTAATTGGAAACACATACTTATTAAAACTTTTGAACAGATTCTAGTCGAGTGTTAGTTGAGTTTAAGGATTAGGATAAGAGGATTAAGCTCTCAAGTTGTGAGAAGTTAAATTATTTCCCTTGTAAGTACTCCCTCCGGTCTTTTCAAGTTGATACACTTTTTTTCAGCATTTGTGGCAAGCGTTTTCGAGCGTCTCGATGATGAGTTTTAAAATATCTTTTTAATTTTTTTTTTCCTTTACGGGATACTACAACACTTCTAGTATCCCGTAAAAGAAAAAAATCTTTAAAAAGATATTTTAAAACTCATCATCGAGACGCTCGAAAACGCTTGCCACAAATGCTGAAAAAAAGTGTATCAACTTGAAAAGACCGGAGGGAGTATAAAATAAGGAAAATTTGAGTGAAATGTATTCTCAATGGAGGTAGAGTGGGCGTATGTCAATGGTTCGAACATCTATAATTTTGTGTCTACTTGCTATTTACTTTAATAACTGTCATCACTCATCATACAAACTCTTAACAAATACTCCCTCCATTTCGTTTAAGTTGGCTCATTTCTTTTTTGCCTTTTTTGGCACGCTTTTCCACGCTTCAAAATGATGGGTTTTAAAATGGATTTTTTAAGAATTCTTTCTTTTACGGGATACTACGACTATCGTATTATCCCGTAAAAGAAAGAATTCTTCAAAAATCCATTTTAAAACCCATCATTTGAAACGTGGAAAAGCGTGCCAAAAAAGGCAAAAAAGAAATGAGCCAACTTAAACGAAATGGAGGGAGTATCATATAAAAATTGTCTTAATCATTAAGCTCAGGCTTACTTACTTACATTGAATTGATAAACACAACAATATTCACACTTTAAGTTAAGTAAAAATTGTCTAATCAGTGAGTGTTGAAATTATAGAAGCAACATAACAAAAGAGTTTGCTCAAATTTGCAGAGAGTGCACAGAGAAGAAAATAGCAGAGAGAGAGACGGAGGAAGAGAACTAAAAATTAGGGCAAAAATTTAATTTCTACATTGTGAAAAGTTACCCTTTACAAAATAGAAGAGAACACTATTTAAACAGGAACAAAAATGTGTTTCTCATACCCAAAACAATCTAACACCTATTCTATAAAATAAAAATAACTTTTATCTTCTCTATCTTCAATACTCCCCCTCAAGATGGGAACCAAGCAATGGAGACCATCTTGCAAACGAGCAGCAGCAACTTCGAACAACAAACACATTCTTAAAATGAAGCAAACTACTTCAAAACCAGCCATAAGAGCAGATATGCGCCTCAACTTCATAACAACTACCAACAACAATGCTATGAATCTCAATTCTCATCATTGAATCAACGAGATAAGCTGCAAACCAATAATGATTCAAACAACAATTATACGAAAATAACTGCAACAGAGAGATGTCGACGAATGATCGAAAGTGATTGTAGCCAATCTCCACAAACTGATGTAACAACCAACTAGACAAAGCCATAAGCTACACTCCCCCTCACCATAAGAGCCACTAATTATAACAGAACAACAACATAAAATGCTGAAACAATCTTCCAATCACTTGAACACCAGTAACAAGAAGAGAAAGAATGATAAATTCTTCAAAGAGGACCATAGCAGCTTGGAATGAAGCATGCTAGAGAGATGATTTGGATAGAGTAACCAAGAAAAATCAGAAACCAGTCTGCCGAGATATTACAAAAAAAATAGAGACAACCCCGATCGATATCAATCGGAGACAAAAGACAAGAACAAACTCACAAATTGCAAACCACAATTGTGAATAATAAATTGAGAAAGAGAAGCTTAGATTCTCACATGAGATCTAGCCAAAACTCTAACCAAATAGATTAGGAGCTAAAACTTTAATCAGAGAAATGAGAAATCGCAACACACGATATAGAGAAATTCGCAACTCGCGAATCAGAGAAGAGATAAAAGATCCACACGGATCTGAGAAATACAACCAATCATAGGCTGAAATTAAGAGATAGAGAGAGAGAGAGAGAGAGAGAGATGATCTTAGATCATAAAAATATCATCCGAAACCAATGGCTCGGAGAGAACAAACATTAAACCGATTGAATCGGGAAGAAAAGAGAGAGAGAGTTTCCAGATAACAACCATTTAAAGGTTGAGATAAAAGGCAAACCAGAGACAACCGAGCTTATATTTCACACAAAATCTAGCTCACAACTCTGATCCACACAAATTAACTATCGCAATATATAAACAAAGAAATAAACTATCGCAATACGCGAGCTGAGAAATTTTCCAGAGAAGAGTAGATAAGAATTGAAACTCACAAATTGAAGATAGACTTGAATCACATCGATCTAGAAAAAGAGAGAATATAACAACCATTCTAAGGTTGGAACAGACAAGCAAGAGATAATCGGTAAAACCGAACTAGTAAAAACAGAGAGAAATCCGAACTAGAAACTTGCGAAACATGAGACAAAGAGAGATAATACCAAAAACGATTCAACTCATAAAAGAAACAGAGGTGAATTAGAGAAAACCTTAGGAATTGACGAGATCTACGAATCCTCTATGAAGAAATCAGACTAAAGAGGTGAATCGATTGATGAGAGACCGTAGATGAAGAAGATATTCAATCGCAGCGGAACTTGGGCTCTTGATACCATGTTGAAATTATAGAAGCAACATAACAAAAGAGTTTGCTCAAATTTGCAAAGAGTTGCAGAGAAGAAAATAGCAGAGAGAGAGACGGAGGAAGAGAACTAAAAATTAGGGCAAAAATTTAATTTCTACATTGTGAAAAGTTACCCTTTACAAAATAGAAGAGAACACTATTTAAACAGGAACAAAATCGTGTTTCTCATACCCAAAACAATCTAACACCTATTCTATTAAATAAAAATAACTTTTGTCTTCTCTATCTTCAATAGTGAGCAACGACGACACCTTTACTTGTGCGAAAGATTCAGTTACCGGCGAGATCTTGAGCGGTTAGCTTTTTGGAAGGCCAGGTGCCATCACATCTGGGCATGTGACTTTTTTAGCATGCATACTCATTTTGAATCCTTTGGATAGCCCTAAAGAATCTCAAATCATTAACATTACATTTTGGAAAATTAGGTGGTTGTTGTATTAGTTGATATTGAATCCATTTGAATCTGCAATTGCTCTAAACTCTGGATCAGTGTCTATCAAGTGAGGTTTTGCATTGTCTTGTTGTATAGATATAGTCTTTGAAGTAGATTTTGGCCACTTCATCTTTATGGCTGGAATTATCAATCTAAGTAATAATAATCTATAAACTTTTGGGGCTGAAACTTCATAAATAAGGCACAAATAATTCTTAAATCAATAACATATGCTAAAACTCTAATGAGAAAGAACTAAAATCTCTGCGACAACCATTAAAACATTGCATTGGGGGTAGAAATCTGTCAACTACCATACCTTATGAACTAAACAGTCTCTTGTCACCTCCTTGGTGATAGAATCAATTGGTTTTGTGATGAGTGTGCCTTTCTTTTCGTTTATAATGTTTGTCTTTGCTTTGACTTACTTTGAGAAGGGAAATATTGATATCTTCCCATCAAAAAGCATAGTCTCATCTCTAGCAAAAAATAGGCTAGGACACTGCACAATGAAAATAAATTTTTGGATAAAAGTCTTGCTTTTGCAAGTTCTTTGAAGCTCAACCTCACTGGGGGTGAGATACATCATGTGGTTTTTCTTTGTGATCTAAAACCACTTGTCATCAATATGAATGATGTTGTGCATAGACCTAAACTTCAAAATATTGGAGCTCTATCAAACTGAATTGCATCTAGTTAAAATCTAAGCCTTAACAACTTATTAGAGGCTGTTCTAACAGGCTTAAGTGCAGAAGTGTGTGCTCTGATCAGCCCTAATTTTACCCACCTCCACACAGTACTTATGTTTATTTTTGCTGATAATCTTATAATTGAACCTCTTTTTGCATTGGTAAGCTTGAAATCAGCTCCAGGTCAATGCGTCTTGTTTTCTGTCTTTTCAGATGAACTTTTTTATTTTTATTTTTTATTTGCATTAAAGAGAATACCTTCTTCTCTTTGCAAGCTTGCTGAGGCCCAAAGTCTGGTGATGGTTGAATTTTGGCAGGCACTATAACACTTTTTATTTGAATATCAGTTGAGAAGTAATTAATTTTTCAATATTGGCGGCACTTTTACATTCAATACAACTTTGAATTTACCTCTAAAATAATTTGCCTTCTTCAAATTTTAATTTATTGTATTAATTTAAGGACATACATACAATGAGACGGGGTAACATATTCTCCCTTTGGGAACAACTAATTCAAAGTCATTAAACAAGGTGGAGCACCACATTCTCTTCCTAATTCATCCTTTTTTTATAAAATATGCTCAAAAGAAATGAGCCAAATGAAACGGAACAAATGGAGTATATGGTGATATTTAAATTTCTTACGTCAACTTCTATCTACTTTTCTGTGGTGTATTGTCAGTGCTACTCTATGTGTGTTCGCAACCAAGAAGATAGGAGTAAATAACTTTGAAATAACTTCAAGCTATGATTCCACTACTATTAAACTACTTATTGGAACTAAGTCAACTAACATAGATTATGTGCATTGCACATAGCTATATTTTTTCTTATTAATTTTGAAAAATATGTTAAAAATAATACTCCATCCGTCCTCTATTTAGTGACCCGAAATTTTGGGCACAAGATTTTATGTAGTTTGATAATTTATTAATAAATTTAAGTGTTAAAGTGGAATAATTGTGGGCACATCTAATATTTTTAATAGTATTAAAGTGTTAAAGTGTTAAAAAGTAGAGTGATAAAGTGTTAAAGTGTTAAAGTGATTGTGGGGCCTACTTCTCAAAATGAAAAGGTTCAGTAAATGGAGGACAGAGGAAGTATAATTTTTGTTATATTTCACTATTTATATCATACTTAGGTAGTGTTTGGTGATTCATTCAAGTTGTGGAAGGATGACTCATCTAAAGATGAGTCATGTGAATAGTGTCAAGATGAGGGGTTCATATTTCCATTTGGTAGTAAAAAATTAAAAGTAAGATGACATTATATTTGTGTTTGGTACAATATGCATAACTCTAGATGAAGGCTTAGATTTACCAAATTACCCTTATTAAATACCCCTACCGATTTCACTTTTTATCGTTGGGATTAAATAGTACACTTTATTATTTATTATTTATTACTCTGTAGTATTATTATTATTATATTATTATTATTATTATTATTATTATTATTATTATTATTATTATTATTATTATTATTATTATTATTATTATTATTATTATTATTATTATTATTATTGAGTTATTATTATTATTATTATTATTATTATTCTTGTTATTATTATTATTATTATTATTATTATTATTATTTTATTATATTATTATTATTATTATTATTATTATTATTGAGTTATTATTTTTATTATTATTATTATTATTATTGTTATTATTATTATTATAATTATTACTATTATTGTTATTATTTATTATTATTTATATTATTATTATTATTCTTGTTATTATTATTATTATTATTATTTTATTATTATTATTATTATTATTTTATTACGTTATTATTATTATTATTGAGTTATTATTTTTATTATTATTATTATTATTATTATTATTATAATTATTACTATTATTGTTATTATTATTATTATTATTGAGTTATTATTTTTATTATTATTATTATTGTTATTATTATAATTATTACTATTATTGTTATTATTTATTATTATTATTATTATTTTATTACATTATTATTATTATTATTCTTGTTATTATTATAATTATTGTTATTATTGTTATTATTTATTATTATTATTATTATTATTATTATTATTATTATTTTATTACATTATTATTATTATTATTATTATTATTATTATTTATTTATATTATTATTATTATTATTATTATTTGAAATCGTATAAATACATAAGGGTAAAATGGTAAAAGAGAGAAAGTGTTGTGTTACTGTTCGAATGAGTTGAAGTCATCCGACCAAAAACGTCGGATGAGTTAACAAGCGAAAACAGTAAAATAGCAGCGGGTTTGGGCTTCATCTCGGGCCCTTCAGTTTATTTCATTTCGGTACCAAACACTTAGATGAACCAAGATGATTCACCTCATCTTGGTTCATCTTATCCACCAAACACACCCTTATTATTTAATATTGTGAGTTTTATGATATAGCACGTAGGAATCAATAGATTCATGAAGAGATGAATAATGTTCTTTGAAAATTGAAAAGATAAATTAGAGCGGAGAAGTAGAATTGTAGTTGAAGTAGGAGAAGTTTATATAAATTAATTCATCAATAATAAAATTACGTTCAGAATTACTTCGATACAATATTTTCAAACCCGGACCGGACATCAAACCGGTCATTTGAACGGGTCACCGGGTCACTAGGTCGACCAGTTGAACTTTTCCCAAAAAACTGGATGACCCGTATTTTATTATATGTATATAGATATAATTATTAATATATTTTTATATATAAATACTTAAATAAAACTATAACTTGAATAGAATTTAAAATTTATTACAAATTAAAAATAAATTTAGGTGTCACAAATGTTTATTCTACTCAATGAATATATGAAAATATTCACATTCAAATGAAAAATTAATAGAAGAAAAAAAATAATTACCATAATATATATAACTCATTCGTGTCATCATAAATAATAATTTTTAAAATGTTAGTTGTAAATGAAATGACAAAAAATATTCAATAAAGTTGTAGAGGTTATGAGTTTAAACCTTGTAAAATAGTTTTAAAATTATTAATAAATTATTTAATTTTTTTTACTTTTATTTTTATAAAAAACTTTTTGAAGATTGAATAAATTTAATAATTATTGCAACTTAATCATTGTTGTGAGATAGTCCACTTGGTTAGCATGTTAGACTATCATCTAAAAGGTCTCAAACCCCTTGTTGACAACATTAATTTTTTATAGTGAACCGGTTCCTAGTTTGACCGGTATTATCCGGTTCTGACCAGGCTTGACCGGTTCGGTACGGTTCAATGCATAAAACCAGGAATACATATAACCGGACCGGCCAGCTGGCCAGTTTTTGGTTAAACCGGTCGGATCGGCTGGTCCGGTCCGGTTTCAAAACACGACTTCGATACTCTTAAAATAGATTTAGAATATGGGGTATATTAGGCAAAGCAAAAGTTATAAGAATTAACTCTTTATAATAGTAATAGACAATAAATATTGTGGCAAAAGTATTATTCCATCTTCAAATCTTTAGTCAAATTTTCGATAATATTCTATTTTTAATACAAATGGATACTCATCCTCTTAACATTATCACAATTATGTGACAAACGATGATATTTTTATCAATTGAAACCTGACATGGCACACGAGAGTTTGATGTATAACTCATGCTAAATACAAATATTATACTCCCTCCATCCATGATCTACAGACTAAAAAATAAATTTGGGCACGGAGTGTAACATGTTTTGGTGATATGTTAATAAATTAAAATGTTAAAGTGTTAAAAGTGGAATAATTATGAGTCATTCCAATATTTTTGTATGTATTAAGGTGTTAAAGTGTAAAGTGTTAAAATGTATTGTGGTCTTATTACCAATAAAAGAAATAGTTTATAGATGGTAGACGTTCTGATATGGTAATAAAGTTAATAGACCGTAGATGGATGGAGTATTATACTAGTGGATCAGAACAAATGGTCGCCATGTGAAACGTAGGTGCTTGGGATATAATTAACTCTTAAATGGTGCAATTAGTAAATCTCTTATTACACTTAACTTTTTATAATTAAATCACATCATCCAATCACTTTTCAGCACATATCTCAATATAATTTAAATTTTAAATCTTTAAATTATCATAACTTGATCATTTGTTCTTGGATTTTTATAATTTTTTATAACAAATTAAAGATCTTAATACAATATTTCATTTACGATCAGACATCAATATGTTTTTATGCATCTATGATGCTCTGGAATTAAAATATGCCTAAATACATAAACAACACTACATCCATACACACTAATCATTTCCGTCTTAAATCTCGGGCCGAAAAGAAAGAGGTCGTTCATAGTGAGATGTGATCGCCCTACTTTTTGAGGGTAGAGAGAGAGCAATGATAATCAATGTATTACAATCGAGTCGGATCCACAAGGAATGTTAGGACGTATGAATTTCAACTAGTAACCTAGTTACCTAATCACTATTCAAGCTACCAACTAACATGTTTTTGTGTTTTTGATTAACTAATGACAATGAAAGTAAGTAACAATATTAAAATTCAACTAAACAAGCAACAAGTAATCAAAGGATATAAACTCAATAGGAAATAAAAGTGACTCCAATTATACTTCAATTAGGCTTGAGTGATGGGCAATTAGACTCTAACTTGAACTAACCATTTTAATCTAACTTCATGTGGGAAACCTCCTAACTATGATTCACTCAACTCTCATTGCAATGAAATCAAGTTGATTAATGAAAGGCCTAATTCCTACTAAGATATCAAACATTTCATTAACTCTCAATAGCACATTGAGTTCTTTAGCCCTACTATCTCTAGCATGCAAATCTCTTGTTTCCTAGGATCTAATCTAAGCCTCCTAAGTATTAGATCAAACACTTGGTATGTAAATATGGTGATCAAACATAATTACATAATAAAACATAGCCCTAAGAGAAATGAACATGAAATTAGAAGGTAAATTCACAATTAAAGCCTAAACCCATCACCTAATCCTAAGCTACATATAATTGAAATCACAAAGGAAATTAGCTAGACATGATTAAGGAAAATAAACCATAAGAAATGCATAAAACCATAATCAAAAGATAGAGAATTCAATAAGGAAGAAGAATATGGTCTTGAATTTTAAATCCACCAAGTGTAGCTCCACAAATCTTCAAAAATACAAAAGTAGAAAGAGGGAAATGTAATTAGGGTCCTAGAGAGTGTATTCTAGCTAAAGATACCCAATTGCGGAAGATTTAGGGGTTAAATTCATAAAAAATGAGTTTTGGGACGAGTTGAACCGAGTTTGGACGAGCCAAACTCGGTCATAAGTGGAGGAGGCGGTTGACCGGCGGTTTGTGGGAAGGAGAACCGGCGGTTTGGCAAACCGCCGGCCAACCCGCCGGTTTTTCTTCTCTTGCGCAACTTCACCGTTTTCGCTCGTTCTCTCTCGTCCGAACTCCGATTCTTAATCCGCTTTTTGCTATGGCTTCCTAACGAACTACTCTTCAACATGGAATAGTTCAATTTTCCAAATAAGTTCTTCATTTTTCCTGAAAAAGCATAACAAGACTCGAGAAAAATGAGGAAAACGTGAATGCGAGCAAACTAGTGAAACTCTAGTCATATCACTTGAAACTCCACATATTTAAACATGAATTTCACTCTAATTAAGCTCAACATGCACATAAAATATGTGTTAATCAAGATGGAGGGAGTGCATAATTGCAAAAATGTTGCGAGATTGGATATGAATTTGTGATTTGTAAATTGAACAATATTAATTATTCCCTCTGTTTCCAAAAAGTTCGATATACTTTTTGTGGTGCGTTTTTAATAATAAAAAATTGGTATATAGTTGATAATTTTTTTAGGAGGGATATGTGGTCCAATAAAAAAACAGTAAAGTAATAAAATAATAATTTTTTTGTAAATTTTGAAAAGATAGTGATTTAGAATATAAAAGGATGTAGGAGCACATCTATACTTATATAAAAAGAGAATTGAGTACTTAATATACATTGCCTATTATATTCTTATAGTATTTTAAATTTAAGGACAAATATGTAAAATTTTTATTTTTTATTTTATTTATTTATTTATTTTTTATCAGCAGACACAACACACTCACACACACGCACCCGGGGTGACTCGAACCCCCGACCTCTTGGATCGGAGGGGAAGCGTCTTACCAACTGAGCTGCGCTTTGTATAAATTTAAGTATGATGCATTTAATATATAGTATATATATGTATAAATTAAAGTATGGTATTTACCTTATTTATTATTTTAGTTTGATTTAATTTTTTTTAGAGATGGTAAGTATGTATAAACGTATATAGGTATGAACTATCAAGACTTCCAACTCCCCACAATATTAAATTTACTTTAACAACAAAAAGAAAATAAAAAATATAGTTTCTCAAGTATAGATGTTTCACTTAGGATTGCCTTATTTTAATTTAATATTTTTTTGTTTAATTATTTATTATTAAGTTATTTTAGTTAACTAAGTATAGTATTTTTTTATGGACTAGATCTTGAAATTCTGATTTTGAATGAACAGTATTATGAATTGGATTTGTGAAATTCAATAATCAAGGTAAAAAAAAGATACTACCTCCATCCCATTTATTAGGCCACTTTCACTTTATTGACTTTTCCGGCACGCATTTCCACCGAAACCTAGTACGGGTTTTAAAATATAATTTTGAAGTATCGATTCTTTTACGGGATACTATAACACTTCTAGTATCCCGTAAAACAAACGATACTTCAAAATTATATTTTAAAACCCGTACTAAGTTTCGGTGGAAATGCGTGCCGGAAAAGTCAATAAAGTGAAAGGGGCCTAATAAATGGGATGGAGGTAGTATATCGTAATAGCGAATTCATTTGTATTTGTGAAATTCAATAATCAAGGTTAAAAAATATCATAATAAGCAAATTGATTACCAAAGTTCATCCGTAGTAAAATTTGGGATATTTTTTTTGTAAATTATAGTATATATTAGCACGTTTTAGAAATTAGGTAAAGTCATTAACCATTCTACATTTGAAATTAGGATAACTATTTTTTTTTGTTCTCTTGTTACATACTGTTACGAGAGGCACAATCATTAAATTAGGGTTCTAATGTAATAGTATATACACAATATTATATTTATAGAGTATTTAATAAATCATTAGAAATTAATTTACCTTATATATCAATTTAAAAAAAATATTGAAAATTAAATTGATCTTATTTATCAATTTATTTTAATTTAATATATTTCATATATAGTGAGAATGAAGAGAGCCCCACCTCCGTAAAATTTAAATTTAGTAATAACTTTGTCCCATTATATTAGTCTCATTTTATTATTTTATACCTCACATATATTTGAGAAATCAGACTAATATAACGGGACGGAGGGAGTATAAGATATCTATGAGAAATTTATAATTTATTTAAATTTAAATTTTATGGTTAGTTTATTGGTTATTATTAGGGCTTGTTTACTAGATGGTATGTGTTTGTGATGTGACTGAATATGTGTGATTGATATAATTTACATTTTATATGTTATCAATATTATGTTAGGTTGAATTTAATACTCCCTCCGTAAAAGAATTTAATACTCCCTCCGTATAATTTTACATTTTATATGTTATCAATATTATGTTACCAGTGGTAGTATCCCGTAAAAGAAAGAATTCTTTAAAAATCCATTTTAAAACCCATCATCGAGAAGCGTGGAAAAGCGTGCCAAAAAAGGCAAAAAAGAAACAAGGCGAATTCGGCGAGACGGAGGGAGTATAATTTATACCATTCATAATATGTTAACTGTTTGGTGGGATACATCAAAATCGTATAGTAGTGTAATTTCTAAAGTATCTTTCAAGTTAAGAGGTCTCAATTGTATATAGTTAGTATATATCGGACTCGGCTCGAAATTTATATAGGAGCTTCACTTTCTAAACAAACAAGATATTGACTTATCAATCTATCTTTAAGAAAATAATAAGATTGACTAGGAAGAATAATATATGTACAATTAAATAGTTACAAGATAATTATATATTGTAGTACATGCAATCTAAAATAGTATAACATACATAATGATATTATATTTTAAATTGGACCATAAGCATATAATGAGTTTCTATCATTTAAGATAACAAAGTATAATAATAATAATAATAAAAATGTATGTCTACCATTATAGTTTAACTGTAAAAAATAAATAAAATAATATAAAGAATATATATATTTTACTTACGTCCACAAATAAATGAATTAATCATTTAACTTTGTTATATTTAAAGTTTCAATATATCTATTCAAATCAAAATATGTTAATTAAAAGTATTCGGTCTACGTGTGAATACACATTATATTTTGTAGCATATTAAAATGAAAATATCATATTTTTTGTAAACGCCCAAAATAATAAGAGCATGGAACTCTTCATAGACACAGAGAATATTAAACAATATCATTAATTGGGACATAAAATCATGTTGGCTCTAAAATATTTTGAACCAACGTGAAACGTCCCATCATATCATGACTACTCTAGAAAATCCAGGAACAAGATTATATGATGATAGTCAAAGATGTTGGGTATTGAATTGCAAAAAATGGAGGGTATAGTAGTTGATAAAATTAATAAAACTAACAGAAACTAATTAATTAAATAACAAATGGGAAAAAAAAAAATAATAAGTGGAGAAATTATTTTGCAATTAGCCTAAAATAAACACAATCGCGTAACAACGTTCAATATAACTTTTACTAATTTATAGACGAACTACAACACTAGCTAGGTGTGGCAACCTAGTATAGCTTCTTCCTCAATTATTCTCAGCATGTGGTGTACTGCACCGGCTATGTCGTCTGCTGAATTGAGTTGGCAACCTTCTTCCACCTATAATAAGAAACAAACATATTATAATTATTTATATTAATTATTATTTCTTCATCCCAAATTAAACAATAATTTAGAGAAACCCCATTATTAAAGTATAAAGGGGGGAAAAATTCCCTTTCCTGCCATTACAATAGCACATGAAAATTTCAATTGAAAAATTGACATCAGTTCCCAAAACGCCCTGAGGAAAAAAGTACTAATTACATGCAGTAGAATCTTTTGCACAGTGCACATAGTTTAATGTGGAAGTAGGTGCAGGCTGTGTGGGAAAAAGTAGATTCTTTTGCATGCTGGGGTCATTTTCGACAGTCCCAGTTTTGTTTCCATCAATTAAACTGTGGAATACATAAGAACAAAAATGCTGAGAAGATATATAAGTTAGGGACCAAAGATTATTAATAATTGAAGGTGTGTGACATATACCCTAGCTAGGGCACGCCTTTAATTAATGAATCGAGACAATAACATTATTTTGTTCTTGATCATTATCGATAGGTAGAGACAAATAATATTCAGAATGAGTGAACCAAGTTCAACTTCAATCTATCCAGACCACACCACACCACACCCATACATTACATTACATACCTTAGCACTTATCGAGTAGAGCACGAGCGAGTCGAGGGTCGTGACGTTGAGGTGGAGGATCGTTAGGAATACGGATTGGAACGAGGCCACGATCTTCGACAGCTGTCGGACCCTTCGTCTCGAGAGGATCCGGATGTTCGCGTGGGTTTCGATCAGAGTGACCTCGATGTCGGCTATGGCTGCTTTGGTCTGAGAAGTGTACTTGTTCCCTAGTTGGCTATGGGAGCAGCTGAATTGTGGGTAGGCAAAAAATTGAGCAAAAGGGCTACCTAAATTATGCTTGTGATCATCATTTGTTTGATGATGATGGTCCTTATTTGTGGCATTTCCATGCTCCAATAATGCAAATTTCTTGGCCTCTAGTGACTGCAGAATGTGCTCTAGCTCCTTCACAAATTCTATTGCACCACCAACAATTGAGGCTTGGTCACCCTTCAAAACAAAAAACCCATTCATTAAATGTTGGTGATTCTATTTTTGCATATTATATAACTATAACTACACAATATGCAATAAATTTCAACTAGTACTTGAAACATTAAATGAGGTATGTATGGTGAAAGTTGATAAGATGAGAATGAGATTTTTAGTAGGACAGAGACAATAAGAAGACATGGGAAGGTTAGGAGAGTTACGTCACAATATTCTGTTCTATCAGAACATCAACAAGAGTGAAATTAATTAATAATAATAATCCATAAATTTATTAATTGTTGGTGTGTATGTGTATTCAATTCAAGATTAAATAACAAAGAATTTAGAACTTGGTCTAGACTCATAGCTATAGCTAATTTCATAGTAATATTTATAGGTGAAGCAATAATTTGTCACATCTGCTTGGCTTATACTTGGGGCGAACAAAGACAACAACATATGTCCAAAATAGACAGAGATGAATGAAGAAGATGAGAGCAAGAACTATTTTGGAATCAAAATTGTACCTTCGTCAATTTCAAATCTTGTGACCTTTTTTTTTCTTTATGGTAGAAAAGAATAGAACCCAAATCACATTATTACTATCATCAAGTAAAAAAGGGATTTGGAGTCTCAATTAATTTCAATTAAAAAAGAGGCTTCTAAATGTCAAAAAAGCTGCAATGGATGAAAAGAGGGTTCTTGGTACAAGGTAAACCCACTACAACACTATACATAATCACCATTGAATAAAGTTGCAAATTTTTCATTTTTTTTTCTTTTTATGTTTTTCCCAAGCAATAATTCATCAAAAAATCTACAAATATGCAAACAAAAATTCTAATTTTTTTTCTTACTCGTTGAACATAAGATTCCGGCATGAGAGAGCGCAAGACAGCAAGATGCTCATTCATTTGCTTCCGGCGGTTTCTTTCGACGACAATGTGCGTCATTCTCTGAGTTTCGGCTTCCTCTTTGTTCTTGCAAACCTTCGGCCTCCTCCGCCGCTTCTTCCGGCCCTGCACCGCTTGAGTGGCGGTTTCCGGCGGCGGCGGCGGCTGTTGTACCAGCCGCGGCATGGAGGAGCAGCTGCCAACCTCCTGAGGGCTGGTTTCGGCGGAGTCGTTGTTGCAGCTGAATGGGGCGGCGGCGGAGACGGTGGAGTCGAACATGATGAAGTTCAAGAGCTCGGTTGAAGAAAGTGCTTCCAAAGCCATTAATTATCTCTCTCTCTCTCTCTCTCTTAATTTCCTAATATTAGAGATGTTGCTTTCATCTTTATACCAGAGATTTGAGTGCCCCAATACTATTGACTCTTGCTAGATTATAAAGGCTTCAATCATTTTATTGTCTTCTTCAACTTTTCAAAGAGAGAGAGAGAGAGAAGAGAAATAGAAAGAAGAGAGAGAGAGAGAGAGATGAGGAGGAGAGGAGAGGAGAGGGTTTCTTGTTTTTTGTTTTTTTTTTTCCTTTTTCACCAACTTTTTGGTGCAGTAGGCACAACATCTATAGTGTGTCCTCTCACGTGCATGATATCCATCATTGTAAACCTTAATCTTTTTTAATTAGTGACCGGATGTAGGAATTCGAATTTAAATTAGACAAAACTTGGGTGAGGTCAGCCACATAGTGTGGTCGGATCAAAGTGTCAATTTTTATACAGAAAAGTGTTAATCTATACGAATAGAAGTGTCAATCTTTAACATAATTATTTTACGAATAAAATATCAATTTTTACAAGTGTCAATCTTTATACAAAAAAGTGTTAATCTACATGAATAAAAGTATCAGTATTTTAGTCGGCCACACGGTGCCTCTGGTTGACCCAAGTGTGTTCATTTAAATTATTGTTTTTTTTTTATTCTTAGAAATATCTTTTCTTTTCTCTTAGGTGATGACTGGTATACGAAATGAAATTTAGCAGAATGGAATAAACTCAGGAATGGAATGAGGGTGAGAAAGGAATGGACCAAATGATTCAATTCCTACGGTTGGTATCTGCAAGGAATGAAATGATCATTTTCTAATTAAATTATATTATAATGCAAAGTATCAGACCAGCTCAAGCCCGTCGAGTTTATAGGCCTAGCTCAGCCTAGGCCCATAGTTGTAGCGGGCCAAAATTGGGTCTGGCTTGTCGACCCGCCCAAAATTAAGTAAAATTCAGTGGGCCCAAGGCTAGCCCAACCCGATCATTTCACAATATGATATTAATTTATGTAGAAATGTGCCATAATTAATTTTGACTCGATAAAATTTCGGATCGGCCCGATCTGATTTGATTTTTTTTTCTTTCTGAAAGCCCATTGGGCTTGGAGCTGGCCGGGCTAACCCGTCTCTTTGCCACCTCTATCCGCTTGCAGTCTAGAAAAGCCACACAAAAATCATATATATGTTAGATGTCTTTATTTGGCCCAATGGGCCAAGATCGGCCCGACCCAACCCGACTTGACCTAACCCGAACAAGATTCCCGATAAAGTTTAATAAAGTTATGTCAATATCATAACTCATAGGTAAGATTAATTTCTGAAAAAATTGAATAAATTTCATTCCTGCTAGTGAGAGATTAGCTAATACCTAGAGGAGTGGAAGGAATGGTTAATCCCATGTTGATAGGATTACTGATTCCTGCGGGAATGATCATTCCCGACTGAAAAGCAGTACTAGCCATAGATTAGGAATGAAAGCAGGAATGATCATTCCATTCCTGGACCATTCCTGCATACCAGCCATGCCCTTAGGAGTATCGCCTATTACATCTAATATGTCGTGCGTTGAACGGAGTATAAATCAAGTTTATATAATTAATTCATCCACAATAATATGACGAATTCTAAGCAAATTAACAAATACAACTAACGATGATGAAGCCCAGTCTAGTAAGATGTCTTACTTTCGATCAATAGATCGCGAGAGTTCGACTCATCTTAAATATATAAATATGTGCATTGCGTACTAAAATTAATTAACAAATAATACAACAGAACATTAATACATTGTAATAGAAGCGTAGTACTTTAGTATTTTACTCAAACAATACTCCCATATTTTTTCTGACGTGTGCCACTAAAGTAATGATATCTCTATAATATTGTTAAATTTGGATTGGTACAAGTTTTAAGAAAAAATGATAAAAGTATTGTAAGTAGATGATGAATCTTACTTATGTGAGTGAGAATATTTTCTATTTTGGAAAATAACACATGGATGGAAGAACGTCTCAAACAAAATTCACACGTATATCAGGAATGGAAAGAGAAGTATTCACTAATGAAACAATTAGAGATGTTGTAATTGCAAAAGAAAATGGAGTTGTTTTAGTCATAACAATGGTTTAAAAAAATTGTAAAATTACAAATGACGTTAAAATTTTTATTATGGTGATAATTCTTTAGTTTTTTGAAGACATACATCCTATATTCCTATAGCCATAGGCATAGATCATAGTCGTAGATACCAAACTTGGAAATAAAAGTCGAAAAACATTTCTTTCTTAATTCCCTTCCAAGACCGCATCCAAAAACTAATTGTTTAATGGATTACATGCATATTGATTACGTTCAATAACAAAAGAAGGAAAGTTAATTAACCATATTTTGATTGGTAGTTCATTTACAATATTATAATTAAACCCATACTTGTCAAAATTTTAACTATTAACTTTATCTCAACAAAAGAACTATTAAAAAAAATGATAGTTTGTTATGTGTTAATTAAATTATCCTTAATAGGATCGGAAATGTATGGTATTAGGTCAATTTTGCAGAGTGTTTTTTTAAGAAAGAAATGTATTTTCAAGGACATATTTTTACTCAAACAAAAGTAAAGGACATAATTTCTATTCAAGGGCATTTCCAAAACAAATGCTAATCTAAATATCAATTTGTTATTTTAATTGTTCTTGCCATGTTCTAATTGCGGTTAGAAATGATCTTCAGACAAAATATTGCACTATTATTTCTATGAGTAATGCTCCAATGTCCATCGTGAGCACGCTTAATGTGTCCACAGATAACGTGACATTGATATAAATAAAAAAGTTAATAAAAATACATGCCAAATGTAATTAAACTTTATTATAAAAAATTAAACCCTACCTAAAAAAACTAAACCCAAAGAAGAAAGGTTGCCGATGTGGCATTGCCACATCAACGGTGGGCATCGAAGCGTTTCTGTTATTTCTATATAGTCACAAAATGTTCTTTGTTAAATTTTATGATAAATTGTTTAAAAATATATATATACTGTTTGTTTATTTCAAGTTGTATTGCAATGGACAAGGGTGAAACTAAGATTGATCCCATGCCGACTAAAAAGGCAATTTTTTTTTTTTTCGAGCGAAAGAGTGCATTTCATTACTAAGGGTGCATTTTTTGATCGGATAAAGTTTGGGCAGTAAAGTGTATACTAAAAAGGAAAAAGTAAAAATTAAAAAAAAAAAAAAAAAAAAAAAACAAATAGATTGGTTCTATATCATGTAGAAATTTTGTATAGAGTGAATGCACCACTAATTCATTCAAGCACCAAGTTTATTTTCATCTTAAAGAAAGAGTTAATTGCAAACTAAATTATTAATTTTGAAACTTTTGTAAATTAGACATTACTTTTAAAATTCAGTGAATTAAGTCATAAATTTTAACTTTCTGTGTATTAAATTACGAATTTTAGTTTTTTTAGTTAACGACTTAAAATAAAAAATAAAAAAAAAATCGACCAGTCGGAATGTTAACATGGATGACATCTTGGACTTTCCGGCGATGATGTCAACATCAAGATTAAAAGCTACGGCAGTTACTTACTAAAAAAAAATATTCGTAATTTAATTCGTACAAAATTTAAAGATGGGACACACTTGGGTCAGCCAGAGGCACTATGCGGACGGCTAAAACACTGACACTTTTTTCGTATAGATTAACACTTTTCTATATAAAGATTGACACTTTTTAAAATTGGCATTTTATTCGTAAAATAATTATGTTAAAGATTGACACTTTTATTCGTATAGATTAGCATTTTTCTGTATAAAGATTAACACTTTAACCCGGCCACACTATATGGCCGACCTCACCCAAATTTTTGTCTTTAAAGATTATGTTTAATTTGTAAAAGTATTAAAAAAGTTTTTTACTAGCCTTCACAAAAATCATAATGAATGCAATACTTTATAGTAGTATTACTATTAATTTAGGAACATCATTTGCCACCGTGGAGTTGTAGATGCCCACATATAAAATTGTGTCGAGTTTTCATGCACATTAACTTTTTGGGATTACTATTTTTTCCAATTGATTTCTGATCATTCACAGAAAGGGTAACCTGACTTCTTACCCCTATCACTATGCACCAACGTCTCTTCTTTCCATGCGCCAGTATTATAAAGACATAATAGTAGTATTTATAAAGCATAATAAAGAAGATTTTATGAGAAATCGTAATATTTTAGAAAACTAAAAAAAAATACGAAAAGTTGAGTCTTCTATTTAGACTTCTTTAAGAGTTGAGTTGAAAAAAAATGTGCTAATGTGAAATATTGAAAAAAAAACAAAAAAAAAAACGTGTACATCCAATGTATTCTCTAAGAAAATAATAAAAAAAAATTATACATCTTATGTAAACTTGTAATGTTTTATTACATAAACTTCTAAAGAGAAGTTTTGTATGTTGGACTCAATTTTAAAATAATTAAAATAATTACATGTAAATATAGTGAATATACATTTTATGAAAATTTGTAGTTTCTCCATCCCGTTTAAGACGCCACGTAGAAAAATTGGGTCAAAAAAAGGTTTGATTGAAGATTTTAACACAAAACCCCTAGATAAAGAGGAAAATCTAGGCTAATGAGGTTAGACTTGTAATATTCATGTATTTGAAATTTTTCAATAAAAAATTAGCAAATGTAAACACTAAAATAGGAAAATTGGGAAAAAATAATGTTTAATTGAAGATTTGAACACAAGACCTCTAGATAATAAAGATAAAAATTTAGTCTAAGGGCCCATCCACTAGATTACATTATTAATAATGATAATTTTTTCAAATGTTTAATTAATAAAAATATAAAACAACAATTTTGGGGCCCCGAAAAATCATGGGCCCTGGGCCGTCGCCCCTGCCCGCCCACCCTCAGGGCCGGCCCTGGCGCCAGTAATCCCAAAATTTTCAATTTGCACTACAATTGTATATTGTACTCCATCATTTGCCTTTCCCCCCTAATTTTAGTATAGCTCTGTCTTAAATTTGTATCCATGCTTTTGTATTTTTATATTATATAGATAATGATATTTTAGTATTGTATTTTCCGTGATAGAATTCATTTTATTAAGTCATACCCTCTTCAACCCACAAATTTAGTTTGGGACGGTCGGACACAAATATTAAAAAATGGAATTGACTATAGTAAATCAATAAAGGTAAAGCATTTTATAAATATTTTTGTTTCACTCAAAAAATATAGATATTTTTGTCCCAAGACGAACATGAAAGATAAATTTGGGATAAAATGTAATTATATTTAATGGATACGATAACATATTGTAAATATAAAAGAATGTGAACATAGTTAATTTGGGTCCCAAGTTATGAATATTATTTTGATACTTTCTTCTACTATATTTTATATGAATCTTCTAAATTTAGTTGTTCGTGCTAGCACGCATCTTCTTTTGAACCTTAGAAACAAAAATAAACATTTTCGTGAAAGCAAGATACTCTATTAATATTGACCAAGTTAAGAGTTTATAAGTTCTTTGTGAACAAAATACTAGATTAGTGAAATACTCTCTCCATCCATGATCTATAAACCTTATTACTCTCTCCGTCCCCAATGGTTTGTTCAATGTTCATACGAGGGTTGTGTTACAGGCTCAGTGTGGAGGAAAACGTGGTATTTTTAGTATTGTACGTAGATGACATACTTTTCATTGGCGACAATGTGAACGTGTTATCAGGCGTAAAGGAGTGGTTGTCTCAACAGTTCAGGATGAACGACTTGGGAAAAGCTGCTTACATCCTAGGGATCAAGGTGGTAAGAGATTGTCAAAAGAGGATGTTAGGCTTAAGCCAAGCTTCATATATTGATACTTTGATCGCCCATTTCAACATGCAAAACGCCAAGACGGATTTTCTTCCTTTCAGACATGGCGTTGCTCTATCGAAGGAGATGTGTTCGAAGACACAAAAGGAGATGGACGACATGAAGGTTGTACAGTATGCTTTTGTTGTTGGAAGCCTCGTTTATGCTATGTTGTGTACTAGACCTGATATTTATTATGCCGTGGGATATGTGGCAAGATATCAGTCTAACCCTGGTCAGGGACATTGGACGGCGATTAAGCATATATTGAAGTATCTCAAGCAAACTCGAGATCATGTGCTTGCATACCGGTCCGATGAGCTGATCCCAATAGGGTATACGGACTCAGACTTTGTGGTTGATTGAGATGAGAGGAAATCTACATCAGGCTATGTGTTCACCTTGGGTGATGGAACTGTCATTTGGAGGAGTGTGAAGTAGAAGTGCATCGCAGACACCACCATGGAGTCCAAGTATGTGGCTGCTTGTGAGGCAGCTAAAAAGGCTGTGTGGCTCAAGAACTTCCTTAATGAGCTAGATCTGATCATGAGTTTGCCTAGATGTATCACATTGAATTGTGATAATTCTGGTGCAGTTACAAACTGTAAGGAACCCAGAGCTCACAAGGCGAGTAAATATATAGACAAAAAGTACCACATTGTATGAGATTTCGTCAATCAAGGAGATATAGATGTGAAGAAAATCCCTTAGTGGATAATCTGGCGAATCCATTCACAAAGAGCTTAACAGCAAAGGTGTTCGACAAACATGTCGACAGTTTAGGGCTGCAGAGCCTCCCATACTAGAAACTTTGAGTATAAGTGGGAGAAGATGTGTAATAGATGCTAGATATAGACATTTGCCTATTGTCACATGATATACTAAAAGTTTGCTTTAGTATAAGTGGGAGATTGATGGATTCGTGTACTAGAAAACATGCCTTTTAGCTTGTATACATGTGGTTTCCATATTTCACTAACAATTTCCTATCTGATTATGTATGAATTGTTTGTTTAGCATTAACATATATCCATTATGTCAAAGATATAGGCTATATGATGTGTTGTATATCACAGAAGACTATAGTAACCGGATTCTCAAGAGATATAAATAGTTTTCACAGTCAAGATAGATTCGGATAAAACTATCGGTTTAGACTGTGGCATAAATAGATAAGTAGCTTGTCTTGGTTACTTGTTTATGCTAGTACGTTATCATATTGATAGGATCACGGTGAGGTGAATTATTCTATTCTGACCAAAGTAGAAGAATCAAGACCTCGTGGACTTAAATGTTATTTAACATCACACCTTAACTCTAATTGAGTGACTAAGGGTGTATAGTTAGAGTCTGTTGCTTTGATTTACTATGATCGAGAGTTCAGATGAGTAACTCAATATGATCCATATCTTGGACAACAACTATATTGGAATATTTGTTCAGGGGAAGATAAATCTATTTATGCTTTTATAATGATACAATTTGTTTTGATTAGATTCCAAAACCCCATAGATCTTTCCCTTGTTGTTTTTGATGTATGCAAGCATTACTTCATGTAATTCTCAATGTATTAGAAAAGCTCACTTATTAGGGAGCTATGCCTTTTTAAGTGTATTTTGTTCCAGCACAAGTGAAGCTGTCCAAGTGAAGTGAAGAAAAGCGAAGTGAAGAAAAGCAAAGATGATTTTACATTTTCAAGTATGCTGGAAGCGACAAGTCACAAGTGATCACTGTTACAAAGTGAGAAGCGACTACAATTAAAAGCAACTTGAATAGAAGCACTCGTGCAAAAGCTACTTAGAGAAAACGACATCAGTACAAGTGTAAAGTCAAACAATATCCAACACTGATGAAGTGCTCGCGAGAAAACACGAGAAGCGACAAAGTGAACTGGAGCTTGAATTTCAAAATTCAAACTCTGCAACACTTCGTACACTTCATTAATACGGAGCGGAGGTCAGAGGACGTGTAGAAGATTGCTATAGGTCAACGGATATCGCCGGAACAGTGCACAACTTCTGTCTCCGCTACATTCCAAGTCAAAAATCTGCAGATATCTAGGGTTTCCTCTTCCGGAAAGAAGACAAGCCAGAAAAGCACTAACCACCTGCAAAAAGCTGCATTGTCACTTGATTGAAGGGAAGTGAAGAGCACGCTCCACCAACCTCTCCAACGGAGCTTGTTGTTAGATCGAGTTGTAAGTTTGAGTTTGAAGTTTTGTTTCTGTCTGTTAGATCGGAGTTTGTGAAGCTTAAGTCCGAGTACTTAAGTGGGAAAACAAAGATCATTTGTTAGGTGTTTGTTAGGTTACTAGAGAACCTGTTCTAATCTCTAATCTCTAGGTTTTGAGTTCAAGGTTGAACTTAGAACACTTCACTGGGAAGGATAAAACCAGTACGTGTTGTTGTGGTTGTTCGAGTTTCGAGTGAAGAAATTTCAAAGTTGCTGAGTGAAGGCAACAAGTGGATGTAAGAGCGTAACCTCTGAACCACTATAAATCGCTATGTCCTTACTGCTTTCTAGCTAAGTATTTATCGCTTTCATTTCTATATCTTTACTAGCTTTCAATTATTGCATACGGCACACACTCACTTTAAACAACCAACACCTTTTCTTTTCTTTTTTTTAACTAAGGCAAGATTTTATAAAAAGCGAGTATAATATCGCTCACCAAATTCCGCAAGCATTTTATTCTCTGAAAGCGATTCTCTTCTGAAAAGCTCACGCTTCTTCAAAAGCGAAACGCTTCTCTTTCTAAAAGCACACAGTTTTTTGAAGAAAAATTTGGAGAAGTTCAAACTTCTCTAACGCGTGTATTCACCCTCCACCCCCTCTACACGCGTAAACTCGCTTCTGGGACTGTTTAGTGTATTTTTGTGTGGTTTTTATAATTTTGTGTGAGTTTGTTTTTATGTATTTTGTTCGTTTTTACGTGTTGTTTTTGCATGTTTTGGTTGAAGTTGAGTTCAAAAGGATTATTGGAGAAAGGTGAAGAAAATGAGCAAAAGATTGAAGAAATGAGTGAAAAGTGAACATCAATTTAGGATGAAATAAAAGCATAATATCGAATAAGAGTTCGATAGGAGCATGTAGGAAAAAACGGGGGTCAATTTCGAGTTCGGACGAGGGAGATACGGTCGAAACAAAAAAAAGTCACGCGCAGCAGACTGCAGCTTTCCCCCTCGCGACCGCGAGGGTCTACGCGGCCGCGAACCCTGCCGATTTTAGTGATATATTTCCTTCTTTAATTAGGTTTTTCAGGTCCTATAAATATGTAATCTTTAGGGAACGAAAATACACTTTTTCTCTCTTATTTTCAGTATTAGAACACCTTAGAAATAGTTTTAGCTTATGCTTTGAAGATTGAAGTTTTAGATTCAAGATTTAATTCAAGTTTTATTCAAGTTCATCGTTTCTTTCGTCTTTAATTCGTAAGTTTATTTTATGCTCTTAGATTAGGTTTACTTGCTTTGATTATTGCTTTGCTTAGCTTAGATTAGTTTTCTAGATTCAATTTAATTGCTTCCAAGTTTATTTGCCTAGGTTTAGATTTATTTGCTTTAATTTACTTTAGATTCATGTTAAGATTTATTTGCTCTAGCTTACATTTAATTGCTTTCTTATTGCTTTCTTTTCAATTCATACCTAGGTAGATTTACTGCTTTCTTTTAGTTTAATTTATTATCCCGGGTGACAGACGGGAGTGCTTTCTACTTGCTTTTAATTGTTTTTAAATCTAGTATAATTTACTTGTTTTTTTCATTTAAGTCTAGGATTAATTATTAAAACCAAAACCCCAAAATATTACTTGCTTTCTTAGAGTGTTTAGGATTTTATTTGCTTTCTGTGTGCTAGATAGTTATTTGCCCGGCTAAGTCTTCCTTGAGATTCGACATTGGGTTTAGCTTACTAGGCTACGATAAACCTCGTTCTATTGCGAGTACTTTTAGGTATCAGAGCAGGGGTTCACAACCTTTGTCTCTTGATACTGGTAACGTGTTAAAGAGTTATAGTTAAGTTACCGAACTGATCTATTTTCTTAAAATCTTGCATTAAGATTGACACACTAGCATACCTGCATTCCACTAATTATTCTGCAAGCATGTTTTCTACAAAGTTGCCACAGTTCTCAATAGAAGGATACAACACTTGGAGTTTCCGTGTTCAATCTCATATCGCTTCTTTACACGATCAAATGTGGGAAGTGATTGAGAACGGACCTATCACTATCACGAAGATTGTCACTGGAAATTGAGCAGTAGAGCAAAGATATACTGATGGGAATGTTCAAGCTCAGCTCGAAGGAATTCTAGACTAAGTGATACCAAAGCCTCGAACTGAATTCACTGCCTATGACTTCAAGGTCGACAATCTTGACCGGCTAGCTAGGAACGTGATCCAATCAACAGTTTCTGACACTCATCTTCTCTGAATCATGAAGTGCAAGATAGCTAAGGAAATGTGGGATACCCTTGCCCTTCTCTCTCAAGGAACAGAGAAAATCAAGGAGAACAAGCTCTCTGTGCTCATGCGAGAATTTGAAGCTCTATCAATGAAGAACAACGAAACCATGGAAATGTTTGAGACCCGAGTCTTGAACATGGTTTCCTCGCTTACTACCCTAGGAAAGGACCTTACTCACAAAGAGGTCAACTCTAAGGTGGTTCGAGAACTTACTGGAAAATGGCAAATAGTTAAGGAAAATTATTTGTTCATGAAGGATCTTGGAGCAGTCTCACCCAAAGCATTATTCTCTAACTTCAAAGCGATGGAGTTTGATCTAAACAGAAAAGTGCCAAGGGATGATGATGATGAGCCTCCAGCACCAGCAAAAGGCCTAGCCTTCGAAGCCTATGAAGAATCAGAACCATCCGTGCCAAGCGCCGCTTTCTCCCATGGTGATGTAGCTGACATGTCTAAGGAAGAGCTAAAGGAATTCGCTTTGACCCTACTGAAAGGGTTCAATACTTTGAATGCTCGGGCGGTGAAGTACAAGCGTATCTATAAAAGCCAAAGGGGACAAGCGAATCGCTTGGCTCCTCGTGAAGGAAGGAAGGATGAAAAATCAAGGATTATTTCAAAGGAGAAAATGAATATCCAATGCTATGGATGTCATACGATGGGCCACTACAAAAATGAGTGCCCAGATCGAACTGACAAAGAGAAGCAAGAAATTCAAACTCGAAGGGATAATGCCAAAAGAGCCACTCTACTTGTTGAAGAGTCAACTGAAGCATCGCTCATCAACAAAACCACCAACCATGATGCGGATGAATTCACTGACGATGACGAAGTGAACGCTTTAGGTATCAACATGAGACTTATGGCTATGAGTGATGATGATACAAGTGTAGATGAGGTACATATTTCTAACTCTTGTACTTCTCTAATTACACATGCACACACGTAATGTGAAGTGAGTGATTCCCAAGAAAATTGGGAGGACAACACTTCATATATTAATGACAATAAACTGCTTCATGATTACCTTGAATTATCCAAGAATCATGAATCACTTCAAAAGCTCTTAGCTCGATACATGGAATATATAAGAAGTTGTCAAGCAATCTTATTCTTGCAAAAGATAAGATTGACTTTAAACAACTCGATCTTAATATTCTCCATGCTAGCTATGACAATTTGAAGGAGAATCATCAACAACTATACAAATTGGTAGTTGTTTGTCGGAGCAAGAACAATAAACTCGCAGATATGTTTGAGGAGAAAGAATACGATCTCCTTAATCTACGAACTAAGTTTGAAGACCTCCTACAATGCTTCCAAGTTGTACAAGGGAGTGAACAATCCCTTCGAACTAAACTTAATGATCTCAATAAGGCATCTCATTCCATTGAGACCATTGAGCAATCTCTTCGACCAACTAGCCGAAACAGAGGGATTGGGTTCGTGGATTTCACCAACAAGCCTCTACCTCTGCCGGAATTTCAACTGAGAATTCCTTCAAAGGGATGAAGAGCAAGCCCACTGTTACTCTTCATCCCACCGGCAAAGGAAAAGAGAAGGTTGAACCTAAATTGACTTTTCCAAAGAAATCTGTTTTAAAAACCAAGGGAAAACAATTTGCACCTTTAGAAGCGAATCAAACTGAGAAGCAAAATGTTTCCAATCGCAATCAAAAGCGAAAACAGTTCGAAGCGAATTCTAAAGTGGTTCAACAAGACAAAGCGAACGTTTCCACAAATGGACCAAAGAAAGGTTCAGTTCAATTTGCTCATGTTTTCTATAACCCTCAATTTTGGCACCTATATGCTGAGGGAGATGATTCACCAAATACTTATATTCCTCTTCATTTTCCTATAAGGAAGAGGAATATATTTCCTAGCGGTGATTATCATTATTATGAGAGTACACCGGATAGTTATGTTTGTATAACTATTCCACGCCCTCATAACATGAAGAAAAATGTCTATCCTCCACGATCCGCTTCGAGGAATGACAATCTTACTTCATTGCACGGCAATACGTTCGTGGTTATGATTCTCAGCATAAACTGACAAGGCACCCAAACAAAAGGATGTTTTACCATTGAAGTTTAGTCAAGTGTGGGTTCCAAAAAAAACTAACCCTGTAGGACCCAAATAGATTTGGGTACCTAAGGTTAAACCTTGAACGTGCAGGGCAAGCGGAAGGACCTCAACAAGTGAGAAAAGAAAAAGAAAGAAGTTGTTTGGTACCTGGACAACGGTTGTTCACGTCACATGACTTGTGAAAAATCATTTCTCATGGAGTACATTGAAGAAGAAGGTCCTTCAATAACCTTTGGTGATAACTCACAAGGTTTCACTAAAGGGCACGGTACTTTTTGCATCGGACATGAAAAACTTCAAGATGTTTCATATATTGATGGTCTTAAACATAATCTGCTCTCTATTTCCCAACTGTGTGATAAGGGTTATAGTGTCGAGTTTGTTGTTAACGAGTGTATTGTCAAGAACAAATCGACTATGCAGATCGCTCTAACAGGTGTGCGAAAAAGAAGGATGTACGTTGTAAACTAGAAAGCCTTGGATTCGGACAAGCCGGATCAAGGTAATATTGAAGGTGATGAAGTTGTGAAGGAGTTGAAATCTTCAACTCATGCTGATGAAATTGTTGTTGACACCGAAAAGTTGGATGCGGTGGTCAAAACTATTTCAATGGATGTGTTTCCAGATAGCATGCTCCCCATTCAGCCCGAGTCATCGCATGCTCATGGAAAGCGAGTAATGGTTGAAGCGACCGAACCCGCTTCTAACTTTGTCAATGTTGAGGATGATGAAGAGATAGAAAGCGATGACGACCAACCTCTTCGTGAAGTGCTATTTTTAAGCAGAATGCAAACTGCTAAGAAAGGCGAATCATCTTCAACAACAGCAGAAGCCCATATCTTCAAGGACTTGAGTCCACTTGAAGAAACATTCAATAATGATAAAGCGGACTTGATACTGGATTTCGCTGATGAACCAGTGGATCCAATGAAATGGCACAGCAAGTCATTCAAGCAGCAAGAACACAGGTTGATGATACAATCAAGAAGCGATATGAAGGAAATGAGGTAGCAGACCACTTGATTGAATCAGCAGTTTATTTTCTTACCTATGTGTATATTCGTGGATTGGAATATAACAAGGTATTTTAAGCACAAACAATCTATGGAGAGGAAATTTTGGAGCACACTGAAGCTGATTATCTTCACCAATACAATATCGGATACTTTAGTGATCTGATCAATCTTGAAGAGGTGTGGAGAGGATTGATGCGGTGCTAATGCCCTCCACTCAAGAATTGATCGAGGAACCAAAGGATAATGTTCCATAAATCGCTCCACAAACCAGAAGTGAAGAAACAATAGCAGAAGGCCATGATGTTCAGTCACTTCTACTTAAAATCCAAGAACTTGAAGAAGCATAAAAGGTGTATGAAGTACTGGCAATTACTGGATAAATGATGGCATCTCTATTTGATGCCACTCTAGAAGAAAAATGAGGAGAAGGTAAAGAAAATGGTTGATGAGCTTGTTTCTAGCAAGAAGAAGATTGAGGAACTTCAATCTACCGGTAACAAAGAAATTGATACAAAGCTGATTGCTAAAGCAACTGAGTTGGAAGCGAAGGAGTCCAACCTGTAAGGGAAACTTGCAGAAATTGAGCAACTCCATCTCAGTCTTGCCGAAGCGTAAATAAAGCTTGAAGTTGAAATCTTAAAAAAGATGCAATCAAAGTGGCTGCCAACAAGGAGATCACCATTTCCAACAAAGAAATTGAACTGTAGCACGTTCAAAATCAACTCAATGAAGAGCAGGAAAAGATGGCTGCTGCAGTTGGCATGGAGGAATTGGTGAAAACACAAGCAAATGAGATTGATGCCTTGAAAAGATGTGAAGACTAGAAAGGAGCGACAAAAAAGCTTAGAGCTTGAACTTGAAAGGGCCTACAAGGAAAACACAGCCTTGAAAAATGAGCTCAGCACTGTCAAGTATGAGAAGAAGGTGATTGAAGAGAACACCTCTGCCAATAAAGTTTCTGAACTTGAGGCAGAAGTGAAGAAACTTCAAGCGAAAGCGAGTACAGCTGGAACTACTCTATCTACAAGCCAAGAAGCACACAAAGCAATCCCTTCAGCCTTTGACAAATGGGAGTAAGAGTTTGAAGAAAATGTGAAGCTGGCAATAGGATTCAAACATATCATGGAGAAACTACTAAGGGAAAGTGTGCTAATGACTTCTAAAGCACTGAAGGAGATGCCTACCATCTCTCAGATGGAAAGAGAACTCACTCTAACTCATCAATTATAAGCACAAGTCTCCATCATTCTACAACCTACTGTTTCCCAAGCAATTGTTGGTGAGGCCAACAAGGGGGAAAATGAAGGGTTAAAGCGTAGATAGGAAGGGAAGGAGTGCGAGTGAGGAAGGTGCAACAAAGAAGCAGAAGGTAAAGTCAATCGTGATCAATGATGATGCACCGAAAAGTGCTAAAACTATAAAATCTATTGTTGCCCCGCTTTAACAAGAATGTTTTGGTCCTCACGAACAAGGAACAAAAAGAAGTAGAAAGCAGAATGGATGAGGAGTTGAAGGCGGAGCAATTGAAGGTATACAATGAGATATTCTCTGAGTATTACAGTAGATGGGGAAAAGAGTACTTTCTTCTCTACCAACGATACGCTCCAAGTAGTGATGAAGAGGCCAGTTGGCTTAAGAAGAAAGCATGTTCAAAGACTATAGGAGTGATGAGGAAAGAGAATCGCTCATCTGACAAAGAAGCGATGAAGAAAGATGCAGTTGAAGCCACCCTATGAGCTTTTTGCGAAAATCTTTTCAAATCACTCGAGGAAAAAGCTACATATACATATGGAATTGATGTTGTGCGCAATAGAATTGCTGATGAAATCAGAGCAAACAGAGAAACCAATTCTCATGTGCAGTATGTTAAGTTCATCATTGAAGAAGAAACGGTGGATCCGGATTGGGAAGCTGCCAGAGATAAATTCATCAAGTGGTATTACATCTGGGATGTCTGGAGGACAGAGTTTGAAATGAAAGTGTTCATCACTTACATGGAGCAGTTCCATCTTGCTCTATGGACAAGAATCTGTCAAGAAGCTAGAAAGAGAGGGATCTTGATCAAACCCCCCCCCCCCCCTAAGAAGATTTTACCATTTCCAACCAAGATAGGCTCAAATGATAAAGATGCTAGATTCCTGGAGGAAGAAGTTATAACATGCTACAAGGCCAGGAAATATGGAGCTAGCCCAACTTCCGAGCAGTTCAGGGAAGCAAGGAAGAGAGTCTATGAAGCTTACAATAAGCCACCACCGAATTTCTAAATTCATCGCTTCACAATCTTTGTAATGACTATCTCTGTAAACACCTCTTATTCTATATGAGATAATCATTACTCGGTTCTTAAAATAATGTCTCATTGTTTATAGCTTTATGATGTTCATATATTGTGCTTGTCTAAGTGGTTATAAAGCGAAAATCTATATTGATCGCTTTATAAAACCAGTTAAACCTTGATACCAAATTTAAAGCAACTAGTTAAAAGCGGAAATCTCTATTTCTCGCTTCTAACTAAACAACTTTAATGCCTTCATAAGCTAAATTCCTCTGATACCTTAAGCAATTTGAAGGATTTCGTATAGTGCAAACTAGGATGCTTTGTAGGTAGCTTTGATACCTATTCAAAGCAAGTCAATCGCTCTGATACCTTTTAAGGTAAACAATTCGCTTTGCTACTTTCATAAGAAAGTACTTCGCATAGAATCCTTAGATTTATTTATTTAGATCTATAGGGTTTTGGCATCATCAAAAAGGGAGAAATTATTAAAATATTTGTTAAGGGGAAGAGAAATATATTTATGCTTTTATAATGATACAATTTGTTTTGATTAGATTCTAAAACCCCATAGATCTTTCCCTTGTTATTTTTTATGTATGTGAGCATTACTTCATATAATTCTCAATGTATTAGAAAAGCACACTTGTAAGGGAGCTATGACTTTTTAAGTTTATTTTGTTCTAGCACAAGTGAAGTTGTCCAAGCGAAGCGAAGAAAAGCAAAGTGAAGAAAAGCGAAGATGATTTTACATTTTCAAGTATGCTGGAAGCGACAAGTCACAAGCGATCACTTTTACAAAGTAAGAAGCGAATACTGTTAAAAGCAACTTGAACAGAAGCACTCGTGCAAAAGCT
Source organism: Mentha longifolia (assembly GCA_001642375.2). Lineage (NCBI taxonomy): Eukaryota > Viridiplantae > Streptophyta > Magnoliopsida > Lamiales > Lamiaceae > Mentha > Mentha longifolia. The sequence continues at coordinate 25,741,329 of CM038113.1, forward strand.
ACTCAGAGAAAGCGACATTAGTACAAGCGTAAAGTCAAACAGTATCCAACACTGATGAAGCGCTCGTGAGAAAGCACGAGAAGCGACGAAGTGAACTGGAGTTTGAATTTTAAAATTCAAACTTTGCAACAGTTCGTACACTTCATTAATGCGGTGCGGAGGTCAGAGCATGCGTGGAAGATTGTTATAGGTCAACGGATATCGCCGGAACAGTGCACAGCTGTTGTCTCCACTACATTCCAAGTCAGAAATCTGCAGATATCTAGGGTTTCGTCTTTCGGAAGGAAGACAAGCCAGAAAAGCACTGACCACCTGCACCAACCTCTCTAACGGGTAGCTGGCGATCTCCAACTATAAATAGGGGTGCATACTCAATGTGAAGACTTACGAAACTATTCTCTCATGCACAAGTTTACAGCAAGAACTTCAGAGCTCTCTCACATTCATCTTTCCAAGTTCTTAAGTTCTAGAGTTTAGTTGAGTCCTTAGAAACTCTCAAAAGTTTCTAAGTCCACAGTACCTATATCCCTTCAACCGAAGGTTTTTCTAGGAGAAGAATCCTTATCCTTTTTACGTAATCTTTCATTGTAAAAGGATTCTCTAAGTTAGAACCTTCAAAACATAAACCCAAACCCTCGTTCGTAGCTTGTTGTTAGATTGAGTTGTAAGTTTGAGTATGAGGTTTTGTTTGTGTCTGTTAGATCGGAGTTTGTGAAGCTTAAGTTTGAGTACTTAAGTGGAAAAATAAAGATCCTTTGTTAGGTGTGTGTTAGGTTACTAGAGAACCTGTTATAATCTCTAGGTTTTAAGTTCAAGGTTGAACTTAGAATACTTCAGTGGGAAGGATAAAATCAGTACGTGTTGTTGTGGTTGTTCGATTTTCGAGTGAAGAAATTTCAAAGTTGCTGAGTGAAGGCAACAAGTGGATGTAGGAGCGTAACCTCCAAACCACTATAAATCATTGTGTCTGCTTCCTTACTGCTTTCTAGCTAAGTATTTATCACTTTCATTTCTATATGTTTACTAGCTTTCAATTATTGCGTAAGGCACACACTCACTTTAAACAACCAACACCTTTTTTTTTTTTTTTTTTTTTTTTTTTTTATAACTAAGGCAACATTTTATAAAAAGCGAGTATAATATCGCTCACCAAATTCCGCAAGCATTTTATTCTTTGAAAGCGATTCCCTTCTGAAAAGCTCACGCTTCTTCAAAAGCGAAACGCTTATCTTTCTAAAAGCACACAGTTTTTCAAAGAAAAATTTAGAGAAGTTCAAACTTCTCTAACGCGTGTATTCACCCCCGCTCTACATGCGTAAACTCACTTCTGGGACCAACAAACTATAACTGGTATGATCCTTAGTGCATCTACAATAGAGTACCGTATCCTGGTAGAACATGTTGATCACATCCCCTGAGGAATTCATTAAGGATTATCATACTAAACCATGTAGGTGGATTAAGTTCCAGTATGATAAATAAGGAATGAATGGTACTACTCAGGAATAATAAGAAGTTAATAAATGAAAGCAGTCATAAGCTTTAGATTAATTAACGGATGTGGGACATCTTAAATACGGGGGTGATTTTAGTCTAATGCTAGCCCTGAGCTCAACAAGGATAAAACGGGTAGTTCAGTATTATTACTCTAATGGAATGTTTTAATACTTATGTGCTGAATTATGGAGAATTCAGACATTGGGAGGCCCGGTTTTATCAGCTAGTAGATCCCCGGTCTGGCCCAAAAAGCTCTTAAAGCCACAGATAGAAGGAGAACTAGGCTGCTCATTATTGGGCCCACTGAGGGCACCAACAATGAAGCCCAGCCGTCCATATGATGAGCTGTAGGCCAAGCCTGCAGCTTAAGCCCATATTCTTACTTATATATACTGGTACCCTAGCTCATTATCATGATACGAGTTGTCTCGTAATTTACCACAAGATAAGGGATGCAAGGGTTAAGTGTGAGAGAGAGAAGGGCGGCCAATCCTAAGGAAAAAAGTGGCGGCGGCGGTAGCTTGTTGTGACCGGAATCCTTCGTGGCTGAGTTCGTAGCGTGCTGTCCATCCGGCATCGAATTCAAGCAAGGGAAACAGATCGTAAGATCTTCAAGTGAGCTCCATCACACAAAATAGCTCGGTACTACAACCAAAGAGTGAAGTACCAACAATTCCAAGTAGGCGACCTCGTACTTCGGAACAACGAGGTCAGTAAAGCGGAAAGGCTCGGCAAGCTTGAAGCCACATGGGAAGGACCGTACTGAGTTGAAGAAGTCCTCAGCAAAGGGTTGTACAAGCTCGCCCACTTATCCGGTAAGCCAATACCCCGTGCACGACACATTACTTATTTAAAGAGATACCTTGCACAAGTGACCGAGAGTAATGTCCAAGTTCATATAGTTCATTTAGGTCATTTAGGTCGTCTTTTTAGGGTCTTGCATACATCTTGCATTTGCATACATCTTGCACATCTCTCTCTGTGCCACTTATGCATATTATCTCGACAAATAAGGAATGTAAAGCCAAAACCTCGTCCTATGACGAGGTTGAGCTATTCAAAGCCAAAATCTCATCTTACGACGAGGTAGAGCTATTTAAAGCCAAACTTCATCGAAATCCAATTTCCGAAGTGAGCTATTTAAAGCCAAACTTCGTAGAAATCCAATTTCCGAAGTGAGCTATTTAAAGCCAAACTTCGTCGAAATCCAATTTCCGAAGTGAGCTATTTAAAGCCAAACTTTGTCGAAATCCAATTTCCGAAGTGAGCTATTTAAAGCCAAACTTCGTCGAAATCCAATTTCCGAAGTGAGCTATTTAAAGCCAAACTTTGTCGAAATCCAATTTCCGAAGTGAGCTATTTAAAGCCAAACTTCGTCGAAATCCAATTTCCGAAGTGAGCTATTTAAAGCCAAACTTCGTCGAAATCCAATTTTCGAAGTGAGCTATTTAAAGCCAAACTTCGTCGAAATCCAATTTCCGAAGTGAGCTATTTAAAGCCAAACTTCGTCGAAATCCAATTTTCGAAGTGAGCTATTTAAAGCCAAACTTCATCGAAATCCAATTTCCGAAGTGAGCTATTTAAAGCAAACTTCGTCGAAATCCAATTTCCGAAGTGAGCTATTTAAAGCCAAACTTCGTCGAAATCCAATTTTCGAAGTGAGCTAGTAAAACCCTGACGAGGGTACTTAATAAACTCCATAATAGGAGTAAAATTAAAACGCGCGTATTGACCTAACCTCGGTTAAACACAAAGATACGGCCTTTGTTTAAAACAGAGAAGAGCCTGAACCTCGTCTAAAGACGAGGTCGTGCTAATTAAAGCCTAAACTTCGTCTTTAACGAAGTCGTACTGTTCAACGCATTCCGACTTCGTCGAAATCTAATTTCCGAAGGGGCAATGCAAATTTTACACCCACCTCGTCTTAACGAGGTGGCAAGCATTCCAACTTCGTCGAAATCCAATTTCTGAAGGGGCAATGCAAATTTTATACCCACCTCGTCTTAACGAGGTGGCAAGCATTCCGACTTCGTCGAAATCCAATTTCCGAAGGGGCAATGCCAATTTTATACCTACCTCGTCTTAACGAGGTGGCAAGCATTCCGACTTCGTCGAAATTCAATTTCCGAAGGGGCAATGCAAATTTAATACCCACCTCGTCTTAACGAGGTGGCAAGCATTTTGACTTCGTCGAAATTCAATTTCTGAGGGGACAATGCAAAATTCTTACCCGCCTCGTCCTAACGAGGTGGCAAGCATTCCGTCTTCGTCAAAATTCTAATTTCGACGGGGCAATGTACTTTCAATACTCCTACTTCAACTTTCTACCCTAAGTCACACCCTCACTTCTATATCTTTTTGGGGGGGGAGATGTGATAGGATATGGCCTAGCTACTAGGCCCAAGCATCGAGCCCAATATAATTGGGCCCCGACAGTTAAGCTCGGCCAACGCAGCTCGGCCCAACTAAAGCCCTATGCAGCTCAGCCCAGTCAGCTACAACCTACTTCAAAGAGACTTCTACACCAAGGCAACTCCTACATCGACTATAATTCAAGCTCCAAGAGATATAGAAGCTCGGTGTTTATCTAGTAAAGGAGGAGATCAAGCCAAATAGTCCTAATAGGAAAAGACTTGTAAACCTAGTCGAATTTCATATGTAAACACTTATAAATAGGAGTTTAGAATAGGTTGAAAGGGGGGAGAACAACCTTGTAATGACTACTCATACAAGCAATAAAGATCTATACTCTTTCCGCCCGTGGACGTAGATCTATTCCAATAGATCGAACCACGTAAATCCCTTTGTGTTCCGTTTACTTTCGTGTTCGTTAATTCCTTGTCTACATGTATTAATTACCTTAGAAAATAAGTTTGATCAGGAAGATATATTGTCGTTTGATTTATTTTGTTATAGAACCGCAAAAATTGAACTTCTTTTTCATTATTATTATTATTATTATTATTATTTAAAAAAAGATGAGTGGTTTAAAACAAAGACAAAGTCTGAAATGTAGGGGAAGGTGGGACCCAAATCTATTTTGAAGTATGGATATAAACAACAGATCAAGCTGTACAAATATATATCTACCTTTCATGTTCTAATTTTCGTTTCGGAATCTGTAAAAATGCTGCATCACCGCTCACCCTTACGTATACACGTATTCAATACTATGTATATACTCCTTCCGTCCCCCTTTAATTGTCCAGTTTGACTTATTGACTTTTTGGCACGCATTTCCACCGAGCCGGGACACGAGTTATAAAATATAATTTTGAAGTATTGTTTCTTTTACGGGATACTATGACAATCGTACTTTTGTAGGTAATCGTACCAGTGCAAATAAATAAACATGTTTGTTTTCAGGTCTCCAGGATATAATATCCAACTTTTACTCTTAGATTGTGTTCTCTATGGTGGAAAATTTTCATAGGAAAATAGAGCAATCACCCTTTAAATTTTTTCTTATTTTCCACCTTTTCACATCTCATTTTCTATGATGAATAATTTTATTCTATGTTGGTGGGATAATATTTTCACTTCATGTTGGATGAATAATATTTTTCTTCCATTGGAGGGCAAATGAAGGGAAGAAAGATAAGAAAGTGGAAAAAGGTGGGAAATAAGGAGAAATTTAAAGGGTGATTGTTCTCTTTTCCCATAAAAATTTTCCACCATAGAGAACACACCCTTAGAGTGCTACATGTCTATTTAGAGGATAGAAAATAATAATATAATGTGGTATAAATTTATAATAAATAGCGGGACCCATAATCGTTATCACACCGTATTTTATTTGAGGGAAATGAAAATGGGGGATAAGAAAAGGATGAACATAGGAAAAATGAGGAAAATTTTCCTTTTCACTCATTTTCATTCATTTTCACTCAAAGAGAACACCCCATAAATGATAATAGGTGTTTACAATTGTTTACAGTTGTTTACAAGTATGTTGTTTGCTTTACAGGATATCGATGGATGAAATATAAAATGTCTAAATTGCTCTTTATTTTTATTTTTTTATTAGGAAATAGTATGTGAGGCTTAAATAGTTTCTTTACAAAACTTTTTACAAAAGTGGTAAAATGTGGTATGAAATAATCACACTATTTTATTAAGTATAATATTATACCATGGTATATAATACTCCGTATATAGGACTGACGGGATTTTAATAAAATTTGACATGATTTTTTTAAATATCAAAGTAAACGAGTTATAAAGTATTAAATAAACTTTTATACACTCATTTTACATCGAAATAAACGGAGCCTTAGTCCACTACTAAAACTATAGAGGAAATATTAGAGAAAGTAAAAAACTATTGGAGGAAAAACTTTTCTTTCATTTATTTATGCATTAAGCCCATAAATTCTTTATAGCCCTAAAATGAGTATGAACACGCATGCGTGAGATGAATATACAGTACTATTTTAGGTTGACTGAAGTATGAAACAAATCGAGACAATTATGAGTGCTATATACGCTGCTTACTTAGGAGTGCTAGTTTATAAGTTCGTCAGCTTGAGAATTTCGTGTGTATTTTATGCAAAATCTCCCCAAGTTGGTGTAAGCTTACGAAAACACTTCGAGAACAAACAGAAACATTAAGCTTATGTAATGATATGTTGATGTCAGTTAAAACAAATTGCACAAACTTAAAGACTAAGTAAAAATACACAAATTTATAGTATTTCGGATCTACTGTTATACGTCCACTCTTATTCTGATTGGACAAATACCTTTCTCCTTGAAATATTCTTTGTTTTGTAATTCCAAGAAAAATGATTCGGCATCTCACATGTTGAGCACGCACTTACGTTCCTTAGGTTCGCAGGGACCTAAGAGTCTAAATCTCTTCTCAACAAATGAAACTGGCAAACGTCTTCAGTTGAAGTGAAAAAAACACTCAACTCCACATCCGCTAAAATAACCTCTCCTCAACTCTAAACAAATCGGAAGGTGGTTTGAAATTGTTTTTCCAACTATAAGTGATCCTTTCCTTGGTTAAGATAAAAAAAGAATGATGGTATCACTTAGGTACACTTGGGATATGGAAGAATAAGCCTAATAGATTATGAAGTTATCCGAAAGAATAAGAACACAAAAGAGTCATGATCATCGATTAGGTTTGAGATATTGAGAATTTCACAAATGTTTAAGAATTTCTTGACATATCTTGCTTGTGAGCTCTCAGTTTGTATGTGCATTCGTATGTACCTCTAGCTTGGAGTTCATATTAATAGTAGAGACTCAAGTAACTCCATTGGAAAGATGGAAATTTGAGATGAATTGATATGTATTTTTCTGCTGCAAACTTATCCTTTTTTTGTTTTTTTTTTTTCTTTTTTTTTTTTTTTTTTCCGAATAGCGATGCAGCATGGGATTTTGATTAAGTTAATTTTGCTAATGCCCGAAATGATAGATTGTTTCATCTTTGTAGCAGATATCCCGAAGTAGTTAACATTTATCACTAGGGTACATATGCAGTAAGTAGATTATTGCAAAGTTTGGAGCATTCTCGTTGGTTGATATTTTTGAAAATATATATTGCGACCGTTGGGCATGAGAATGAGTTTTTTTTTTTGATCGGACAAAGTTAGCAGTTAGCGGTTAGTAATTAGTATATCTCCCAGACTCCCAGAATTATTTCTCCTAGAATTCGTTCCCTGCAGAGATCAAACCCGGGACCTCCTGCTTTGCAGGCAAGTCCCGTGGCCATTGGGCTAAATCCAATGGTTGCATGAGAATGAGTTAGTACGATGAATAAGATGTTCGCTTGCTCCTTGTATCGGCTAGTCTACTTATCATGTAAGAGACCTTGTATCATTTGTTTAATGCATAAGATGTTCAATTGGTCTGACTGGATTAGAGGTGATTACTCTTCTAAACAAAAATCCATTTAAGTCTTCAGCTGATGGAGATGATAAGTTGTTTTCTTGACAGAGCTTCACAAATATGTCTAATACGGTACTTTTTAGCTTATGTTATACTAAGATCTAAATTTACATGTATTCAATATCCTAACATTTCAGTTGAGCTATCATTCAAGCTATGGCTTGACGCCAGGGCCGGTCCTGTGCTTCAGTGTGGCTCTAGGCGAAAACGAAAAACGGGGCCCTTCATAAGCAAAAAATTCACCCTCTTCAATTTGATGCTCTGTTAAAATTTCATTTTCATATGATTCTTTTTTTGCAACCGAACTTAAAATATTTATCAATATCTCATGTTTGACTTGAAATTACTTGGTCATCTTTTTGTTTTCTTTCCCTCTTGTGAGCCCCACACATATGCTTACGAGCAGTGACGAAGCCATGAATTTAGTTCAGTGGTCTAATTTATAATGACAAAAATAAAATTATTTAAAATGATTAAAATATACAAAATTAGAAAAATAGAAGATACACATTGACCGGATCTTTTTATTACTAGCAATTTTAAAAACTATTTTTAAAATGAAGGGAGAAAAAAAATGAAAAAATGTGATTATTAAAAAATAAACGAAAAAATAAAGAAATAAATTGCAGAAGGAGTAGATGAAAGAATTTTATTTTGAAAGAAATGTGACTATTAATCAAATGAAAGGAAATGTAGATAAATAAATAATAGAAATGTGAATAGTTAAAAATGAAAGAAATAAAGAAATGTACAGAAGGAGTATATAAAAGGAACAAAAATGAAATAAATATAAAAAAAAATGAAATGTGATTAGTTCAAAGTAAAATAAAATAAAATAAAAGTATATGAAAGTAACAAAAATAAAAAAAATATAAAAAAAGAATAAATAAAAGAAATGAGATTAGTGGAAAGTAAAAAAAAAAAAAAAATTGTGTCTAATGAGGATTGAACACTTGATCTAAGAGAATAAAGAGATTGGAGGTCTTACTCAAAATAAAGTGGGCTAAGTGTTCAAAATGCAAGTATATAATTGAAAAAAAATATAACTGAAAATAAAAATATTGGGCCCCCAAAATTTTGGGACCCTAGGCACAAGCTTTATGGGCCTATAATCAGATCCGGGCCTGCTTGACGCATAATGAAGGGAGTTCTAAGGAGAATTTTTGGATCCTATCAAAATAATAAATATGATCAAGATGATCCCAGAGAGTTTCCTCTTAATATATATCCTAACAAATATAATCCAATAAAGTGTATCTAACCCTAAATAATATTCCTTTCATCTACAAAAGGTGCAGTGTTTTTATCATTTTCATCCGTCCATGAAGAGTCTTTAAATGTTATATTCCTATTTTCTCATTATTTATAAAAAAATAAAATGTTATCATTTAAATTTTTGTCTTATGGGCCCAACCCCTACATCAGAAAATTAATTAATCATCTACCTATTTTTTAATTAATTCGTGCCACCAAGACCACATAGTACTTGTTGGTCCTGAAAAGCGTTTACACACGTAGAGGGGGGGGGGGGGTGAATACGTGTGTTAAGAAGTGTTTAACTTCTCTTGCAATTTTCAGCCTTTTAGACAAGTAGACGCTTTGAAACTAAGTGAAGCGTTCAAAGCCTCTCGCTCGTGTGATATGGTGCGGAATGTGGTGAGTCTTTAAAGTTTATCTTGCAAATTAAAACTTTGTTGATATTAAAAGGTGAGTGTGTGTATGCGAATAATCAAAGCAATAAATAACTTAAAATAAAGAGACAAACAATTTATAGTGGTTCGGAGCACCTCTCCTACGTCCACTCTATCCTCGACGGGATGAATGGTGAATACGTGTGTTAAGAAGTGTTTAACTTCTCTTGCAATTTTCAGCCTTTTAGACAAGTAGACGCTTTGAAACTAAGTGAAGCGTTCAAAGCCTCTCGCTCGTGTGATATGGTGCGGAATGTGGTGAGTCTTTAAAGCTTATCTTGCAAATTAAAACCTTGTTGATATTAAAAGGTGAGTGTGTGTATGCGAATAATCAAAGCAATAAATAACTTAAAATAAAGAGACAAACAATTTATAGTGGTTCGGAGCACCTCTCCTACGTCCACTCTATCCTCGACGGGATAAATACCTTCACTCGGTACTCCTTGTTTTATACTTCCAAGGGGAAGTGATTCAAGGTAAATAACAAACTTGCACTTGAATCCTCAGAGATTTTACTGGCTCTCGAGAAACCGTACAACAACAACACTCTTTCACAAAAGCTCGATAACCTTACAACTCAATCTATTCACTCGAGAATTGGGTTTTGGGTTTGGGTTTTGGATTTTTGTAAGTATGAGAATCCTTTACAATGAGCTCATGAGTAAGGGATAAAGATTCTCAAGAGTCTAGGCAATGGATATAAGAAATTGAACCTAGAAAGTGAGGTAGTTGCAATACTTAAGAAACAAGTTCTTAAGGACACACTAAAGTGAAGCTCTTTGGAAGAACTAAGTACTAGAAAGAATTTGCTTGAGTTCTTGCAAATGTGAATGCTTGAATCGTTTGTACGTGCGTTATTTTTAGTGTGTGTGCAACTCCTATTTATAGTAAGGAACCCTACTTCCCGTTGAGAAAGGAGAGGTTGCGTGTTCCTTAATTTTCGGATAATTCAGCGTGTCAGCCTGCAAGAGTCAGGAAGGGATGTCCGCCTTTACCTAACTTTGACTTCTTGGACTGTAGCCGTTTCCATTGTGCAATAGTGTGATGACACGTAGGCTTCACTCTGTGAGATGTCAGACATCCGAGAGTTTGAAATTCAAACTTGGATTCTGTGAGTCAAACTTGTCACACTTGCACTGATTGACGCTTTGATTTCAGCTCTATATCAGAGACGTTTTGGGTGAGCTGACTTGAGAGCGCTTCGCTTCCACTGATTGGAAGCCCGCTTTTAGCGTCTTTATCTGAAGCGTCTCCTAGATGCTTTGTCAAAACTTCACTGCTGACGCTTTCACTGCTGGAGCCGCTTCGCTTCCTTTTGCTTCGCGAACTCTGACTGCTTCATCTTTGGCGCTTCTAGACTAAAAGATAAGCTTCCTAACATGTAAGCTTGTCTAAGAGAGACTTGTCTAGTTTATCAAAAATAATAAGAGAAATATTCTAAAAAGGGTTTTGGAATCGAATCAAAATAAGTTGTTTATTTTAGCTTGATTCAAGTTCCCCCTTAACATTATATCCCAACATTACTCTTGATAGACGGATAGAGTATAAAATTATATATTTTTTTAATAATATATAATTGTAAATAAATTAATTCATTCAAAATAGGATGAATTAAATTAACACATGAAACTAACCACAAAATAAAAATAGATAAAATATAAACATAGGAAATATATAAAAATAGTTGAACAAACAAAACAGCATTAGGTCCCAAAATTATAGAACACTGTTATAGAACATTTTAATTTTGGTCCTGTTCTCTAGGTGGCAAATTTTAGGTTTAAATCATTTTTATGGCTTTACTTTGTTTAAATTTACAAAATTGGTCCCATCTTTAATTTCTTATAAAAATATTCTGACTTTTGAAATTTTGCTTTACGAAAATAGTCTAATTTTTTAATTTCTTTTGCAAAGATGGCCTGAGTGTCAACAAACATTTTAAGTGTATAACAACGATAATTTTAAATGCAAAATTCTAGTCACATCGCTCGCCAGATGAAGATGAACGACATACTACTGGAAAGCTCTTTAAGTGAAGAATAATTATAATTCGGTTTCATGAAGATCGACTATCAATCTAATCGAAAATTAAAAGTTGCTGCTACATTAAACTATTGAGGTAAATTATGAGCAAGTTATGTACGTGTGTTGAGCTAACGGTAGGGAATTAATGAGTGAGTCAATCAACAATCACAACAATTCAATTTAGACAAAAACAAAAAAAAAACCCATAACCATAATTTAATCTTAGAATGGGCATTACTATGAGTAATTGTTGACATCATTTGATTTATGATTATTATTTATTCTTTCTTTCTTTTCTTTTCTAAAGTGGATAAATAAAAGGAAAGGCAAAACATAAGTGGTGTATAGAACATGGACAATACTCCCTCTGTCCCCTTTTAATTGTCCAGTTTGACTTATTAACTTTTTAGCACGCATTTCTACCGAGCCGGGAAACGAGTTATAAAATATAATTTTGAAGTACTGTTTCTTTTACGGGATACTATGACACTCATAGTATCCCGTAAAAGAAACAATACTTTAAAATTATATTTTATAACTCGTTTCCCGGCTCGGTAGAAATGCGTACTAAAAAGTCAATAAGTCAAACTAGACAATTAAAGAGGGACGGAGGGAGTACCAAGCGAGAGCATTAATTATGGGAGCGAAAAAAGAACAAAAAGACCTGAATAAATACAAAGGGGGCTTGAGATATGAATGTGCATGATTGTTGTGTAGTTTGAAGTTTCCGAGGGGTCAGAGTTTGTCACATGGATTTGGGGTGCAGGCAGGGGGTCTATCTGACCGATTGGACCGTGGTCCTACTGCACTGCGCCCCTCTTCCCTCTTTTCCAGATAACGCTACAGTTCCATCCTTTTCATTTTCCTCCCCACCCATATTATTATTATAATTTATGGCCCAAGATGTGGTTGAATTTGTAAAAATAATTTTGACTTTCCCTCTTTTTCAAATACTAGCAGGGATAACGTGCGTTGCACGTTGATTCACTTTTTAGTATGAGAAGAAAATATTAAATTTATCATTAAACTCAATATTTCCATAATGGTTCATAGATACACATATATGATGAAAAAACGATGATGTTGTTGATATTTGGAAGTTTAATTACTTAAAAAAAGAGTGAAGAAATAAACTCCCAAATGACTATATATAGTACGGAGTAATGATGAAAAATATTTTATTTCGAAAAATTTACTTTGGAATGCATAATTTACTGTTATTTTTATATAATGATACTTTATTAATGATTACGTGCGTTGCACGCATAATCTCTATTGTATATGAGTAATTTATTTTAAATTGTAGTAATATAATGCGTATCAATTTTTTTAAAAAATATTATTATATTAATTTCAACAATTTCGGCAAGTAAATGTGAAAAGTAGACAAAAAATGAGCCTTAGTAGACAAAATATATTTTCCATCGTATAACTCTCTACTACTTGAGCTCTAATGCAAAATAGAATTAGGGTTCAAAATCTAACATGTCATCTAACTTTATTAAGTACTATAATTGAATCAGATGTAATTCTTAGTTTCAAATTTATCGCATGGAAAAAAACACAAAATCTAATTTCTAATAAATTTAATATGAGAATTTAAAAATATCTGTTATATATATTTTCAGATAACTAATAATTCTATGATTTTACTGAACTTTAATTATTCTGCGATCATATTCTATATCGTAGATTATATCATCTTAGTTATGTCTTCCTAGTGATAGATGACTATATATAGAGATATGTATGAGTATGAAATAAAAATGATTATATTTATTAAAATATAAATATTTTAAAATATAGAATAATCTATTGAATAAATAAGAATATGATAAATTATAAATAACTCACTCATTCCTCGAAGATACTATGTATTGTATGCCATAATTTTTTAACTATAAATATACTTCTCACACTCTTAATGAACAAACCAAAATGGTTAAAATGTCACACTCTTAGAGGACGGATGGAGTACCATTTTACTAATATGATATTGAAATTTAAGATTCACTTTTTATTTTCCAATTTCTTTTTATCTTACGTCTTCATCATGTTTATCAAGGTTGTTTAGCTTAGAATATTGGAATAATGTTAATATATTCATATTTTTATGGTCTTAGTTAGCAAACATTTTCGAAGGAATAAGAACTTATATAATCAAAATTTCGAGATACAATATAGATAATTATTCAAAAGATTAAATTTTATTTTATTTTATTTTTACTCATAGATAAATATCAATTCATGTGGATGCGAATTATGTTGGAAATATAATACTATTAAAATGTAACACTAATGATTTTTAAAGACCTTATAGTTATAGTATACTACATCATTGCCCTTAAATTGAAGACATAGCCAAGGAAAAGAAAAACTATATTTGAAATTCAATAAGAAATATAAGGGAAAATATAATTTAAATTCCAATATATCTTTTTACTGAAAATATGATAAGATGGATATTTATTGTCACATTAATATTAAAATAAATTTTTTAATAGTGGCAAGAGAAAAGTTTTGAAGACTTTAATTTAACAATCATTTATTTTGTGTTCAACTATATTTTTATAAGCTATATATACATATTTGTAGAGGCCATATTTATTTAAAAATTACATTGTCGGATCCTTTAATTTTTGTGGCGAGAAGTCCAAAAACACTGAAATACCTAACCGATTATGTCCAAACGTTGAAATAGCTATTTCCTTCGTTTTTTAAATGTCTTCCTCATCAAATTATAGTCCCGACTTGGACATTTATAAAAAATCATCAAATTCGATAAGATAATAAGATAATATTTTTTTGAAAAATCCCTTTATAAATATTAGATTACATTAAAACTTTAATTAATAATTCATAAATATTACAATTACAAATATTATGGTAATTTGCTAAAATATGAATCTATTGTTACTTGATTTTCTTAAAAATTTAATCTCATTGGATTTCATCAACCCACTCTTGTAAATCTTTTTGAGTGCATGTGAGATGGTCTCTCTTATACTCATATAATGCTTTACGTGTGATCATTCATGAATGATTTTGCGATGCCTTCTAGATGAGAAGACATGGCTGGGTGTTACGAATTATTTTATTTCCATATTGAGATTTATATAGTATGTGTTTCATTCATCATGCATGAATATATTTAATTGACTTAATAGTTATTTAAGTGCAATAAATTAATGTAAGTATGTATATTTAAGTAATTCTAATGAATTGTGACATGCGTCCATGAAAATTATAGTTAATTATATACAATGAGTTGATATTGTACATGAATATATTTAATTAGTTACAAAGAATTAGTTGATGCATGAAAATAATCAATGAAACATATATGAATTCATTTATTTTCAATACATATGTACTAAATTTGTTGAATTTAAAAAGTCTATTTTTTAATTAATAAAATATTAATTTATCGATATATTAATATCTCTCTAGATTAATAAAAATTCATGGTCCCAAGGTTATTAATTTATAGAGATTTTACTGTACACATACCAAAGAAGTGTGTAAATTTATTCTTTTTATGAGCACCAACTTATATAAAACATTAATTATAAGCGTAAAATGGGAAAACAAATAGCTATTTTATTATCAAATTCCGAAATGAAATATTTAAAAGGAAACAAAAACAAAAACTAAATATGACATTTGAAAAAGAAAAAAAAAACGGAGAGAGTAAACTATTACGTCCAAACGTACAAAAGACGGTTTATTTATTATCAAGAATTTAATTTTTTTGTTATGAAAATTATAATATGCATGACTACACTATTGATATGATTATATTTTAAAAATAATAATTGAGTTGATTATTCGTTGATTGATATGATTATATTTTAAAAAATAATAATTGAATTGATTATTATTTGATGGAGTATTAAAGTATACAATTTTTTAGTGTGTACATGTATAATAAAGACAAATTAGATAAACTAAAATTTGTTAAAACAAAAAGACTCTTTGTAATAGGTATATAAACTTTACTCTATATTATGTGCATGGATTCGATGTATAAATCGTTATATTTTATTATAATTAACCTCAAGAATGTTGATCGTCAATACCCGTCCTAGTGCCTCAAGTAATTTTTTTTCTCACATCTTAGGATTAAATAATATTCTATCATAATACGGATAGAATTTTACTCCTATTAAAGTACTTAAGATAATAATAATTATTTATAATGTTATATTACAATATTACCCTTAGTATTAAATATATAATAAGGATATAATAGGTAATCCAAAATTTGTAAAACAAGACACTTTTATAATAGGGTATAGATGTCTCTTGACCTATGAATTTTTTTTACAAATGATATGATTTTTATTTTTTTTGAAAAAAATCCCGACTTTTGATTTTTTTTTTTTTTTAAATGGCTTGACTTTAACGTTTATGTAAAAAATATTCCGATCTTTAAATTTGTTTATTACAAAAATAGCCTAATCTTTAATGTTTTTATGGTAAAAATAACTTGAAAATGACCAGAATTTTTAACTGTATATTGATGATAAATTAAAATGCAAATTATCATCACATCACTCGTCGGATGGAGATGGACGACATATCATTGGAAACTCTGAATATGTAGAATAATATAGAATTCAATTTCATGATGATCGGTCATCGATCTAGTATTAAATTAAGAAAATAGTTACGCTCCAATATTGAACTTTCGGAATAAATTTTGGCAACTGTAGTAGTCAATCGACGACCGTAAACACCCAAACTGATGGGTTTGACATAAGGTATTTAATGATATGTTCAATTTCACATATGATCGGCAAGTTGATGATTAATTAAATTATTCTTTGAAGTTAGGCCATTTTTGTAAAATAAATAAATTCAAAGGTTAGGACATTTTTGCAAAAAGTTAAAGGTCAGACCATTTTCGTAAAAAAATTCAATGGTCGGGACATTTTTGTAAAGGCCAGGCCATTTTCGCCTAAAAGAAAAATCATAAGTCGAAACATTTTTGTAGAAAATCAAAGATTATGTCATTTTTGCAAATTAGACCGAAGGTCAGGCCATAAACCATAACTTACCACCTTACATTATACATAACTCATATTCAAAAAAAAAAGAAAAGAAAAAAAAAGAAAAGATTCAAATAGGCTCGTTTTATTTATTTTGATATTTAATTTTTTTTTTATAAAAACAATTAGATATTTCATATTTTATTCATTGTCTACCAATTAAAAAATATACAGATACAATATTGTATAGATATATTATCACTCAAAATAACCCTCTCTTTATTACTCTTTATTACAAATTTATACTTTGTCTATGTCCCTCTAAATAATGAAGTAAACACCACATATTGTATATAACTAAGGAGTAGTAGTTGGTCCAAAGACAAAACTTTTAAGAATATATTTATGTATGTGAAATTAAATATGTCAATTCACGTAAGCGTTTTGTTTATTGAGTTGTCGTCACAAATTTTTGTATTGACACAACATGGTTATATGTTACTCCTTCCGTCCCATTGAACAAGTTCCATAATATTTTGGCAAAATAACTAATAAAAGGGTAGGGGAGTTGTTATGTGGGTTAATTGTTGCTATAAAAGGAAATAAGACTTGTTCAATAGGACAACCCAATTTAGAAAGAGAGATTTGTTTAATGGGACGACCAATTTAAAAAGAAAAACGTGTTCAAGGAGACAGAGGGAGTAATTAAAAACTCAATAATGTATAGAAGATTCATGTTCTAGCCGCCTTGTGCAAGCCAAGAAGTGCCTAGAAGTTTGATTCGTGTTAAAGCAGTTTGCTTTGAGTAAGAGGGATATGTTTTTGAGGGAATATTCTAGTTGTAAACTTTTGGCTAGAGCTGTCAAATTTGGCCCGAAAAAGTCCAGCCTGACGGGTAGTCTCGGCCCACCCGTAATTTGGGTGGGCTTGGGCTATGAAATTCGAGGCCCATTGAAATGTTGGGCTGGCCTGACCCGACCCAAGACACTTAAAAGCCCGATGGGCTCGGACTGCCCGATCGGCCCGATCATTTTTACGCTATAATTTTTATACGGGCTGGGTTTGAGCATTGATTTTTGCGGCCCGATGAAATTTTGGGCCGGCCCGACCCGACCCGACCAGACTTTTGTTTCAAGCCCGATAGGCTTGGACTCGGGCCGGCCCGACCCGGGTGTTTGACAGCTCTACTTTTGGCAATGTATAACTAAGATCCGGCTCTACACGTGTAAACTGGTATTATTTGGCCCCAAAGTTGGTAGTTGTTTTCAATATTCTATTCCGTCAACTTTTCCTAATTTGCAATCTTTTAGCAAAACCCCCCTCCCACCCCCCAAAGCCCAACCCACCCCTATCCCTTGGACTCTACTACCACATCCACTATGAATTATTTTTTTCCCCTTTAATATATTGGCATATTATTTGTTTATTTGATAGTGTTTTATTTTGTACTGTATCATTTTTGTTTTGCACAAGTTATTGTGGTATAAGTATTACTCCTACTTTTTTTTTCATACAATTTTTTTAATATTGGGATGACGGCTGAATTTGTTGTATAAAATTAATTAAATTTATTATACTTAAAATTTTTATTATAAACAAAAGTTAGTTTACTTTAATTTTTGAATTACCCAAATAATTATGAACGATAATTTTGGTTTACTTCTACTACTCAACTAATTATTTGATTATCATTATTCATGTTATTCGTTTTTGAATTACTCAAAAGTTCGTTACTTAAAGTCGAATGATTTATTATTTATTTGTATGAAAAGGAAAACAATTACTCCATCCGTCCCATTTCACTTGGCTTGTTACTTTTTGGAATGAGATTTTAGAAGAGTTTTTAGGGATAAAGGGTAGTGTTTTAGTATTTTAATGCAAGTTTCCTTATTTTAAAACTAGACAATCTTAGATGTATAAAAACATATTGATGTTTGATGTCTTTTTTTAATTTTATGTAATGTTGTTTTTTAATTTCAATAAATGAAATAATATTCAAAAATATAATTTCTTACATTAAATTTTATAAATGAAATAATTAGCTAAATATCGAAATAAAAATCGAAATAAAAAAATAAACATTGAAATTCAATGTTTGAATTAAAAAAATAAAAATTAAAAAAGTTGGAGAGAGCCCAACCAGTAAGGCTTGTTTTGGAGAGATGACTCTCTCCGCCGGAAAATTGGGAGAAAGTCCACTTTTTGAGCTCTCCATTAGGAGTGCCCTTACATAATAATAATAATAATAATAATATTGAAAGGAGGATATGACAAAAGATGGCTCGATTATTTATATGGTATGATGGGAATGCTGTCAAAGAAGGAAAGAGAGAGAGAGGGCTTATTTAAATACATGCCAACACTTGGGATTCGATTACATTACATAGAATCATGAGGATACTTAACTATCGCCAGCATCTCATGATAGACTTGACTGGTATACTTGATTTGTCAGCGGAAATATAGTTGTGACGCATGTATGAAGACACGCGTCACGGGGCTACAATTGTGATATCCCTCGCCTTGGCTCGCCTTCCTTTATCTCACGCTTCCAGTTAGCCTGCACATTTAGAAATACGTACAGGGCGTCAGTACATTGATTGTACCGATGAGCTAGTCACTCAAAAACAATGTCACTTAGGGCTATATGAACAGACTTGCCAATGATATGCAAACTTTGGGGTTTTGTGAAAAGATCCTGAGATGCGTTTTGAAAATACTTTGCATACTCTTACAATTCTACATGATCATGCTCAAAATAATAACATATGCCGGCAAATAATGAATGATAATACCAAGTCTACAAAGTTAGAGATGTGCCGAGAGGTTGGCCTGAAGGAACCGATCAGGGAAGAACGATTCATGAGCCCAAGGATTCGTTTTCGGATATGGTTGTTTCGATTTAATCCTATCATGCTCCTATGAAATTAATTGCATATCATAGGGTGTTTAATCAATATTACCTTTAGAATTGATCTCGTGTGATGGAGCTCGCTGGAAGATCTTCCGATCTGTTCCCTTGCTTGAATTCGATACTGGATGGACAATACGCTACGAATTCAGCCACGAAGGATTCCGGTCACCACAAACCGCCGCCGCCGTCTTCTTCCTAAGACCTAGCCGCCGTCCCATTCTCTCTCACACTCAACCCTAGCCTCTTTTATCTTGTGGTGAATTATGAGGGAATTTGTTTTTTGATAATGAGCTAGGGTACATGTATTTATAAGAGAGAATATGGGCTTAAGCTGCAGGCTTGGCCTGCAGCCCATATCATGGACGCCTGGGCCTCATCATTGGCGCCCTCACTGGGCCCATTAATGAGCAGCCCAGTTCTCATTCTTTCTGTGGCCTAATGAGCTTTTTGGGCCAGACCGGGGATCTACTAGCTGATAAAACTGGGCCTCACAATGTCTAAATTCTCTATACTCAGCCCAGAGTAAAATTTAGATCATAAGTATTTAACATTCCACTAGAGTAATAATACTGAACTACCCGTTTTATCCCTGTTGAGCTCAGGGCTAGTATTAGACTTAAATCACCCCCGTATTTAAGATGTCCCACATCCGTTAATTAATCTAAAGCTTCTGACTGCTTTTGTTATTTAACTTCTTATTTAATTCCTCAGTAGTATCATTCATTCTTTATTCATCATACTAGAACTTAATCCACCTGCAGAGTTTAGTATGATAATCCTTAATGAATTCCTCAGGGGATGTGATCAACCTGTTCTACCAGAATACGGTGCTCTATTGCAGACGCACTAAGGATCGTACTAGTTATAGTTGTTGCCCAAGATACGGATCATATTGGATTACAAGTTAGAACCCTCAGCCATGGTAAATCAAAGCAACAGACTCTAACTATACACCCTTAGTCACTCAATTAGAGTTAAGGTGTGACATAAAATAACATTTAAGTCCCCGAGGTCTTGATTCTTCTACATAGGTCAGAATAGAAGAATTCACCTCACCGTGATCCTATCAATACGATCAACGTACTAGCATAAACAAGTAACCAAGACAAGCTACTTATCTATTTATACTACAGTCTATACCGATAGTTTTATCCGAAACTATCTCAACTGTAATAACTGTTTATATCTTAAGAGACATCGGCTACTACGGTCTTCCGTGATCTATTACACACCATATAGCCTATAACTTTGAGATGATGGATAGATGTTTAATGCTTAACAAACAATTCAAACATAATCAGATAGGAAATTGTTAGTGAAATATGGAACCATATGTATACAAGCTAAAAGGCCTGCTTTCTAGTATACAAATCCATCAATCTCCCACTTATACTAAAGCAAACTTTTAGTATACAATGTGACAATAGGCAAGTGTCTATATCTAGCATCTATTACACATCTTCTCCCACTTATACTCAAAGTTTACTAGTGTGGGAGGCTCTGCAGCCCTAAACCATCGACGTGCTTTCAAACACCTTGGCTGTCAAGCTCTTTGTGAATGGATCCGCTAGATTATCCGCTGAAGGGATTTTCTTCACTTCTACATCTCCCCGCTGTACGAAATCTCGTACAATGTGGTACTATCTGTCTATGTGTTTACTCGCCTTGTGAGCTCTAGGTTCTTTATAGTTTGCAACTGCACCAGTACTATCACAATACACCGTGATACATCTAGGCAAACTCGGGACTAGATCTAGCTCATTAAGGAAGTTTTTGAGCCACACAGCCTCTTTTGCAGCCTCACAAGCAGCCACATACTCGGCCTCCATGGTGGAGTCTGCGATCAATGTTTGAAAAATCAGGCTAGGCGTCCGACTAGGCGCCGCCTAGGCGCTAATCGGAACCTAGCCGACCCGATTTTCATGTAGTCGTTTTCCCTAGGCGTGCGAGTGCAAGTCGGCTGCCTAGTCGGCGACTAGGCGGTGCTGGGCGGGCTAGGCGGGTGTAGTCGGTGCTAGGCGGTAGTCGGGCTGGGCGTGCTAAACGAGTTCCGAGTCGGGCTGGGCGGGCTAAACGGGTCCGAGTCGGGTTGGGATTTTAATTAGAGAATTGTAGTTGACTTTGAGATCCCCAAATTGATACCCTAATTCCCCAACTCCTTCGCGCTTCTCTCCTCTGTTCTATTGCCATCTTCACCACCGACGGCGCCCAGCTTCCAGTTCCAAGTGGCAATATCTCGTCTCGTCATCGCTACGCGGCTGCGCCACCGTTATCAGTCACCACCACCACCACAATCGCCATCCTCACACCGCCAGTTCAGGCATTACCGTCGCCATCCTCTCGGCTATTCTTCACTGTGACAGAGGTAGGAAAACTCTCTCTCTCACCAAGGCCATGGCTGCTGCGAGCCTGCGACTATGTTAGAAAATGGCTGCTACAAATTGTGTGATTGTAAAATGGCTGTTGCGACTATGTTTATGAATTGGAAATAGATTGTTTAAAAATTTGATTTTTCTCGAATTGTGTGATTGTAATAATAATAATAAATAATCCTTCCTTGCTACTTGAATTCTAGTGTTTCTATTTCGATTTTCAAATCTCATTCTCTATTCAATTGTTTGAATAATGATGTCCCACACTTGTTTGAATGTTGATGTGGGGACCAACTTCATTATTATCCTCATATGAAGATCACATTGTAATGGAAATAAATAATAATTTGGTGAAATGCTTATGAATTGAAATGCTTCTAGTTAATTTTGATCTTAAACAAAAGTTTCTCTTTTTATATATAGGGAACTTATCATCTCAAAAGAACTACCAACAAATCAACCTAATTCCGATTCCTCGGATGCCACCAAAATAAAGAGAGCTAGTGGCGATGTTGGATGGGACTATGCCATGCTTTGTGATCCCAAAAACCAAGATAGATGGAAATGTCTCGAGTGTGGAGGAACATATGGTGAAGGAGTATACCGCGCCAAGCAACACATAGCCGGGGTGCAAGGCAACGTTACACCATGTATGAGATCATCAAATGAAGATAAGAAACGATGCCTCGACGCCTTGAAAGCATCAAAAAGGAAAGATTGGCGAAGATAGAAGAGAATGTGAATCTTAGAAGTGAGGTTGAACTTAGTGATGGTATTGCGGAGAGATTGAAAAATGGAAAGGGGAGGAACTCAAAAGCCGCCTCATGCTCTTGGATCTATGGATAGATATGTTTCAAAC
This sequence comes from Mentha longifolia, assembly GCA_001642375.2. Classification (NCBI taxonomy): domain Eukaryota; kingdom Viridiplantae; phylum Streptophyta; class Magnoliopsida; order Lamiales; family Lamiaceae; genus Mentha; species Mentha longifolia. Next base: position 25,763,576 of record CM038113.1, read on the forward strand.
ATCAAGATTGATGATAACACTTTAAATGAGAATAAAAGAAAAATGCAACAAAATATTAGTGATGCTCTTTTGAAACAAAGGACTATTCAAGTGCATCAATACTTAGCTAAGTGGGTGTACGAGTGTGGCATTGCTTTTCATGCAATTCACAATGATAGTTTCAAAAGACTTGTTGAAGCAATTGGACAATTTGGTCCGGGTTACCAACCACCAAGTCAATATCTTCTTAGAGAGCCACTCTTGAAGGGAGAAGTAGAGACAAGGAAGGCTTCACTCAAGGTTCAAGAGGAAGAATGGGAGACAAATGGTTGTTCTATCATGACCGATGCTTGGAGTGATAGGAATAGGAGAAGCATCATGAACTTGTGTGTGAATTCGAGGCTTGGAACTAGTTTTCTTAGCTCCAAAGAGGCTTCATTAGATGCACACACAGGTCAATACATATTTGATTATGTGGATGAATGTATTGAAAAGCTTGGTGAAGATAAAGTGATTCAAGTGGTGACCGATAATGCTTCAAACAATATAGCGGCGTCAAACATGTTGCTTGCAAAGAGACCTCGAATTTTTTGGACCCCATGTGCTACTCACTCTATCAATCTCATGCTTCAAGGAATTGGTAAGCTCCCTATTTTCAAGAATACAATTACAAAAGCTAAGGCTTTTACCATCTTTGTCTATTCTCATCACAAAACTTTAGCATTGATGAGGAAATGTACACGAAGAAATATTATTCGACCCGGAGTTACTAGATTTGCCACAACTTTCTTAACATTGCAAAGTTTACTTGAAAAGAAAGAGGAGTTGAAGCAAATGGTGAACTCTAAGGAATGGGAAAAATGGTCAAAGACCCCGAAAGGGCAAGTTGCTTATGCTATCATAGTCTCTCAAAGTTTTTGGAATGGTGTGGTTATGTGTTTGAAGGTATTCGCACCATTGGTCAAAGTGCTTAGACTTGTAGATGGAGATGTAAAGCCGGCCATGGGATTTATATATGGTGAGATGAAAAGGGCAAAAGAAGAAATTAAGGAGGCTTTGAAGCACAAAGAGGAGAGGTATACACCTATACTTGACATAGTGGATGTAAAAGGAAATGGGCATATTAATATTCCACTCCACTTGACCGCGTACTTGTTGAATCCATTTTATTACTATTACACTCGGGATACATGGTCTCCCGAAGAGAATGCCTTTGTAATGGAATGAGTCTTATCATGCACAGAATGGTTCTATCCGGATGTGGAAATACAAAGTAAAGTGGTTAATGTGGAGTTGGGCAAATACAAAAGGAATGAAGGTGCATTTGGAAGAAACTTGACAATCAAAGGATGTGAAGTAAATGATGATAATTATGATCCGGGTATGATTATCCTTTTTTCTTAGTCTTTATTGCTATCATTTTATATGTTTAATGTCTTATGAATCTTGATATGTTCTTGTAATGTATAGTTTCTTGGTGGTCTAACTATGGCATTAGCGTACCCAATCTCCAAAAACTTGCATAAAAGAAATTGGAGTGTGTTTGAAGGGGTAATTAATTTTCTTTATAAATATTAAATATATGCTAACTATTTGCTAGTTATTTAACTTTGTTTACTTTTTTATTATAGATTCATACTAAGAAGAGGAATAGACTAGATGCCGATCAGATGAGTAAGCTAGTGTATGTCCAATTTAATGCAAGATTGATGAACAAGAAAAAGAAAAGCAAGAAGGATGATGTGCTTTTAGCAAAAGAGGCTACTTGTGCACAATTGTGGATGGTTGATGAAGTAGGTGATGATGAGGATGAAGAGGTTATGGTTGGTGAATCAACAAATGAACCAAGGAGGATTGTTCCGGTGGAGGAAGTGAGAGAGGTGGATGAAGATGATTTTGTATCCGATGGAACGGAGGATATGGGGGATTATGATGATGATGATTTTGAGTTTGATGATTCGACCAAGGAGCATGATGTTGATTTTCAAGAGTTTGGGAATGAAGAAATGGAAGATTAGCGTAATATATATTTTAAACTTATGAATTTTATGAACTAATTTATAGATATCATGTTTAAATTTATGGATCTTATATTTTTGATTAGCATATTATGTTTTATCATGAATTAAGAAATTAAGTTATGGATAATATATGTTTGTATGGTTTATACTTTAAGATATATTGTAAAAATAATAAAAATTAAGTATTAAAATTATAATCTGACTAGTCCCCGACTAGGCTCCCGCCTAGCCGCCTAAGCGCTAGTCCCCCCCCACCGCCCGACTACCGACTAACGACTTTTAGAACATTGTCTGCGATGCACTTCTACTTCACACTCCTCCAAATGATAGCTCCACCTCCCAAGGTGAACACATAACCGGTGGTAGATTTCCTCTCATCTCGATCAGCCTGGAAGTCTGAGTCCGAATACCCTATCAGGATCAACTCATCAGACCGGTATGTTAGCACATGATCTCGAGTTCTCTTGAGATACTTCAATATATGCTTAACCGCCGTCCAATGTCCCTGACCAGGGTTAGACTGATATCTTGCCATATATCCCACGGCATAACAGATATCCGGTCTAGTACACAGCATTACATACACGAGACTTCCAACCGCATAAGCATACGGTACAACCTTCATGTCGTCTATCTCCTTTTGTGTCTTTAGACACATCTCCTTCGATAGAGCGATACCATGTCTGAAAGAAAGAAATCCCTTCTTAGCATTTTGCATGCTGAATCGGGCGATCACAGTATCAATATATGAAGCTTAGCTTAAGCCTAACATCTTCTTCTGGCGATCTCTGATCACCTTGATCCCTAAGATGTAAGCAGCTTCTCCAAGTCCTCATCCTGAACTGTTCAGACAACCAACCCTTTACGCCTGATAACACGTTCACATTGTCGCCAATGAGAAGTATGCCATCTACGTACAATACTAAGATTACCACGCTTCCCTCCGCACTGAGCCTGTAAACACAACTCTCGTATGAACACTGAACAAATCCATATGATTTGATCACACTATCAAAACGTATGTTCCAGGATCTTGAAGCTTGCTTAAGTCCGTACAAGGACTTCTTCAACTTCCATACGAGATGCTCTTGGCCTTTAGCCACATAGCCTTTAGGTTGGCGCATATAAATATGCTTATCTTTCTCAAGATAACATTTCAAGAACGTATTCTTGACGTCCATCTGCCAAACCTCTAGATCTAAGTGCATTGCCATGGATAAGATAGTTCTGATGGTTTTAATCATGGCAACCGGCGAAAATGTTTCCTCATAATCTATGCCCTCACGCTGAGTGCATCCTTTCACCACCAATCTAGATTTGAAGGTTGTAACCTTCCCATCAGAATCCCTCTTTCTTTTGTACACCCACTTGCAACCAATGGCCTTCTTACCACCTGGTAGCTCCGCAAGGTCGTACACATCCATGTCTACTATGGATTCAATCTCAGCATCCATAGATTCTCACCAAGAATCCGCATCCTCATCCTCCATTGCCTCCTTGTAAGTCCAGGGGTCGGTCTCTTCATGTTCAAGACCAGTGAGAATATCAGTAGACTCACCTAGAAACACGAACCGATCGGGATGACGAACAACCCTCCCACTGCGATGAGGCACCGGAGGAATTTTAGTGTCGAAAATTGGTGCAGTTACTTGTGGTACATCCTCTTGTACACTTGGCTGAATTGGATCACTGACTGCCATTGCTCTCAACTCATAGAACACTATATCACTCCTTGCCTGGTGCTTACTTATATAGTCCTCCTCTAGGAATCGGGCATTAGTGCTTACAATGACCTTCTGATCCTGAGTACCATAAAAGTAGCCACCTTTCGTTCCTTTAGGATATCCAATAAACAGCCTAACCTCAGTCCTAGAACCTAATTTATCGGCCTCCTTGTTCAGTGATTAACACGTATTTTATGTGCATGTTGAGTGTGTTTTGTGTGTGTTTAAGTCTCGATTCATGTGCTTAAAGGTTAGAAATGCTAGGGTTTCTTAACTTGTAGCATACATTCTACTTTTCTCATTTCTTTTCGGTTTTCGATCCATTTTTGTAAGAATTGGAAAGAGCATTCATGTGGCTAAGGATCGAAGGCTAGAAACGAGGAAGAATCGAGCTTAATTAGGGTGAAACCTAGGGTTAAAAATGTGGAAATTGAATTTATGGAGTTAGGTTTTCACTAGTTCAAGTTCGTTTATGTTTTCCTCGTTCTCTCGAGTCTCTTTGTGCCTTTTTGCAGGATAATGAAGAACTCATTTGGTTAATTTGATCATTCGATGTCGAAGAGGAGTTCGTTAGGAGTCCGTAGCAAAAATCAGGTTCGGAAATCGAAGTTCGGATGAGAGAGAACGGGTGAAAATAAAAACATCGCGCAAAGAGAAGATAGAGTTGACCGGTCAAGGAGAAGGGCCAGCGGCCTGACCGGCGGTCTGCCAGACCGCCGGCGACCTCCCAGACCACCGGTTGGCCATTTTTCTTCAACTTAAGGGGCGAGTTCGGCTCGCCCAAACTCACCCCGGTTCGTCCCGTTTCACCCTGATTCGACCCAAACTCAATTTTCAATGTATTTAATCCCAAAATTCACCCTATTTGTAGATCTTTTGCATACTTTAATATTTTAGAACTCTAGAAATATTTCCCTCTTTCCTTTTTAGTAAATTCAAGATTGTTGGAGCTTTACTTTGTGGATTCAAGATTTAAGACCATTTTCTTCTTCCTAGTTAAATTTTCTATCTTTTAAGCATGATTTCATTTACTTTTTATGGTTTAATTCCTTCAATTATGTCTAGCTAAATTTCCTTTTGGTTCCAATATATGAAGATATGATCTAGATCCTTAGGTTTTTAGGTTTTGTTGTTGGATTTACCTTCCAATTCATATGTCTTGTGGTTTGAGACTTAATTTTATTGCATGATTGATTGGCCATCATTGAGTGCTTACAAGGTGTTTGGTTAAATGCTTAGTGGGCTTTAATTCATAGCACTTAGCATCAAATCACAACATATTAGTAATTCTTGCTAATAGGAGATTCTAGATATTAATTGTGCCATTAGGAGTTAATCCATGCATCTTGAGTCCTAGTCGGCGATAGATGTCATAGGTTAATCTACTTACATTGATTGCTTTGAGAAAAGAATTAGTGTATACAATATATAGAATTTCCGTATGAATTAGATTAAAATGGCTAATCCATGCAAATCATAAACCCTAGGTCTCTTGAGATTATCGGATTATATTTGGAACTAAGCTTTCTACTATTGTTTGTTAACTTTTGTTATTAGTTGTTATCTAGTTTGTTACTTTTCCAATTGCATTACTTAATAGGATTAAGAAAACACAAAAACATGTCACTTGTAAGCTTGGATAGTAGTTTTAGTAGCTAGATTACTACTTGAAACTTGTATGCCATTGCATTGCCTGTGGATTCGACTCGATTATACACATCGATTATCATTGCATCTCCCTCACCCTTAAAGTGAGGACGGATCAATTTTTGGAGTTGTTGCCGGGGAATGCTTAGTTTGAGTTTCAATAGTCGATTTGGTTATTAAGTTACTAATTCAAGCATTTGTTCTTTTAATTTTTGTTTTGTAGGTTTATGCACGCAAGGTCCAAAGGAAGACTCGTTCAACCTTTGATCTTGAATTTTGAAAGAAGGCATAGAAGAAGGAATTCGAGTGAAGATCAAGAAATGGCTAACAATCAAGCAATGGAAGCTCTTATGAGAGAAAGGGAGGAGTTTAGAGCATGGAAGGATGAGCAAGAATGAAGGACAAATGAGGCTCAACAACCTCCTCTCAACCATATGTTCCAATCTCCAACGGAACAATTTCAAGGAGGAGAGTGGGGTACGATCAATGCTAATAATTTTGAGCTCAAATCCGGACTCATCCAAATGGTGAAGAGTGAGCAATTTGGTGGAAGTCCTATAGAGGATCCGAACGCCCATCTTGGTATGTTCCTTAATATTTGCGATACTATCAAGCTTAATGGAGTTTTAAATGATGTTATTCGAATGAGGATGTTTGGGTTTTCTCTACGGGACCGGGCCAAGGATTGGTACAAAGGATTAAACAAAGCCAACATTCACACATGAGATGATCTATGCAAGGCCTTCCTCACTAAATACTTTCCACCATCAAAAGCTCATAGGCTTATTTTCGATATTTCACATTTCTCTCAACAAGGTGATGAGACCTTGTTTGAAGCATGGGAGAGGTATAGAGAGCTTTTAAGGAAATGTCCTAAACATGGCTTCACGGAAGGTCAACAAATTACAACTTTTTAAAGTGGTCTCACACCACACATAAGAAGCATCGTGGATGCCACTTCCGGAGGATGTCTAGTGAATCGAAATGCCAAGGAAGCCTTGAGGATTATTGAAGAGATGGCCACTAATAGCTATCAATGGCCAATGGAAAGGGCCCCTTCTAGGAAGGTTGCTTCTATTGATGATGAGAAGTTCGATGCATTGGCAATGGAAGTTGCTAATATGAAGAAGCAATATGAAGAAGAGAGGAAAGCTCAATCTCAAGCTCAAGTTCAAAGTGTTCATCAATATCAAGAGAACTTGGAGCCTAATGGAAGTGAAGATTTGAACTATGTGAACCAAAGGCAATATGAAAATTTTAACAAATGAGGTTTCCAAGGACAACAAGGAGGATTCCAAGGAAGGCCACAAGGAGGCAATTTTTATGGTTATCAAGGAGGTTATCAATCATACAATCCTAACAATAGACCTCATCCAAATATCTCTTATGGAAATCCTAACAACACTCAATTGCCACCTCCCGGATTCTCCATTTCTCAAGGAGCAATTGAAGAACCGAAGAAAACACCTCCTTGTATTGAGCAACTTGTCCAACAAATGGCAAATCAACAAAGCTCGTTTATTACACAAACCGGACAAAAGGTGAGTGCATTGGAGAATTGATTAACACGTATTTTATGTGCATGTTGAGTGTATTGTGGATGTGTTTGAAGCTTGATTTGAGTGTTTAAAGGTTAGAATGCTAGGGTTTTCCAACTTATAGCATATTTTCTATTCTTCTCGTTTTCTTTTGGTTTTCGATCTATTTTTGTAGGAATCGAAGAGCATGGAAGTGTTTAAAGAATGAAGGCCGGAAAACGAGGATGAATTAAGCTTCAAGAGGTGGAATTAGAAGGTCAAAAGTCGGTTGGAAGAAAGAAAATTGAGAATCGAAGAAAGAACCGAAGAAGGGATCGAACGGAGGAAAAACCGCACTGTGATAAGGGGCGCCGGCGACCCAGGCGACGGCCGGCTGGACCGCCGGCCAGGGCGCCAGCTGGCTGGCCAACCTTCAGAGATTCCGGCGACCCAGGTGGCGACCCAGGCGGCGGCCGGCCAGGGCGCCGCCATCCCTCCTCCCATTAGTGTTTTGACCGAGTTGGCTCGTCCAACTCGGTCCAACTCGACCCAATACTCACCAATTATGTATTTAAGTCCACAATATTCCTCATTGGTGTATCTTGAACATACTTTATTCTCCCAAGAACCCTAGAACATTTTCCCTCTTTCCTTTTTAGTATTTTGAAGATTGTTGAAGCTACATTGGTTGGATTTGCAATTGGAGACCATCTTCTTCTTCCTTATTGAATTCTCTTTCTTTTAAGCATGATTTCAATTACTTTTTATGGTTTATTTTCCTTAATTATGTCTAGCTAGGTCTCTTTGTGATTTCAATTATATGTAGATTAGGATTAAGTGATTGGGTTTAGGCTTTAATTGTGAATTTACCTTCTAATTTTATGTTCATTTCTCTTGGGGCTATGTTTTATTATGTAATTGTGATTGATCACCATAGTTGTATACCAAGTGTTTGATCTAATGCTTACGAGGCTTAGATTAGATGCTAGGATCAAGAGATTTGCATGCTAGAGTATAGTAGGGTTAAGGAACTCCATGAGCTATTGGGAGTTAATGAAGTGCTTGATGTCTTAGTCGGAATTAGGCCTTTCATTAATCTACTTGTCTTCATTGCAATGAGAATTGAGTGAACCATAGTTAGGAGGTTTCCCACATGAAATTGGATTAAATTGGTTAATTCTAGTTAGAGTCTAATCACCCATCACTTGAGCCTAATCGAAGTATAATTGGAATCACGTTTATTTTCTATTGATTTTATATCCTTTGCTCATTTGTTGCTTGTTTAGTTAAGTTTTAAGTTGATAATTACTTTTTGGTGTCATTAGTTAATCAAAAACACAAAACATGCTTGTCGTAGCTGACTAGTAGGTTTAGGAGCTAGGTTACTACTTGAGACTTGAGCATCCTTGCATTCCTTATGGTTCGACTCGATTACTCAATCGATTATTATTGCTCTCTACCCTCACCCTAAAGTGAGGGCGGACCAATTTTTGGCGCCGTTGCCGGGGAATGCATAGTTTAAGTTTCAATAGTTGATTTAGTTATTGAATTACTAATTCAAGCATTTTTCTCTTTTGATTTTTGTTTTGTAGGTGTATGCACACAAGGTCTAAAGGAAGACTCGTTCAACCTTTAATCTTGAACTTTGAAAGAAGACATAGAAGACGGAATTCTATTGAAGAACAAGACATGGCCAACAATCAAGATTATGAGGCTCTTAGGAAGGAACTTGAAGATATGAGAGCTTGGAGAGATGAGCAAGAAATAAGGGCATATGAGGCTCCACCACCTCCTCTCAACCATATGTTCCAACCTCCAACGGAACAATTCTAAGGAGGAGAGTGGGGGACGATCAATGCCAAAAATTTTGAGCTCAAATCCGGACTTATTCAAATGGTGAAGAGTGAACAATTTGGTGGAAGTCCCACGGAGGATCCAAATGCCCATCTTAGCATGTTTCTTGATATGTGCGATACGGTCAAGCTAAATGGAGTGCCAAGTGATGTTATTCGTATGCGAATGTTTGGGTTTTCTCTACGGGATCGGGCCAAGGATTGGTACAAGGGATTGAACAAGGCCAACATTCATACATGGGATGACTTGTGCAAGGCCTTTCTCTCCAAATACTTTCCACCATCTAAAGCTCAAAAGCTCATCTCCGACATCTCACACTTCTCTCAACAAGGTGACGAGACCTTGTTTGAGGCATGGGAAAGATATAGAGAGTTATTAAGGAAGTGCCCTCAACATGGTTTCAACGAGGGACAACAAATCACCACATTCTATAGTGGCCTCACACCTCACACGAGAAGCATAGTGGATGCTACTTCCGGAGGATGCCTTGTGAATAGAAATGCAAAGGAAGCTCTAAGGATTCTTGAGGAAATGGCTTCTAACAGTTATCAATGGCCCATGGAGAGGGCTCCATCAAGAAGAGTTGCTTCTATTGATGATGAGAAGTATGATGCTCTAGCAATGGAAGTTGCTAATATGAAGAAGCAATATGAAGAAGAAAGAAAAGCTCAATCTCAAGCTCAAGTTCAAAGTGTTCATCAATATCAAGAGAACTTGAGCTTAGTGGAAGTGAAGACTTGAATTTTGTTAACCAAAGGCAATATGGAAATTTCAACAAAGGAGGTTTCCAAGGTCAACAAGGAGCTTATTGATTTTGATAATTCTTACATCAATGTGTTCTAAATTTATCCTAGAGCATGAATATGAAGAAAGTTTGAACATGCATGATACTTTCACCTAAGGCCGAATTCAAACCATAAATTATCAAGTCTAAATCATGATCTACAATTTAGATTCAAGCTCATATCAACAAAGGAGACACTTTTATCGATTGATCTTCAAGAAAAATCAAAGGTTTAGGCTTGATGAACAATTCGACCCTTGCATGCTCTATATCCTGCTGTTTGATCGTGAATCTGAGGCCATATTTGAGTTTAGGAGGTTTGAAAAGGGGGAGAAAAAGATTTGGTGGTGATCGGAGGTGGTGGAGTCACCGGAGGAGTCGCCGGAGGCGATTTCCTGCACGGCGGAAGGCGGCGGCGATCGGCAGCTGAGGGAGGAGAGGTGGCCGGATTTTCTAGAGAGAAGGGAGAGCTTCTCTCTCTAAGGTTGAAGTATGGTTCAAGAATGAAGACCATTGACCATAATTTCCTATTTATATTTTTCCTTCAACTTGTACATGTAGGATGTGATGAATTCCTCCCACTCACTTGGTTACTTGGTGATCACTCATACACTATTACTACACTTTTACGTATCTAATTTTCATCCTAATAATGTATAAAAATACATATGATGTTTGATTAATCAAACATCATTCATATTTAGTGATTTTCGATCACTAGCATTTAAATAAATTAAGTGCACATTCAATCATGTAAACATTTAATCACATAGTCACATAATCATTTCATATAGCATGTAAGCATATATATGCATAGATCATCATCATCATCATGTCGTGCTAGGGCTCTAGGCTGATTCCGGAATGTACCGTAAGTTCGCTAAATTCTCTATTTCCAGAATATAACTTGCGTAATTAATCATAGAGCATCTTAATTGATAATTAGCTATTTATTTAATAATAAGAATAATACTATTATAATTTAGCTCAAAAATCACTAAGGAAAAATCGAGAGGCTCGATTTTTCAGAACGGATTTTTGAGGTCTGTTGCAATATAACTCACTTGTAATAATGAATTCGGGCTCGACGCTTAATTAAATAATATTTTAAAAGCTCAAAATTTTCTAGTACGGATTTTCAGGGCTATTATAATAATCTAGTCGAATTGATCTGTCTCCTCACCTCGTGGACATCACATTTCACTCATTATCTTTGGATATCCACCGATTCAACTTGATTAGTGAGTAATCAAGTGAAATGAAGTTTCGTTTTCACTAATCCACTAGTCATGTATCGAATCTTCGACTAGTGGACTTCACATTTCACTAATTATCCGAGCATCTCCACTGATTCAACTTGTTTAGTGATTAATAAAGTGAAATTAGATTTCGTATTCACTAATCTACTAATCCGGGATCGACTCTTCAAATAGGGGAATTCACGTTTCACTCAAAATCTTTGGATCTCCACCTATTCGTCTACCTATTCGACTGGATTAGTGAGTAATCAAGAGAAATCAACTTTCATTCTCACTAATCCACTAATTATGTATCGAATCTTCGACTAGTGGACTTCATGTTTCACTAATTATCCGAGCATCTCCAATGATTCAACTCACTTACTGATTAATAAAGTGAAACTATATTCCATTTTCACTAATCTACTTGATAGGGAATAATCCATCAACCCCCATTATGCACCTGAACAGATGTGAGCCTGGACTGCAGATCCCGGGTTAGGATCTGAAATCGTGACCTACGTTACGGAGGGATCTGAATCCAGGAGCTGAGTTCCGGATGGCTCTGCATGTAGAAGTGACAGATCCTTCCAATTCCTCCAGAACACACATTTTTCTCCAGGACCCTTGATGGATGCATAAAAAACATGACCCTGGGGACCACAGTGAGGACCAAATAATCATAACCAACCCTCTCAGCCTAACCAACTTGTCTCCCTTTAAAAGACTATTCTAGCCCTATAACCTAAAGAAAATTACTTCACTACCCTCAACTATAGCATCATTATATATATATAGCATCCTGCATTTGTGAAAGGGTACGCTTTCATTATCTCTACATTTCTTCCTCCGCTGCAAGCTTTGCTGAAGCGGATATATTTTTATCTTCACTTTAGATGAGAAGCTGACTTGAGCGTCGGAGTCTCTTCCCGGAGGAACCCTCCCTGCTCCTCCGGTATTGTTTTGCAGGCTCGCAGATTAAGAAGCAGATACTGCAAAGAGTCACTGAGGTAGAATCACCAAGGAAGGAAAAGCAGCGAATTCACTAAATAATACTTAGAATCTACCTGGAAGAGTCTAAACACCTTTCATTTGCATATTCATAATTATTGTATAGATTTGTTGATGGATTAATAACCCGAATCTATCAACTGGCGCCGTCTGTGGGAAAATTCTGACTAAGGCGTTGATTTTCCTTTAACAAAGCACTTCGAAATTGATTTATACATCAATATCGGAGGAACAGTTTGTTCCTAATTTCTACCGCCCTGATCTTCCTACATATATATATATATATGAATATATTATACTTTCGAAAAAGTCCTTAATTCTCCTCCAATCTGTAGGTATTCTCAGAAAGAAGCAGGGAAAGAGAACTCGGTGGAAATTCGATTTTGGCATAGCATAATTGATCAAAGTAAAAATAATTTCCATCATTTTATTCATATATGAATGATTAGACTAAGTAGGCTTTAGCTTAAAATTCCCATAAAACTCTGATGCGAGATTTTCCATAAAAATCTAATGTGGTATCTTGTTCTTTTTATAAAAAAGCAGAGTAGAGAAGGACGGGAACGAATGTCCTCTACATCCCAGGAAAATCTCGAGAAAAAGAGAAAACCTGTGATTTCCATCTGGTGAGTACAAATACATCACCCAAATATTTAAAAAAAAAAAAACCTGAGGAACTTTTGATAAAGAGGCAAGATAAGCTAACGGTAAGCCCTGACCAAAGATCTAGGCACAACAAAGCTATCTTAAAACTCAAATAAAAATCCTCAAGGTCACTCATGGGGAAAGGTCGAAAAAGCCTAAAGTCACTGGAGATAACTCATCTAAGCTTATGAGCTCCAAACATATGGGCCGGAACCTCCCCACTTTCTTGAAAAAAAAAAAAAAGCCCTAATCTATGTATTAGGCACTAATCGGGGAAAAATTTGTATATCTCTCAGATCCCCTAAGAAATGGAACAAAGCTCTAGCATAACATAGTGCTAGGCTCACAGAATGAGGGACCAGCAAATACCCCTCCCTCAGGCTTCAATACAAACCTTGGGACCACGCTGCCTCCTCAGGGGAGTAGCACAGTGGAGCCCGGTTTTTCCTCCTTCATGTTGCAGCAGATGAAAAGCATGATCGACGGTGCACTAAAGGGAGCTCTGGATAAGCGCCTAGCCGCTATGGGAGCCAGCATTGCTACTCCCTTAGATCCCGTCAATCCATCCCTTTTTCCCGAAAATAGGGGAAGTAATGAGAAGGCAAAGCATAAGCATAGCTCCAGATCACAGGATCCCAAAGTTCTTCGGGATATAATTACCAAGCTACCTCAGATCCAAGAGGAAGGACAGTTTACAGACTGTAAATTCTCTGATGAGGAAGTATGGGAAACTGGTACTGAAAGAGAAGCAACTCTCGCTGATATGCTCAAAAAGCAGATTCAGGAACAGCAAGATCAAATGAAAATCGTGGCCAAGGAGCTGGAGGAGCTTTACAAGGCACATTGTGCATCTGAGAAAAGGAATTCAGAAGAGTCTATCCTGCATGCGGAAGAAACAGTAGACACCTCCAGTCACCAAAACAGGCAGAGAAAGCAAATTCGAGGATGGCTCAAACTATATCAACGAGAATAGCCCTTTCTCGGCATATATTCAAACAGATCCTATTCCCAAGAACTTTAAATCAGTTTCTTGTGAATACAAAGGGTAGAGTGACCCTGAGGAACACCTCATGAAATTTGAAAGCTTGTGCTTGCTACATCAATACTCAGAGGGGGTTAAGTGTAGAGTGTTTTTAACCACACTATCCGGGCCGGCGCAGCAATGGTTCCAACAGCTGCCCCGAGATTCTATTCATTCATTCAAGGATCTGAGAGAAATATTCTTACATCAATTTGTAAGTTCCAAGAGGTCCACCAAAAATTTATTGTATTTGACAACAGGTTGCATCTGGTGAGAAGCTTCTGCATCCAAGGGATCTGTACTTTTATTTTTCTTTTCACCGTGCTCGGGACCAGTTCTGGAGTTTTCAGGTCCTGGCATCATTCGCTTTCTAGCTTCTCCAGCTTTTACTGACTGCATATAGTATTCTCTTGACAACACTTGATCCCCAGATGCCCATCCTATCTTACTCCCTATAGGGAACTTCATCATGAGGTGATAGGTGGATACCACCACCTGAAATAGGCTTAACGCCGTTCGCCCTAGAATGACGTTATATGAGGACTTTTGCCTCACCACCAAGAAGGTAACTGGCTTAGATATTTGCAGATCTCCCTTCTCCAAGGGTCAACATTAAATCCACAGATGCCAAGGACATGACGGCGCCACCGGCAAAGCCATGTAATGCCGTGATGATCCCATTTAGGGGTTTTTGAAGTGCCATCTAATTTAATCAGTCTTCAAATATTACATTAACAGATGCTCCTGTATCCATAAAAACTCTTTTAACTTCATATTGCTCGATTCCCACCGATATAACCAAGGCATCATCGTGGGGATGAGTTAAGGACCTGTCATCTGAAGGTCTAAAAGAAATTTTAGGCAGCAATGAGCATCTCTCAATTTGCATTACCCTATGGCGATCTACTGCTTGGATCTCTCGAGTATAGGCTTTGCGACTTCGGTTTGAATCTCCTCCTGTAGGGCCTCCATATATCATGGATATTACCCCTCTTTTGCCCGGGGTTTCTCTAGGTTGCTCATTTCCTTGACTTCTGGGATCTTTGTCCTCCTTTCTTCGCTTTGCTTGCCCTGACTCTTGTCGGACATATTCCAATAGTTCTCCTTCTTGAATTAATTTTTCTATTGCGATTTTTAGATTGCGGCAATCATTGGTTGTGTGCCCGTAATCATTATAGAATCTACAAAACTTGTCTGACTGAGGTCTTTTAGGGGCTGATCCCTGTGAGGTGGGATCTGTACTCCCGGTTTCTTTATAACCACCTCAAGAAGATCTGCAGGTGATCTTGTGAGAGGAGTGAAAGATCTTTGAAATTTTTCATTTCGGTCAGGCTTTCTTACTTCCGTAGCTGGCCTCTTCTTGTCATCAGCTTTCTTTTCCCGCTTGAAGGAAACATATGATTTCTTAGCTATCATAGCTTCTTCCATGTTAATATACTTTTGGACTCTGGCCAGTAATTCATCAAACGTTTCGGCCGGTTTCTTCATTAATGATGCAAAGAAGTGCCCTGGCCTTAACCCTTCAACGAAGGAATGTATTTTCAGTGTAGCTTCGACTCCAGGGATTTCCAATATTGCTTCATTAAATCGAGTCATGTATTCCCTGAGGCTCTCATTAGTCCCTTGCTTGATTGTTGAGGAGCTGCTACTAGTAGAACTTTACCCCAATAAAACGGGATTCACAACGAGAATTGGCACTCAAATGTCTGACCTTATAGTTAAACGCTTGATAAGTTGCTTAAGGCAGAACACCGACGTTTTTGCCTTCTCCTCGGCTGACTTGGTGGGGGTAAGGCCAGAAGTGGCATTACATTATTTAAACGTAGATCCTAAAGCAAAGCCAGTAAAGCAAAAATTGAGGCAATTTGGCCTGGAAAAAGATAAAGTCATCCGGGAGGAGGCAGCCAAGCTGCTGGAAGCAAGACATATTAGGGAAATTCAATTCCTAGAATGGTTATCTAATGCCGTAATGGTGCCCAAAGGCAGTACAGGGACCTGGCGCATGTGTATAGATTTCAGAGATCTAAACAAAGCTTGTCCAAAAGATCACTATCCCCTTCCCAGAATTGATCAACTGGTGGATTCCACATCAGGATGTGAACTCCTTTCCATGATGGATGCCTACCAAGGATACCATCAGGTGAAAATGAAACCTTCAGACGTCCCAAAGGCCGCTTTTGGGGTATGTGCCGGGACGTTTGGTTTCCAGAGCATGCCTTTTGGTTTAAAGAACGCAGGGGCTACATACCAGATAATGATGGATAAAATATTCCCAAATCGGTAAAAATATGGAGGTATACGTCGATGACATCTTGACAAAAAGTACAAAAGCCATAGACCATGTACAAGGCCTGGAAGAGGTCTTTGCGGTAGCAAGATCATATAATTTAAAATTGAATCCAGCTAAATGCTCCTTTGGAGTGCAATCTGGAAAATTCTTAGGTTACATGGTAACCCCCAGAGGAATAGAAGTTAATCAAGCTAAAGTCTAAGCTGTATTGGACATGATGCCACCAAGAAACATCAGGGAGATACAAAGGCTTAATGGGCGGATCACGGCCCTGAGCAGATTCATATCCAGATCTGCTGACAGAAGCCTCCCTCTCTTTAAGATATTAAGGAAAGGAAACAAGTTTGAATGGACAGAGGAATGTCAAGAGGCATCTGAGGATCTAAAAATGCACCTCGCTGCTTTGCCTTTATTAACCAAACCTTTACATGCAGAAGTATTATATCTATACTTTGCGGTAGGAAGGAAGTCCCTCAGCTCAGTGCTCCTCAGAGATGAGGGATTTGTACAGAAGCCTATCTACTATACCAGTCGTATGATCCAAGGACCTAAAGAAAGATATTCAAACATTGAAAAGGCAGTGTTGGATGTTATGACTACAGCCAGAAAATTGAGGTCCTATTTCCTTTCACATCGAGTAATGGTGCGAACCAACATGCCTCTTAAGCAGGTGCTGGGAAAACCAGATCTATCCAGGAGGATGGTAAAATGGGCTGTAGAACTCAGCGAGTATGATGTGGACTTTGAGCCTCGGGCAGCCATAAAAGCGCAAGCTTTAGCTGATTTTATACAGGAAACCACCCGGAGGGACCTGGAGAAAAAATGCCCATGGAAGGCCTATGTGGATGGATCGGTCACTAAAGAAGGAGCTGGAGTAGGCATCTACATTATAGCCCCTACAGCTTAAGAGTATCGCTTTGTGATTAAGATGAATTTCCCTGTATCCAATAATGAAGCAGAATATGAGGCTGTGATTAGATGCCTATACATAATGATTGATATGGAGGTCCCTCAAGCCATCATCCATTCCGATTCTCAGCTAGTAACACACCAGGTTTTAGGGACCTGCGAGAAAAGGGAGCAACGCATGATAACATACACAGAAACTGTAGCAATGTTAATCAAGAAGTTTGAGGGCGTAGAAATAAAGCAGATCCCTAGAGAGGGTAACATACAGGCAGATCGCCTTGCCAGAATGGTAAGCGCACTGGAAGGGATCTGGGGAGGTGATCTGAGGGTGCTGCAAGCATATACCAGATTAGGCGTGGTACAGGAAGTTACGGACATGAGGATATTGGTCATTCAAATCCTAAAATCAGATGATCGTTCAGAAGCCAGCCTGAGTCGCCAAGAAAAGGTTCTCAGAACCAAATTTTTCCTAATGGAAGGATTTCTCTACAGAAGATCATTTACTCATCCCTACCTCAGATGCTTATCTGAACAAGAAGAGGAATATCTATTAAGGGAAATACACGAAGGTGCCGCAAAAGCTCATACAGGTTTTAAAGATTTAACAAGAAAAGTCCTGAGAGCTGGTTTCTTCTAGCCTACCATCGAGAAAGATGCGAAGGAGTTGGTTAAAAAATATGAGCATTGCCAGAAACATGGTAGACTGATCCACAAACCCGCTGAAGAGATGGGAGCAATGTTCTCTCCTTATCCCTTTGATAAATGGGGAATCAACATTGTAGGCAAGTTCCCCACAGCTCCTGGGGGAAGAGTATTCCTCATAGTGGCGATTGATTACTTCACCAAGTGGGTGGAGGCAGAAGCTGTGGTTAAGATCACAGAACAAGCTATAAAAAATTCATTTGGAAGAATATATGCTGCCGTTTCGGTGTTCCTAGGATCTTGGTATCCGATAACGAAACTCAGTTCATGGGGTCTCTTGTGCGCACGTGGTGCCGAGAGATGAGGATTCAGCAGCGCTTTGTAGCTGTGGCTCATCCGTAAGCTAATGGGCAGGTAGAGGTCACGAACAAAACCATTGTGTCGGGTATTAAAGCCAGATTGGGAAAGGCTAAAGGAAACTAGGCTGATGAACTAGACTCGGTGCTATGGGCCTATCGCACTAGTCCCAAAACAGCCACAGGAGAGGCTCCTTTCAACTTAGTATATGGATCTACCGCCGTAGTACCAGCAGAAGCGGAGGTAAAATCACATCGGATTTTGAATTATAATGAACATCAAAATTTGGGTCTGTTGAGAGAAATTTTGGACCTAATTAGGGAGCTGCGAACAGAAGCTCAAGGTAAAGCCGAGCGCTATAAACAACAGATGCGTAATGCTTACAACAAAAAAGTCCAGATTCCGGCGATTTGAAAAAGGGGACCTGGTGCTGAAGAGGGAAGATGCCCTCAAACCCACCGGAAAGTTGGATCCCAACTGGGAGGGTCCCTACATCGTCACTAATGTGCTAGCCGGAGGGGCCTATGAATTAAAAGATGTAGAAGGAATAGCCCTACCAAGACCGTGGAATGCGAAGAACTTGAAGAAATACTATGTGTAAGGTAATCTAGTTTGCCATAGTTATTGGAAAAATTGAGAAGGGGATGGCATTTAAAGACCCAACCCAAAATCTGTCGAAGTTATTAAAGTTTAAGTAATGAAATTTCCTTTTCCTTTTTTCCTTTAAACAATGAATTATAATTCTTTCGTATTCTTATAATTCACTTGGGGGGGAGTAGGGGTATACCCCCCACTACCCACTAATTCCCCAAGTGAATATCTATTTGGAAAAATTGATTCAGAACTTCTGAACAAGATAATAAAATAATTAGAACATCAGAAATGCAAACATCGCAGCAAATAACAAAAGAGCTTGAAAACCCAAGAAAACTAGTATAAAAAAATTAAAGAAATATATCCTAGAATAAGACAAGAAGTGGAGCCGATCTCACAACAACGGCACATGAGAAATCTTTAAAAATCGAAAGCTACAAGAAAGCCTACTCTTGCAGCTCGCCCTCTCCTCCGGTAGTTGAAGCGGGCTGATCCGGGCCTCCGCCAGGTGTCGAAGTACCGGACGAACTGGGAACTTGAAGAGGAACCCTGGTGGAACAGGCGGTTGCCTCTGTTGTTCCCGAAAAAATGCCCTCCATAACCTCCTCTAAAAGATTGACCCATTTCCCTGCCTCTAAAAAATCTCCCGGAACAGGAGCCCCTCCCGCCAGGGAAGAAGGGAGAGGTTGACAGGATCTGACTGGGGGAGGGGGTGCTGGTGGATCTGAATCGGGGAGAGGGATGAACTCATCTGGTCCGTTGTAGGAGCTGGAACTTGAGGATCTGGCTGAGGGGCTGGAACTGGAGGATCTGGCTGGGGAGCGGGGACCGATACCCCAGAGGGCCCACCGATCTCGCAGGTTGCGCTGCTGCTCAAGCGCCCATTCAATGTGATCCCTCACGGGGACTGAAGAAAAGACGCCTCCTGAATAGCCTTTATCCTTTGCAAGGAATCTCCCGTCTGCAAGAGGAAATAAATTATTAGAATCTTGAAACCACTGGGAAAAACTAAGATACGGAAAGGGAGATCCTATACCTGCTGCCTGTGACTAAAAGGAGTCCATGAGAAGGACAATATTGAGAGAAACTAGTTGCTTAAAAATGAAATAAAAGGAAAAAGGAAAATAGCATACCACTTTAAAAGCCTCTTCCAGGAGCCCATACATCCCTGCGTGAGGGGGAAAAAGGTAGTAGGGAAATTCTTCCCAATTCGGTAGGACCTCTATATGTTCTTCGGGTTTAAAAAGGATCTGCGCGGCCATACGGAGGCTCTTCATGTACCAGGGATTGTTGGCATTCACCGTGAGATCTGGTTCTAAAGTAGGAGACTCCTTCTCCAGAATCTCCAAGATTCTATCGATATCCAGATCCTTCATGCGGTGCCTCATCCCTAGTTGAGTCAGGGCTTCATCGACTATAGCGCCAACCCAGAACCCCATAGGTATGCTCATCCGGTTCCAGAAGTCCTCTGAGTAAAGGAAGGCCTCTGGAAGGTCCCTTACAAAAGCTTGAAGGAAGGCTTGGCCATAGGGTATCATCAGTAGATAAGATCTGCACCGGTGGGCCCCCACCATGGATCCTGTGACAAGGCCTTATTGCAGGCCAGAATCTTTGCCCTTTTTAAGAGCATTGTCACAAGCCCTTTCTATGGCATTCTTGTGTTCTTCAGTGGCATGCACCAGGCTGGTCTGGGCCTCATCACAAGATCTTTGTAGATCTTCCGAGCGCACTTTGTAATTGGCCAGATCCCTCTCGAGTTGTTGCAGATAATTCTCGCGCTCCTGGGCTAATTTCTCTCGCTCTCCTTCCCTCCGTTCATATTAGCCAACTCCAACTCCAGGTTTGTGGCTTTTTTGTGCAAAGCGCGAACCTCGGTGGCATGCTCTTCGCTTGCGGGCTGTTCGAAGACGCAACACTTCTGCTTGCAATTGCTCATTGGAGGAGCTCAGGTTCGACATATCCCCTTTCATAGGGTCATAGGTCAAAGCTCGAAGCACGAGCATAGACCTGAAAGCCATCGCCTGTAGAAAGGAGGGCGTAGGGAAATATGAGATACTACACAAGAACAGGATAGATACATAAATATAAAATAGAAGTTAAAATTACCTTCACTTCATGGACTGAAGCCTGTCGAATGAGCTCCACAGAGGTGAGTCGGTTCAGGTGCCTCCAATCCTCAGCACGGGGAAGGTTGTCCAAGATATTGGAAGCTATGCCTCCATCGATGCCCCTCACAGTGCCGGGAAAACTCACACTCACCCCAGGGGTACTGTAAGAAGCAGTAGGAACATCCAAGCCTTTCATGCGTAAGGCATGCAGCATAGCTAGTATAGCCTCTGAGGCAGCTCCCTCGTTGTGCGAGGGCTCAGGCTGTTTTGTCACCTCGTAAGGGTTAGCTGTAGCGTACCTAGCCAACGTGCTGGAGTAAAGGAGAGGTCCCAAAGCTGAGGGTTGGGTAGAGATAGGCGTGGGTGCCAACACATTCGAGATGGGCATACCGACCCTCCTATCAACGTTGACAGGAGGGGTTTTCCTCTTCTTAGGATCCTTGGAAGACGGTGAGTCCAAGAACCTCTTTTGCGGAAAAGAGGACTTAGGAGTTGGCATCTGAGAATGTGGCTCCTCAGAAATGGAGATGAGGTCGGAAAGGAATTCCTCAGATGCTTGAGAATCCAGATCTTCCTCTGGATGAAGAACAGACTCCCCAGATGAAACAGCAAGGCTGCGATTCACCCCAGCTGCTAAAGGATGAGGAGGGCGAGCTGGGGGAGGGGTGGCACCTCTAGTAGCAGATGAGCCCTTGGAAGCTGCACCAGATAGGGAAATTTTCCCCCGAATAAGGGTAGCAGCTCCTTTCGTCGGAGCTGCAGAGCCCGAACTTGGCGCTGAACCTGCAGGTCCCCGAGGAGTAGGGACCTGTAAAAAACTGATGGTTGAAGCGGTGTAGGTGCTCCCCCGAGGATGGTAGTAGGAGCTGGGGGAGGAACTGTTGTAGAAACAGGTGTAGGAACCGGAGGGGCCTGTTCAAGAGCTGCAGTCATAGCAGCCATTCGTTCCTCAAATTGCCTCCTGGCTTGAGCACGAAGAACTTCTCTGGCTGACATGTCTGAGAAATAAAACAAATAGAATCAGGAAATAGCCAGACATGAGCCATGCTCATAAAAACTAAAAAACTAAAGCAACAGAGGGTAATTACCCATGCTGGGATTCCAATGAGTCCCAGGTTTCTAACCAAAAAAGGACAACATTTCTACACTAAGAAGGAGTGGCATCAACATATCATGCCCCTCGGGATACTCTCTGAGTAAATCATGAAGGATATTCTCCTCCCATGTATCCAATTTGGGAAGTTCGTAAACAGGTTTCTCTACCTTGGGAATGGTGTAGAGAGGTATATCGGGAATGTTCCAGGAATTTGGGGAAGGAGCACCTACAGTCAAGTACTGAGGATGCCATTTCCTATCTATGGATTCATATTGGCCATAAAATCTATGAAACCAACCGATAGGAGAGAGATATAAATGGTACCCACGATGTTTCAGTTCATGAGACCTATGAAAAAGGGAGGCTGGATCCTCTACACCATCTAAGGTGGCAGCCATAAAAAAGAAAAGAGCTCTACGAAAAGAAGCAGGATTTAACTAATTAAGAGAAATGCCATACAATTCTGCTAGGCGAGTAAGAAAAGGGGGGATAGGAAATCTTAAACCCGCCTGTAATTGACGAAGCCAAAAGGTTTTATGACCAACCTTAGGGAACAAGGGGCGCTCGCTAGACTCAAGAATATTTACAGTAAACCCTCTGGTGTTCCCTAATTTGCTCAAAATCAAACCTAATTCATAAGAAGTTACAGTGGAAGATTCATATTGATCTAAAGGAACAGGAGGTTGTGTCGGAGCCCTACCTTCCTTCTCCTCCTCACCCTCAACTACCTTCTTTTTACCCCTAGAATTTCGTCTAGAAGTAGAAACCATTTCCTCTTTCTAAATAAGTACAGGGAAAACAAGAGCTACACTCATGCAAGAAAGATTGAAAGAGAGAAAAAGGGAGAAGGAGGATACCTGTTGCTGGGGAAGGGCGACGGTGGTGGAAAAAATAAAAGGAAAGTAAAGAGAGATGATCAAAGGTAAAAACACAGGGAGATGCTCCTTGAGGAAAAATTTGAAAAAATTCTACGTAAAAATCACGGTGCTTGACACTCTTATCCCTCTGCAAAATGCAAGAAGGGAAAGTAAAAAACTACCCACTACCGGCAATTAAGAAGCACGTTCGCCCATTAATGGGACGTGGGCAGGAGAAGTTATGATGACAAAAAGTGGCGGCGGTTTCGGGTCCCGATAAAGGAGGAAGTGAGCGACCCTAGAAAACTTTAAAGAGTAGGGGATACGCTTTAGCGGAAAACAGAGGATCTGCAAGACGCAGATCTCACAATAAAGGATCTGTGAAACACAGATCCCATAACAAAGGATCTGTGGCACGCAGATCCCACAATCTGAGATCTACAAAACACATAATCCACTTCTAAGGATTCGTAATACTCAGATCCTGCAACCTAAGATCTGTATAATACAGATTGCACAATTAAAGATCTGTGGGACACGTATCCTGCGATCAAAGATCTGCAAGATAGATCCATGATCAACACACATCCGGAGATCAAAGATCTCTAGCATATTCATGCAGAACTCCAAAAAGGGGATTCCCAACATCAATCAGTCAAAGGATCTGATTTTCGCCAAGGCACTCACGTAATAAACACTGACATTGCGAATCATAACTAAAGAAGAATACGACCATGTGGTGTCACTTGCCACATGTAAGATCTGTTTCAAGAACCCAGGTACATAAGTTCGCATATATCTATATATATACATGTTTATATATATGAAACCACAAAAGTGAAGAAGAAAGAAAAGTCATGGAATTATGAACAGAAACAAAAATTGGATGTCACTCCAATATTGCCCCTGAAGAAAAGAGAAAATATCAGGTGTCACTCTGATATTTTTCAAAAAAAAAAAAAAGAGAGAAGAGAGAGAGCCTTAGCCTCAGAAACAGGGAAGAGAAGAAAGCCTCAGAAACTTCATCTACTCATTCAGGAGAATGATAAGAGACGAGAAAGGATCATCATAGGCTCAAAAACGGACTATAGCCTCAACCAAAGGTATAATATTTCTATCATCACAATGCCTCTTAAAAAAGGAATTGCTCAACAGGATGACAATACCCTTCCAGTTAAGAGAAAGGGGCGTCTCAGGCCGAAAAAATTTAGTCACCTTTCTCGCCGGAGAAGATGACCGGATGATATGAAAAATCTTGCCTATTTATAATGGGAAAAGTAGCGGGAGAATGAACGGCTTTGATGAACCCAAATAAAATCAAGGGATAGGGATACGCAACGTTTTACCTCCCCGAGGTAAAAACATCATTACGTCTTGTGTAATAATGACCAGTATGCAGGTGACAAGATGGCTTCGCCTGGGAAGCTTATTGAGGACGCTAAGGCTGACCTGGAATCTCCGGGAGTCATTCCAGAGACCTGGGGGGGAGCAATTGATAGGGAATAATCCATCAACCCCTATTAGGCACCTGAACATATGTAAACCTGGACTGCAGATCCCGGGTTAGGATCTGAAATCGTGACCTAAGTTACGGAGGGATCTGAATCCAGGAGCTGAGTTCCGGATGGCTCTGCATGTAGAAGTGACAGATCCTTCCAATTCCTCCAGAACACACATTTTTCTCCAGGACCCTTGATGGATGCGTAAAAAACGTGACCCTGGGGACCACAGTGGGGACCAAATAATCATAACCAACCCTCTCAGCCTAACCAACTTGTCTCCCTTTAAAAGACTATTCTAGCCCTATAACCTAAAGAAAATTACTTCACTACCCTCAACTATAGCATCATTATATATATATAGCATCCTGCATTTGTGAAAGGGTACGCTTTCGTTATCTCTACATTTCTTCCTCCGCTGCAAGCTTTGCTGAAGCGGATATATTTTTATCTTCACTTTGGACGAGAAGCTGACTTGAGCGTCGGAGTCTCTTCCCGGAGGAACCCTCCCCGTTCCTCCAGTATTGTTTTGCAGGCTCGCAGATTAAGAAGCGGATACTGCAAAGAGTCACTGAGGTAGAATCACCAAGGAAGGAAAAGCAGCGAATTCACTAAATAATACTTAGAATCTACCTGGAAGAGTCTAAACACCTTTCATTTGCATATTCATAATTATTGTATAGATTTGTTGATGGATTAATAACCCGAATCTATCACTACTAATCTGTGATCGACTCTACGAATAGGGAGTTCACATTTCACTAATTATTATTATTATTATTATTATTATTATTATTATTATTATATACGTGTATTTTTAAAAAAATATTGTTATAATTATAAAAATAATTACATTGCAAACAATAAATATAAAGAATCTTTGCATTTTACTTGTGTTTCCAAACACAAGCATAAAGAATTTGAGTATTTATTTTCCTTAGAATCACATTCCTAGAAATTATATTCTCAGACAATATTACTTTCCTGTCAATCAAACGAGCACTAAATGTATAGTAAATTTTATCCACAAAACTACATATAAACACCAAATACCCATCAAACCCGTACCTATTAGGTACCCACGGACATCCATTAGCCGCGAGTAAAAATAGCATTTGTCATATACCAAGTCAGAAAAATAAATAAGATGAAGGACGTTTAACCAAAAAATACTCAACTTTAAATAATATCATATTCTTCCGTATTTAGATGATCGGAATTTTATTTCTAACTCACCATCACAATGAAAAAGGGATTAATTGAACTGCGAACCGCAATTTACAACATTTAACTGGGAAAAAAAAAAATCATTGTTCGAAACATTTTCAATTACATAAATAGCCCCTTGAATAAATTAATCAGAAATGCATTATTGACTACATCTTTAAAGAACAATATAGAAGGATCCGTCAGATATTAATAAAAAGAATTCAGGACATCTGCATACGGAAATTAATTAATTAATACAGACAAATTGGAAGTAAATAATTAATTAGTTCTAAAAAAAACTCAAGACATCTAAATACGAAAATTAATTAGTACAAACAAATTGTAAGTAAAGAATTAATTAGTTGTAAGATTAGTTGGTGGTGGGGTGCAACTAGGGGTGAAAACGGATCGGATACGGACGGATAGTGCTTATACCGTATCCTAACCATATTTTTTTCTCGGATTCGGAGTCGGATACGGAAAAGCCGGATTCGGATACGAATCCGGAATCTCCGAATCCGGAATATTCGGAATACGGATACGGACGGATATGGAACGAATCCGGATCGAATTCGAATAAATATAATCGGATAATATATTCATATGAAATCATCTGGATGTGATTGAACCACATGAAAAAAAAAACTACCTATGCAATCTTTCATAAGAGTCTAATGCAAATTTTTAAAATTGTTCATCTATTAAAAAACACAATTTTTAAGATTAAAAAAATACAAAATAAATTTAACAATTCAACACAAATGGAGTATATAGAAACCTATATATATATTACTCACTACCTACACATTTTATTGTTTGGAAAGAATTAGGCAATTTAATCCCAAATTAGACAAACTTAGGGCCACATTAATTGGACCCTTTAATTAAGGGTTTTTTTTTTGCAATTAAGGGGCTAATTTCATCAATACGCACACTCTCTCGTTCTCTCTCAATCTTCTAGGGGACTCAAAAGTCAAAACCCAATTTCACACCATATCTTCGTCGCCCCCTTCTACCCTAGCTCGTCCTCTCCCCTCTATTCCATGTATGGGAGCTTCTCATCGCCGGATGCTCTTCCAGTCGCTGGCAGCGGGGTTGGCCCAGGAGCTTCTCGATCTGCGGCGGTGCGAGCGGGGCCGCGTGGGGACGACGCGCGGTCGTTGGACTCGTTGGTCTTGGGGATAGCGGCAGCGGCGGCTGGGGACGAGGCAAAGATGTGGGGTGCGTGCCGAGGTTGAGGCTAAAGAGGGAGCAGTGGGATTGGGCGAGATCGGCGAGGGAGGTGTGGGTAGGGGGGCGGAGGAAGTGGTTGACGGTCGAGAAGAACGGCAGCCATGGATGTTCTCGAATCTATTTCAATTAAGTATATGCCTGTTCTTGAATATGATTCTTGAATTTGAAAATTATTGGGCATTCTCTCACGTAAATTTTTGGGGAAAAAAGTCAAAATATAAATTTCGAATTGAAAAAATTATTTAAAAAAATAATTAATCAAAATAAATATTGATCGATAAAATTTATTTATTCAGAATAATTAAATATATTTTTTAATTAAGTTAATACAAAAACTATTCATAAAATAATGCTAACATATTACCATAAATACTATTATTAAATATATATAATATAAAATAAAATATATTTAAAAAATCCGGATATCCGGATTTGTTATCCGGATAATATCCGATAAAATATGGTAAAACTCGGATACGATCGGATATTATGTAATCCGAATCCGAATCCGTATCCGAAATCAACTATCCGTATCCGAATTCGTATCCGACCGGATATTATTTTTTTGTTCCGAATTCGATACCGACCGGATACGGTTCCGGATCGGTCGGGAAATATCCGATCTGTTTTCACCCCTAGGTGCAGCGAGGATGTGGCTGGCTTTTGGGGGGTTTGGGGTAGAAAAATTGGGCCCACAGTTGTACATCCCTGCAAAACAACTGACAAAAAAGCAAAACAAGAATAGTATTCATCTCAGCATCAAAGGATACGTGGGCGCATGGATGAAGAGAGCGCAATGCAAAGCTTTGCACCGAAGGATACCGATTTTACCACACTCCTCAATATGACTAGCAAGCTGACATTTTGTCTTAATACAAACCAATATTAACGGGCATCCTTAATTTTACACTTTTTCGCAACAAACTACTACTACTATTTTTTTATGAAAAAAATAATATTATTAATTTTTTATTTCTAGAAAATACTTGCAAAGTTTATTAAAAATGAAAATATACTATGACGTGGAAAGTTTATAGTTAATTTAATAACTTGAAAAACAATATAGTCAAGTAAACCTGAGTTCTATGAAACAACTAAATACTTTAATTTTCGCTAGTTAAACTTAGAGTTTCTTAAATGTTATTCTTTTTGTCCCGTCGAGTTAGACGTATTTCATTATTTTATATCTTTACTTGACGGGACGGAGGGAATATAAAATAATTGATATAAAAATATACTCATTTGTAAACTATGTCATAAATGATAGAGATTAAAAGGAAAAAAAAAAAAAAATCCGTCTCCAACTATTTATTATTTTTTGACCTAGTTAGTTGTCTCTCTAGTTAACTTCTTTCCTTTTGTGAATCATCTCATTTGTGATAACTTTTTACACTAACATCTTAATCTTCTCTCTAATTCATAAATGATCCATGAAAGTAGTGTAATATACAATATAATAGAATATAGAGCTTATAATCTCACAGTTTCTAATATATGTTAATGAATTCACAATTGTTGATTATATATTACACAATATATACGTATTAATTATTACTTGGTAGAATCCACTTTTTATAAAAAAAATAAAATTTGAGAACTTATTAGGCACAAAGAATTATTGAGTATGTTTTATAACTAATTACTTAAGTTATGTCTCAATCTATTCGAATTTCTTGTTCAACAAATTAATAATTTTTCTTCTTGAAACAAAAATAGTCAAATAACATTATGTTATGTAAACATCAATATCAATCAATACAAGATAATTGATGAATTATATGTAATACATTGAAATAAAATAAAAGAAAAAAGAAGAAATTAGCACTAATAATTATACATGTACATATGAGTAAGAAATTGAAGAATAATGTATAATTAAATATATATAATATTATTTACCCTAATTATGTCAAAGAAGTATATACAAAATTAAAAAGTGCTCATATACTTAACGTAAGAAGTTTATAGTTAATCTAATTACTCAAAAAATAATATATTTAACTTTAAGTAGTTAGGAAGATGAAGGAATTAATTACACTATAGTCAAGTATACCTAGTTATGCTAAGACTTCTAATTATAGAAAACAACTAAGATAATTATTAAATATAATATTTTATACTACAATATATATTTCAATTTAATATATAATAGGGGTATAATAGGCAAAACAAATTTTGTAAATAGACATTTTTTATAATAGTATAGATAGATTAATATTTTTGCTCGAACAGTGTCCTGGGCTGGTCAATCCAAAACTTATAAAAAATAAAACCTAATCTATAAGGGCAAAAACTATTACATATCATTATATAATTAACCCAAATAAATATTTATTACTACTAAAAGCATGGAGCTTAAAGATATATACACCCTAATTTAACATAATCAACTAAAATATTCAATTAACTAAAAAAAATTGCAAATTACATATTAAAAGATAATTGTAAACTCTAATAAGATTATTGGACCATAGTGAATGAATGAAAAATTAAAAATATCAAGATTAGAGACGGAAAAACCCTTTAAACAGGGACTCGCTCAATGGCTACAAATTAATTTGTGATTCAAATTATTATTGCAATTTCATGTTGCATTCCTTAATATAATGTAACCATGGATGGTCGTCATATGTCATAAATATTTTTGAAATTAAAAATTTTTATTTTTGAAAATCTTTAATTATTGTTGATTTATGAAATATTTATAATGCATGTCAATCATTCATCATTGCAATAAGAGATGCAACACGTAATCGCAGCGGATGATCCGAATGGACAATTTTGGCCACAAAAGCTAATCAACTTAAAAAAATTATATTGACATCAAACATGCACTCACACATTGTTATTAGCATATTTACATAATAGAATTAGGTTTAGAATAAGATGTTAACAAATATAGACATGAAGAAGCACTCAACGAGTGCCTCTCCTTTTTTCTCTCATCTCAACAATGCTACACTCTCTGAATCTCCCAAACAAACAAACATCATTTCCCGAATTTTGCCTCTTCTTCTATCGATCATTCATCTCCATCAAACGCCTGTAAAAATGCAGATCGTCATCTACATTAACCCAAACCCCCAAAATACGGCAATTCTTTAGCTGTCTGTGTCTTGTTTTCCCCATTCCCAAATCCCATCATCGGGGCAATGGCAACAGGCGTCGCCGAACCTTTGCCGCCGTCGACCCCAACCGCACCGACCTACTCCTACCCTCCGGTTATCATCATCCTCACCATTGTCCTCCTCATCTTCTTCTTCGCCGGATTCTTTTCCATATATTTCTGCCGTTGCTTCATGCAGAACCTCCTCTGCACGTGGCATCTCCGCCGCAACACCACCGCTGCTCCGGCGGGCGGCGCCGCCATGTCCGCCTCCGGTGCCGGCCTCGATCCCTCCATCGTCGATTCCTTCCCGAGCTTCACTTATTCAACCGTGAAGGATTACACCAAGGAGCGTTACGGCCTCGAGTGCGCGATCTGCTTGGTGGAATTCCGGAGCAGCGACGTCCTCCGCCTCCTCACCAACTGCTGCCATGTCTTCCACCAGGAATGCATAGACCTCTGGCTCGAGTCGCACCGGACGTGCCCCGTTTGCCGGAGGAACCTCAACTCGCCGGTGCAGTCGCCGGTTAAATCGCCTCGTCCGTCCACCCACGCCGTCGTCGACGCCGCCGTGGATGTGAACGCCGCGGCGGTTGATCGCGAGAGCTGTAGCATCACCATCAAGGACGACGAAGACGACGACGGCCACGAGAGAAAACACGAAGATCCAAATAGAGATAGAGAGAGAGGCGAAGAGGGTTCGAGCTTCACGACTGCAGAAGGCGATCAGGCACAGAATGAGAGGGATAAGTTCTCTCGATCGCATTCGACTGGTCATTCCATGGCCAGAAACAGAGGAGGAGAAGAGAGATTTACCCTAATCTTGCCTGAGGAGGTGAAGTCACGTATCATTAGGGGCCATAACTCGAGCCAGAGTTGGACAAATTTCGGTGAATATAACCCTAAAAATGAGAGTTGTGTTGCAGAGGCTTCTGGGGTGGCAGCTGGAGACGACAAAGTATAGTGGCTCCTTCTTTCTTTCCTTTTTTTTTTTTTTTTTTTACCAACATTTTTGTCTATTACTACTAGATTTCACTAGCAAGAGCAGCTAGCGTTAGTTAAAAAGTTTGTCATCTTTTTAGTCACGTAGATTTAGAGGTAAAAGAGATATAAATTAGAGTAGAAACTTTAAAATTGCTTTTGGTATTGATATTGAGACAGATTACGGTTCAAATTCATACTCTATTGCAATTCCGTATGATGCACATAGACGATGAACATATGAAGCAAAGGTTCCATGCATGATGCAATTTTTTGTGTTGATTTTAATTATGAAGTGAATTCCCATGAAATATTAAAATTAGACAAAAACGCTAGGCTAAAATAATTAAAGATTTTTAATTAGAATGCTACATACTCAGAGTTAGATCAAAGCAAAAACATGCAAGATTACACATAAACAGGTGTAGGGATCATGATAAATGTAGATCATTTTAGTTTTCTTTTCCTCCATCTAGTTACTCTCTCTGTCCTGCTTTATTAGTCAAAGAGTAATATTTTATATCTTACATATATTCAGTCTATGAGACTAATAAAAATGGAGGGAGTACATAATTTTTGGCTTTTTTCTTTTCTTTTAAATTTGTATGATGAATTGTGAACTTCAATGAAGTCATGAAGAAAAAGCAAAACAAAGCTAAACATTTAAAAGAAAACATAGAGAAATGACTGAAAGCCCAAATGTATTATCATCAAACTTGAAGCCCAATTGAAAGTCAGGCAGAAGCCGGCCAGCTTTCTTATATGTTATCGACCGACAACCTTTTATAGTTTGAAGAAACCATCCCACTTAATTAAGGTAATTTTTTCACGAAAACAAAACGAGACATGATATTAGTGACATAAAACCGCTTTACCACCTAATGTGTCCACCGGCAGCGTCGATGATGCAAATATTTGCAGTGAAAACCCATATTTTGAAAATTATTTATCCTTTGTTTAGTCAACCCTCCTCGTTTGATTTATCTCTCTTTTCTTACAATTTATTTTCTTATTCTTTTTTATTGTAATATTTTTGTAATTTTGGGATATATATATATAATAGTAGTATTATAGTAAACTACCCAACCTCCCCTAATAA
Organism: Mentha longifolia; assembly: GCA_001642375.2. NCBI lineage: Eukaryota > Viridiplantae > Streptophyta > Magnoliopsida > Lamiales > Lamiaceae > Mentha > Mentha longifolia. Next base: position 25,794,997 of record CM038113.1, read on the forward strand.
ACATTAAATCTACCCACCTATTTAATTTACACACTCTTCTACCCACTTTTTCAAATTAGTACCAAATTACCTTCAATCCCCCCAAAACCAAATTCAAATTTTAGAATATATCAATTTCTTTTCCTCTTTCAATATCGTCTCTCTCTCTCTCTCTCTCTCTCTCTCTCTCTCCTTTTTCTTCCTCTCCCGACCACCGCAGCCTCGCCACTGCCGCGGCCATGGCCGGATTTCAGGTGCTCTACATCGCCGTCGCGACTCTGCGGAAGTCCGGCCATGAATCCGTCTACGCCACCGTCGAGAAGCCGCTCATCCTCGCGCAGTCGGCCGCACTGGTCGAGATCTTCCACAACCTCGCCGGAATTGTCAGATCTCCGGTCACCGCCACCTTGCCGCATGTTCGCCTCGCGTATATATGTCACCTGGGGGATCCTCTACAGCTTCCCACACCTTTTTTTTTTTTTTTCTTATCCTTCTTCTTCAATTCTGATTTTTTAATTTTATTTTTGTTTTTATTTAACTTCACATTTGTTCTACGGAATATTATCCGCATAAATATGATTCCACTAGTTTTTTATTTTTTATGTTAATTTAATGTGAGGCGATTTTAAATTAGATCGATGAATTCGATGAAAATCAAAATTTCTAACCTCTATACCTTTCACTGGATTACATGTAATTTATATTTTTAGCATTGCTATAGAAGTTGTGTTTATATCCTAATTTTCGAATTTAATTTTCTATGTTAATTTATCTTAATTTTCTTTTAATTTCGTTGCTAATTTTCTTTTAGATTGGATTCCTCAAATTTGTTTCGTTTTTTGTTGTTTCATTTGTTCTCATTTGATTATTCTTGGAGATGCACACAAAGTGTTTGTTTAATTGACTGTGAGTTTGGATGGTAGAATGAGTGTGTAATTTGAATTAATTATTGATTGTTGAGTGTTTTTAGCTTGAGTAGTACTCCCTCCATCTCACCGAATTCGTCCTGTTTATTTTTTGCCTTTTTTGACATGCTTTTTCACGCTTCTCGATGATGGATTTTAAAATGGATTTTTGAAGAATTCTTTCTTTTACAGGATACTACAATTGTCTCCAGGTTTCTCCAGGTTTCTCTTCTATTTATGTTTAATTTATTTAATTTATGATTTTATTTATTATGTTTTTAATTCTTTTTATTTTTATTTTTTATTTTGTTATGTATTTAAAAAGATCAAATTTTAAAAAATATATTGAATTTAAAAACAAAATTACAACTATTGAAATTTAAACGAACAAAGTACAACAATTTAAAATTAAACATCTCCAACTAAACACATCATTTGGGCTGTGAGGATCCCATGTTTCTCTAAATGTGTATCCGTCATTGTACTCGTATATGTCATGAGCAACTTGTGGTATGCCTTTATCAACTTCTCACTCGTTAAAGTTGTCATATTTTTGGCAGCTTCGGTGTTTGAATTGACAAGATCGAGAATGTTTCCTTAGGGACGCCTTCTAGTGAAGTTGTCATTTGTTTTCCTTTATTTATGGTTTGGGATTTTGCTTGTTTTATCCCCATTGGCCGACTATAAAAACTGAAAGACTCTTTCAGGACGGAGGATCCGCTCGAGTTGGATGACTCGTCGGTACCCTTCTGGAGCTTATGGGATGAAACATTGGCGATGGAGATTTCTTGAAATTTTGGAGTTTGAATTATTCAACCGTGAAGGATTACACCAAGGAGCGTTACGGCCTCGAGAGCGCGATTTGCTTGGTGGAATTCCGGAGCAGCGACATCCTCCGCCTCCTCGCCACCTGCTGCCATGTCTTCCACCAGGAATAGATAGACCTCTGGCTCGAGTCGCACCGGACGTGCCCCGTTTGCCAGAGGAACCTCAACTCGCCGGTGCAATCGCCGGTTAAATTGCCTCGTCCTTCCACCCACGCCGTCGTCGACGCTGCTGTGGATGTGAACGCGGCAGCGGTTGATCGCGAGAGCTGTAGCATCACGATCAAGGACGACGAAGGCGACGACGGCCACGAGAGAAAACACGAAGATCCGAGTAGAGATAGAGATAGTGATAGAGAGAGAGGCGAAGAGGGTTCGAGCTCCACGACTGCAGAAGGCGATCAGGCCCAGAATGAGTGGGATTGGGATAAGTTCTCTCGATCGCATTTGACTGGTCATTCCATGGCTAGAAACGGAGGAGGAGAAGAGAGATTTGCCCTAATCTTGCCTGAGGAGGTGAAGTCATGTATTATTAGGGGCCATAACTCGAGCAAGAGTTGGACAAATTTCGGTGACATAACCCTAAAATGAGAGTTGTGTTGCAGAGGGTTCAAGAAATACTTTATTTTTTGACGATACTTCATTTTTTTGTAAGCGATCGGCAACATCGTCATCAGAAACTCATACTAGAAACACATCTCTCTCACTATAAGTGACCAAATAATCATTTATAAATTGATTTCTCATCCTATTTCACAACTTGTTCTTGACTTTTCCTTCTAATTTCTTAGAATGAATAAATATATAACAGTACTAGTAAAAAAAAAAAATGGGGGTACAGTTGTACCCCATTGCCCTTAGTTGAAGTCGCCATTGTTTGGGGTGACAGCTGGAGACGACAAAGTGTAGCAGCTCCTTCTTTCTTTTTCTTCTTTCTTTCTTTTTTTTTATTTACCGACATGTTGTCTATTAAATTTTACTATAGCAAGGGCAGTGTTATTTAAAGAGTTTATCATCTTTTAGTCATGTAGATTTAGAGGTAAAAGAGATATAAATTAGAGTAGAAACTTTAAAATTGCTCTTGGTATTGATATTAAGAAAGGTTACGGTTCAAATTAAGATCCTCTATTGCAATCTCATATGATGCAAAGGTTCCATGATGCAACTTTTTTATTTTGATTTTTTTTCATGAAATATTAAAATTAGACAAAGACGCTGGGCTAAAATAATTAAAAATTCTTAATTAGAGTACAATATGCTCAGGGTTAGATCAAAGCAAAAACATACAAGATTACACGTAAGAGCACTCACAATGGCTCCCATTATTATATTATTATTATTATTGTATTTTAATCAATGTTGGAGTGCTCCACTTTTGGCTGTAGTGGAGCCTTCCGACTTTTCATGGGCTCTGAATATTTATATTGTTTTATTTATTTTTATTTTTTTGACGATTTAAATTAATACGAGATTTTTTTTAATTCGATTGTATTGCACATTTGGAAAATTACAAAACAATGAAATAAAATAGAAATAAAAAAAATACATAGTAAAGAAAAAAAAATAATCTTCCGATGGGGGAATGGGTGGCATGCCGAGCTTGATGCGAATGATCGCTACCATTTCCTCATGCTTTCGTAGGGCTGAGCATACAGCCGGTTCGGCCAAAAATTGGCCAAAACCAATTTAATCGATAACTGAAAAAAAAAAAATTATAGCCGAACCAGCCAAAGTGACTTTACTCAACCGGCCAAAAACCAACCAAAAATCGTCAGTCGGTTTCGGTTCGATTTCGGCCAAACCGAATGATTGATGCACAATGCCTTTTTTCCTTGTTTTCTTCTCTAATTATTCTATACTTTGCATTGATCCATTCAAAATGTAGTCACTCTACTAGCTACTATCCAATCATAACATATTTTTGCTCAAGAATTTGTAAAATGGCCATAGACAGTTAAGGAATTACAATATAATTCACCAATGAACATCATAAAAAGTACAAAGTTCCAAGAATCTACCATAAGACTGCTGTGGAATAGAAATTAAATGTAGTTATAAAGTAAACTTATATCTATTTTGGTTATAAACTCATAATTCTTAAATATAAAATTAAAAATTAAATTGTATTAGCTATAGTTCGGTTTTTCGGTCGGCACAGAACTTATACAATAAAAACCGTGACCGGCCAAATTAAATTTTGGTTTTGTACTCACCAACCAAAAACAGTCTTATTTTTTAGCCGACCGAAATCGTCCAAAACAGTCTGGTTCGGTTTGGTTGTTTGGTTCTGGTTCGGTTTGGTTGTTTGGTTCCGGTTCGGTTATGCTCAGCTTTCGTTTGATCTCGGAAGGCATGTTAGAGGTATCTTTGGTATATATGTCGTACATGGTCGAGAACTCGAAGGAGTCGGCTAGTTTTGCTAGACTCTCAGAGTCGGACAATTAAAATTAAAATTTTTAAAAAAATTGAATTCGTCGGTCAATGGTCAAACGACCGTTGACCAATAAGGAGCTGCCACGTGGCCGCGCCCGGCAAGGGGGAGGAGGGCGGAAATGAGTCCGCGGGCTCAAGCCCGCCGAGGGCGATATCGGCGTTTCGAGCATGGCGCCCGCAGGCCCCGATGTTAGTGCTCTAAACCAATGTTATTAAACCCGAATCGGACCAGCCAGTTCGACCGGTTTAACCGCGAACCGGTCGGCTATCCGGTCCGGTTCTGTAATATCCGGGTTGTACTTCTGACCCAGAGTGAACCGGTCAAACCCGGCCAAACCTGGTCAAACCCGTCAACCAACCGGTTCAATATATAAAAAAAATATATATTTTGTTCTCGTCGGCTATCCGGTCCGGTTCTGTAATATCCGGGTTGTACTTCTGACCCAGAGTGAACTGGTCAAACCCGGCCAAACCTGGTCAAACCCGTCAACCAACTGGTTCAATATATAAAAAAAATTAAATTTTTGTTCTCACCAAGATTTGAACTTGTGACCTCCACATTGATAGACTAGTATTAAACCCAATTGAACTATCTATAAATATATGATAATTAAGCAACTATAAATATATTTATTACTACTGAAACGAATATTCAAATAATTTTAACATGTTATGTTATTGGCAATCAATATTTCTTAAAATATTAGTTTAGGTCTATTTGTACTTTTTAAATCAAATTGGCATACATAATAACAACGATTATGATAATAAAAACAACATATTATAAAAAATGAATCGGAATTTTGTAAATATTTTATTTTGAACTTGTCTATATATTACGATATGAAAACACTTCACTTTATTCATGCATAGTTTTGAAATACTATTAATTTCATATTTTTATAATTAATTTTCAATTGATACAAATATAAAATTTAAAACATATTAATAACTAAAATATTTATATATTTTATAAATAATGTATATAAAATAATGTATCTACGGGTCATCCGGTTTTTTGACAACAGGTCAACCGGTCGAACCAGTGATCCGGTGACCCAGTTGAATGACCGGTTCGATGTCCGGTCCGGTTTTCAAAATATTGCTCTAAACATGTGTAGGGATCATGAAAAGTGGTGTTCATTTTAGTTTTCTTTTCCTCCATCTAGTTACATTATTATTATTATTATTTTCTTGAAGTTGATGAATTGTGAAGTTCAATGAAGTCATGTGGAGAAAAAGTAAAATATTTGTAAAAGATAACATACAAAAATCACTGAAAGCCCAAATGTATATGACTAATCTTGAAGCCCAATTTGATAGCTAGGCAGAACCCAGCTTTCTTATATTAATGTTATCGACTGACAACCTTGTATAGTTTGAAGAAACCATTCCAATTAATTAGTGAAATTTTTCACCAAAAAGAGAGAGATGATATTTTTATTTTTATTTTTTATTTTATTATTTTTTTTAAGAAACATCAACAGATATATATAAACAACCCCTTATGGAAAAGGAACAGAGTTTGTGGCAAGGGTGAACCAAAAGTGATCACCCTCCAAAGTACAACTCAATCACCTAATACAAAAAGACCACTCAAGGAGACATATATACAAACGAGCTAATCAGATGAAGAAATGAAGCTCTACCAAAAATGTGCACTAATGTCTAACTGTGCAGCCTGAAGTTAAGATAATCAAGCTGTTTCATCCTAACCAGGGACAAAAAAGGTCTTGGGGCTGAGCTGGCATCAAAAGTGGTCATCGTATGGACCCGATGACCAAGGCGCGCCATGTAGTCGGCTGGGCGGTTTCCCTTCCGATAAATGTGTGAGATCCTAACATGTAAATCTCTGATTAGGAGACGGATCTGGGTGATGGTGATACGAGTGGTCCCGGATCCATGGCGATCAGAGGAGATCAGGGCCACGACGGCAGTAGCGTTGAGCTCGATCCGCACCTGCGAAGAATGCTGGGAGGCAATGAGAAGCCCATGGTAGACAGAGAGATATATGATATTAGTCACATGTTCCTCTATAAAATGCGTGAAAAAAAAAGAAAAAAAAAAAAAAAAAAAAAAAAAAGTTTCAGCTTTATGCACGGATCAGCATGCTTTCTTATATATCTACTTCGAGCCCAATACCGAGTAAGGCTAGGTTGACCTCACAGCTCACAAGTGAGTCAAGTTTAACTTTCTTTTCCAGCTATTAACCAATTCAAAAAGTTTGTTAATGAAATTTCCTATAATGAAATTTCCTACACCCAATCATCCCTATAAATTGATGCTCAATATTGTGGTTCTTCACCACATGTTCTTCTCCAATTTCTTGTTTTCTTGCTTCAATTTCTTGTGTTCTTGCTTCAATTTTCTCCTAAAAAAATGGCGGATCCAATGGAGAACGAGTTCAACACGTGATACGGAAATTACGCCGACAACTACGGAGCACCGGCACCAACGCCCCCACCTATCCCGGATGAAGCTCCCACTCCGCCGCCGGTCCTCGGTTTCGGCACCTACGCCACGGCTCCTCCTTTATTTGAGGGCTACTCTTCCGGATCGTATCGACCATCTCCGCCGGATCCTCATCGTTTTGCAACGCAAGGCTTGGAGACGATGAACCTATCCGCCTCCTTCGAGAGTGTATCCAACGTCCCCGCTCCTTCACAGTCGAAAGGAAGGGGGAAGGCGAAGGCGAAGCCCAAGGCGAAATCAAAGGCCAATCAAGATGATTCCGAAGGGGCCACTCCTACAAATAGGCCGCCCGTTGCCTACTCTCCGGAAGAAACGGCTGCCATCACGTTTTGTTGGTCAACCGTGTCTCAAGATCCGAGAAAGGGTGTCGACCAAAGCGGCCTCCAATTTTAGAAGCGAATCGAAATCATGTACAACACGCAGAAGAAGCCGGAGCACGCCATCGATCGGGACACCGTGCAGCTGAGGTCTCATTTTTCACAAGCTCAAACGAAGGTGACACAATTCAACGGGTTCTACCTTCAATGCAAGGAGCAATGGCCAAGCGGTTCGAGCAACGACGACATCTGCGACGTTGCCGCCAAGATGTACTACAAGAAGAACAACAAGCAGCACTTCGTTCTGAAGGATACTTGGAAGATCTTGCACGAGCTTCCCAAATATCAAGGCGTTGGCTCTGATAAGCGCCAAAAAGGGCTAGACGGATCGTCCAACTCTTTTAGATCCGAGGATGATTCCCCCTTCTTCAGCCGTGAAAGGCCAATTGGGAGGACTGCAGCGAAAGGAAAGGGGAAGGCTACTGGAAGTGCTCCAAGTGCTCCTCTACCAAACCTTCCGGAGGTTAAAATTGTCAATCTTCTCGACGCCACTGCGGAAGCAAATCGAGATTTCTCGGATTGGGCAAAGAAAAGACAAGTGTATGAAAAAACCAAATCACTCAAGACGTATCTAAAGCTGAAGGAGAAGGATACGAGCAAGATGTCGCCTGCGGATTTGGAGGAATATTTTCGCATATTGGGGATGTTGCGAGAATTAAATGGCCTTTTAGATATTTTTTTAAATTCTAGTTTTTATTAGTTGTTTTTTAAATATTGTATTGTCGACTACTATTTGAATTTAATAAAATAAAATTAATTAAATTTTGTTGATTTTATTTATAAGTTTAATAAAATTAATTAGCAAAAGCAATAAAACAATGAAAAAAAATAAAAGAACAAAATTAAATTATGGGAGAGATCACGGAGAGATCCCGTACATTGGGGATCTCTCCGTGATCGCCGGAATTGGGGAGCGCTCACAACATTTGCTGCTCAGCGTTGTGAGTAGCCTTATACCATGTGTCACTCACGATCAGACTTATAGATACGGGGAAATAAGTAAATAACACACGTTCCCATAAATTGAAGAATATTTTAACGAACATCAATTAGACCAATACTTTTATTTTATTTTTCATTTACATAGACTCAGTTTTGGAGAAGAGATTGAGACTTATATCATTTGTTTCTTTCCGTTTAATTCATAAGAATTCTTCCTTTATCTTTTGTAATTATTTTAGTAAAGATGAATTCGTATGATTTTTATGTGTTGATCAGGAGCATAATTTTAGGCTAAATTTCTTGCTCTAGGGTTAATGGTATTCGAATAAAGAGCTTTTATCTTTGTTAATTAAATTATGCTTGTTTAATTCAGACAATTGATTATTGTTTGATTTGCTAGATAATAAATTAGATCGAGAGATAATTCTTAATTTAGAAATAAGTTTGATTAACATTAGCTCTAATTAGAAACACAAGTTAATTACCTATCTATTCTTCTTTTTAGTTTTTTTTTTTTTTTTTGTCAGACAAAGGGTGAATATTATTAAAAGAAAAGGTACGCGCAGTACCTAATAAAGAAAATACAGCAGAAAATCAAGAAAAATTGAAACACAAAAGAGGATTATAAATCCAATCTCTAAAGGAAGAGCTAGATGAATAACTAAGTTTTAAGATGCTCCAACTCCAGAGTCTTCTTTTAATTTCACTAATCATCCTCTCCTTATCACATCTTGCATTTTCAAAGACTAGTACTGTACCCGGGCATTACACCGGTCACACTTTATAATTTTTCATATAAAAATAATATCAAGTCGATGGAAAATATAATAAAGTAAACATAAAGTTGACTTCTAAATAAAATTTTGAAAATTATTTTTATTTAGTGTAATGTGGAAAGGTTAATTGAGTACATGTTATTTCTACACTTGCTAAATATTGTGATATACTATACATGTCTTATTTTAATTTAGCCTGGTTTTATATTTTATATCTCACATATATTCAGCAAATAAGCTAAATAGAATAGAACGGAGTTAATAATTTATCTCACAATAAACACGTACACAAAAATTATTTGTTACAATGTAAGGATCAAGCACATTTATATTATTTTTCAGCATATTATTACTTATGTATATTGTTACCAATAAAATGTCAAAAAATAACTAAATTTATGTTTCAATTAAAAGTTACAGAGTACTTTTTTTTGGCAACAAAACTAAAAATTAATACGGAGTATTAAATTAATTACTTAAATAGTACTCCCTCTGTCCCCTCCTACTTGAGCCCGGAGTACATTAAAATTCTGGATAGACAAATGCAATAAAACTATACTACATAGAGTAATGGTCCAATGCCCATCGTGGGCACACTTAATGTGCCCACGGATTGGCATAAATAAAGAAATTAATAAATTATATACCAAATTTAATTAAATTATACTATAAAAAAAACTAAACCCTACCTAAAATAACTAAACCCTAATGAGAAAGATTGCCGACATGGCATTGCCACATCACCGGTGGGTACATTAAGTGTGCCGACAGTGAGCATTGGAGCGTTTCTGATACTACATATGGATGATGGGCCTAACTAAAGTACAACAATTAGGAATAATCAAGACTTTTATTTTATTTTATTTATTTTATTTTATTTTATTTTATTTACCGAAATAATTAAGACTTTTATTGCAAAACAAAAACAACAATTAAAAATCCAAAATAAATCAATAATCAGTGCAGTTGGACATTAGGGTCTATATTTTCTTCACGATTTTCCAGCGCCGCTTCTGCCGTCTCCTCGTTATATGGATAATTTTCTTTGAATTTCGCCACATTTCATTGACATTAAAGTCGTCAAATTTCTAAGTATAATCTTCATAGTTTTTTAAATTTGAATTTCCAAGAAAGTTTTTTTTTTTTTTTTTTTTTTTTTTTTTGAGAATAATTTCCAAGGAAGTTGAATACATTATTTTGCATATTTTATGCAGGAAGCCATTCTTTTATTTTTCTAGGAAAAGGTTAAAATTTTACATATTGTTTGTCTTTTCATGGTGATATTTTATCTTGTACAGAGTATGTAAAAATGGACATAATACAATTTAACTAATTGAGATCTTGAAAGTTAATATCAGATAATGCATATGTTTCTAAAGAAAATTTGAGTTTGTAAACTAAATGAAAATACATAGTATATAATGTACTTACATGTGATTCCTTTTCTTTGTTTTGAATGGTGAACTTTCCCTAAAAAAAATAATGAACACTCCACTTCTTTGTTACAGTATGAATAGGAAGATTTATGTGCTTCTACTCCAAACAATGTATTCAACTATATACAAATATCAAAAAGTAAAAAAAATATATTATATGTGATATATATTTATACATATAGATATAGATATAGCTACCGAAAAGAGATAAAGAAAATGAGAAGTAATATATTTTGGATAATATTCGATCGGTTTGCAACTTTGCATGATATATATATATATATATACAGATATCAAATTAAAATCTTGGGGAGTGAGAGACTTAAATTTACCTCGGGAGAAAATGAGTTAGTCGATCTAATGATATGTGAATTGATGCAGACAAATTTAATTAATGTAATACGGAGTATGTTAAAACTTTTCGTATGCCAACTCAACAATGAGAGAAGACCTTTTAGATACCAGACGTAATTAAATGAATGAATTGCATGAAAAATGACAAATATTAAGTAGGAAATATAATATAATTGATAATATACAATATGTTTGGAAATATAAATTTAAAGAAAACACTTAATTTAATGACTCAAATAATGAGGTTTTAGGCGGGAAAGTAGGCTTAGGAATCCTACTTTCTTATATTAATATAGATTACCTTATTCCTCCAATTCTATAGAACCCACACCACCGAGATCCACAAGGTAACAGCAAATTTCTCTTTCCCTAGTCCATGAATTAAGACTATGGTATGGATAAAATGATCTCTAATGCGGTTGTGATCTCGAATTCTTCTTTTTAGTTTACGAGAGTTAAGTTGGTTAATTGATCACCTAAGTAGAATTGAGAGTTTGCGCACTATAGTAATTAGCACTGATAGAATTTCTTAAAGAGAAGCAATTCTAAATCCTAGATCTTTCATCACTTGACTTTTCTTGTGCTAAGTTTTATGGTTATTTTTTTTTTATTTCTTTTAGTTAGTTTTTTCAAAACAAACTTGGTTAAAATTGTTAAGATGGCTTTATTTTGGGTTGATAGTAAAAAAATAAATAAATAAATACATAATCTTTAGTCAAATTCTATTTTCCCACATGACTTTTAATTTTTTGACAAAAAATTCACGACATTTTGTTATATGCATTTTTTTCAAATGACTTTACATTTGGCCAAAAAATATGATTTTTCCCTCTGCAAACACAAATTTATGTATTTAATTTAATATATATGAAGTCGTATACAAATCTAAAATCTATGGATTTATATATATATATATATATATATATATATATATATATATGAGTATAATTGTTGTGTAATTCTCTGATTCTTCTCTTTAAATATTTTTTAAACATTGACGGGGAGGACTTTAGTCTTATTTCCAAGTCATACGTTAAACTTGAGCTTCAAACTAAATAATGCATATGCCGGAGGACTTTCATCTTATTTCCGGATAGAATGTTGAGCTTAATTGGCTTGGTTTAGCTTGGGCTTGAGCTTTATAATGCCAAGACGGAGGACTTTCGTCATATTTTTGAATTGAACGCTGAGCTTGATTTGACTTGGTTTGAGCTTTATACTGCCAATACGAGGACTTTCGTCTGATTTCCGTATCGAGCATTGGGCGCTTAGCTTGTTGAGCTTGAGATTGAGCTTTATAACACTAATGTCGGAGGACTTTCGTCTTATTTTCAAATTGAACCATGACTTTGGCTTGACCTTAAGCTTTATAACATTCCTGTTGAAGGACTTTCGTCTTATTTTTAAATCGAAAGTTGGCTTTGACTGCTTTCCATGAAGAACACGGATGCTTTCCACGAAGAACGCCTTGAATAGAGAGAATTTATAGAGAATTTCAACTCGAATTGTTTAGCTGAAGATTTTGATGTTTGGTATGTTTTTAAAGCGGTATGAAGTACCCTATTTATATGTGTAAAAATATAAGGCTTCGTAGACTTTTAGGCTGAAGTATCATGATTCTATTGGCTCTCAAATATTAATAGTTATCAATAAAAGATTTAATTTGGTGTCAAAGAAATTGATATTTATCTTCAATATCTTTATTAATGACTACATCATTAAATTTTAATTTTATAATATTCCAAATAAAATATAAAAAATTAACAAAAAAAATTGTTTCTGTTTCGTTTAAAATTCGACTGTCTACACCCCAAATTGTAAATTTCCCAAAAGTGATGGTGAATTGGTTTTTCGGGAATGTCAGCTTGGATATGCCAGACGTTTATTAAAACATTGTCATTTGTATGAATTTAAAAATGGAAGAAGAAGAGGAGGAGGAGAAGAAGAAGAAGAAGAAGTTTAATTTAATACAAACGACTATGTTTTAATAAACGTTTGGTGTCGCCAAGAAGGCAACCCCGAAAAGCAAACTCAACATCACTTTGGGGAGATTGCAATTCACGATAAAATTCAGAATATGACGTGTATTTTTTGACAAAAAGTTAAAGGTTATGTGCAAAAATAGCATTTGACCAAATATCGTGTATGTTTTTTGACAAAGAAATTAAAGTCTTGAGCAAAAACAAATTTAACTTCATGTAGTTTTTTTTGGCAATTAGTCCTTTTAGTCTTCATATTTGTATTAACACTATTTGTTCCAAAATTCGACTTCTATCTGTATTAAATTAAACTTCATAGTGGCCACTATGAAGAATTAGTCTATTTGTTTTAACATTCTTCATAGTGGCCAATTCCTTTGCCATGACTTCATATTTCTCATCAACAATAGAAGAAACTTTCCTCGGACGAGCCCTTTCCATTGGCCATTGATAGCTATTAGCCGTCATTTCATCGATTATCCTCAAAGCTTCCCTTGCATTCCGGTTCACCAAACATCCTCCGGAAGTCGCATCCACTATGCTCCTTGTGTGAGGCGTCAAACCACTATAAAAATTAGTGATTTGTTGACCCTCATTGAAACCATGTTGGGGACACTTCCTCAAGAGCTCCCTATAACGCTCCCAAGCTTCAAACAATGATTCATCGCCTTGTTGAGAAAAGTGTGATATTTCGGATATAAGCTTTTGCGCCTTGGAAGGAGGAAAGTATTTGTTGAGAAACGCCTTGCATAGCTCATCCCATGTGTGAATATCCGCCTTATTCAAACTCTTATACCAATCTTTGGCTCGATCTCTCAATGAGAAGCCAAACATCCTCATCCTAATTGCATCGTTGGAGACACCATTGAGCTTCACGGTGTCACACATATCTAAGAATGTGCTAAGGTGAGTGTTTGGGTCTTCCATAGGTGATCCCCCAAATTGCTCACTCTTTATCATTTGAATAAGCCCGGATTTCAACTCGAAGTTGTTAGCATTTATCGTTCCTCATTCACCTCCTTGAAATTGTTGAGTAGGAGGCTCGAACATTTGGTTGAGTGGAGGTTGTTGTGCCTCATTGACTCTCCTCTCTTGATCTTCCTTCCAAGCACGAAACTCTTCCATCTCTCTCATAAGAGCTTCCATGTTTTGATGTTTGCCTTCCATAGCTTCTTCTTCAATAAAATTCCGTCTTCTATGTCTTCTTTCAAAATGCAAGATTAAAGGTTGAACAAGTCTTCCCTTGGACCTTGTGTGCATAAACCTACAAAACAAAAATCAAAAGAAACAAATGCTTGAATTAGTAACTCAATAACCAAATCGACTATTGAAACTCAAACTAAGCATTCCCCGGCAACGGCGCCAAAAATTGATCACCCTACTTTTTAAGAGTAGCGAGAGAGCAATGATATCGAATAGTATATTCGAGTCGAATCCACAGGGAATGCAATGGCGTAAGAGTTTCAACTAGTAATCCAATTATCTAACTACTATCCAAGCTACAAGATATCATGTTTTTATGTTTTTGATTAGCTAATGAGAAATATAAAGTAAGTAACAAACTAGAGAACAACTAATAACAAGAATTAACAACAATAGTAGAAAGCTTGGTTCCAAATATAATCCGATAATCACTAGAGGCCTAGGTTTTAGGATTTGTTAGGATTAGCCATTTTAATATAATTCATATGGGAGTTCTATATATAGTAAACATCAATTCTTCTCTCGAAGCAATCAATATTAGTGGATTAACCTATGACATCTATCTCCGCTAGGTCTCAAGATGCATAAATTAACTCCAAATGGCTCAATTAATTATCTAGAAGCTCCTACTAGCAAGAATTACTAATATGGTGTGATTTGATTCCAAGTGTTATGAACTAAAGCCTCCTAAGTATTTAACCAAACACCTTGTATGCACTCAATGATAGCCAATCAATCATGCAATAAAATTAAGTCCCAAACCACAAGACATGTGAATTAGAAGGTAAATCCAACAACAAAATCCAAAAACCTAGTTTTCTAGATCATATCTTCATATATTGGAACCAAAGGGAAATTTAGCTAGACATAATTAGAGGAATTAAACCATAGAAAGTAAATGAAATCATGCTTAAAAGATAGAGAATTCAATAAGGAAGAAGAAGATGGTCTTGAATTTCAAATCCACAAAATATAGCTCCAACAATCTTCAAATTACTAAAGTAGAAAGAGGAAAAATGTATTTAGGGTTCTAAGAATATTAAAGTATGAAAAATATATCCAAATGGGGTGAATTTTAGGGTTAAATACATCACAAATCGAGTTTGGGTTGAATCGGGGTGAAACGGGACGAACCGGGGCGAGTTTGGACGAGCCGAACTCATCCCTTAAGTGCACTTCTTGCCGAACCGGCGGTCTGTGGGAAGGGGAGCCGGCGGTCTGGCAAACCGCCGGCCAAACCGCCATCTATGTTGTCTAATGTGAAGGAGAACCGGCGGTTTGATGAAGATTCCCGGCGGTTTGGCAAACCGCCGGCCAACCCGCCGGTTTTCCTTCTCTTGCGCAACTTCGCCATTTTCGCTTGTTCTCTCTCGTCCGAACTCCGATTCTCGATCCGCTTTTGACTATGGCTTCCTAACGAGCTCCTCTTCGTCATGGAATGATTAATTTGGCCAAGTAAGTTCTCCATTATTCCTGCAAAAAGCATAAAGAGACTCGAGAGAACGAGGAAAACATAAATGAAATCAAACTAGTGAAACTCTAACTATAGAACTTGAAATTCCACATTTTAAACACAAGTTTCACTCTAATAGAGCTCGATTCTTCCTCGTTTCCAGCCCTCGATCCTTAGCTACTTGAATGCTCTTTCAAATTCTTACAAAATTGGATCGAAAACCGGGAAAAATGAGAAAAATATAAAGTATGCTACAAGTTAAGAAACCCTAGCATTTCTACCCTTTAAGCACATGAATCGAGACTTAAACACACTCAAAGCACACTCAACATGCACATAAAATACGTGTTAATCAATCACTACCTGATTGCTGTAGATGTGAACTGGGATCCATAGGTGTAGAAGTGGGTTTGCAACCTGTGAGGCCCAGTGTCATTGAGAAGATCCAGCACATACTTTCTTTGACAGATGGAAATGCCTGTAGGGTTCTGTGCAATTTCAAGTCTGAGGAAATACTTAGGTTTCCCCAAATCCTTGAAATTGAAGTGGTTTCCAAGATGAGCCTTGAACTGTTCTACCACTGAAGATGCATTACTAGCAATCAAAATATCATCCACATAGATGATAACTCCCATATAGACTCCCTCTGAATGCATGTGAAAATAAGACTCATCTGCTAGTGATTGTTTAAGACCAAAACTCAGTAAAACTTAGTGAATTTAAGGTACCATTGTCTGGATGCCTGCTTCAGGCCATAGAGTGACTTATGCAACCTGCAAACAAGATTATTCTGCCCCTTCTCAATGATCAAACCTTTTGGTGCTTTCATGTATATTTCCTGCTCAAGACTCTCATACAAGAAAGCATTATTTATGTCCAAGTGAGTGAGAGTATATTGCTTTACATCATAAATAGCTAACATCAACTTAACAGATACTAGTTTGGCTACAGGAGAGAAAGTGTTCAGATAGTCAACACCTTCATGTTGAGTGTAGCCTTTTGCCACCAACCGAGCCTTATATCTTTCAACTGACCCATCTGATCTAAACTTCACCTTGTAAATTCACTTACACCCAATGGCATTTTTCCTTGCAAGTAAGGGAACTAAGCTCCAAGTGCCATTTCTCTGCAAAGCCTCTAGTTCTTTATTCATGGCATCTCTCCATTCACCATATGTAGCCGCTTGTTCAAATGTGGATGGTTCAGGCACACTAGTGATGGAAGCAATGAAAACTGAATAATTAGGACTGAGGTTTGGAATGTGTAAGATATGAGCTAAGTGGATAGGAGCAGTTGTTTGAATTGATGCAACGATGTAGTCATTCAGGTAAGACAGTGGTTTAATCACCCTACCTGATCTAGTGGTGTTAGGTGAGATGGAAGAGTGAAGAAGCAGGTTATGACTAGGAGGAATGAGTGGTGGATTGGAAGAAGAAGCAGGAAGAGAATTGCAAGGGGAAAGAAGGAGGTGTGACAGGAAATGTCACAGGAAATGGTGTCAAGTGTTGTGGTGTTTTTAAAAGGAAATGCCTCTTCATGAAACACCACATCTCTGCTGATGAACACCTTATTATTTGAGATATCTAGGACCTTGTACCCTTTATACCCTGAGGGATACCCCATAACACACATTTGGTGGCTATTGGTGAAAATTTGTGCATGTTTCTGTCTAGAGTAGAAACAAAACACAGACGCCCAAAACTCCTAAGATAAGAATATTTGGGATTTTTTTGAACACGACTTGAAACGGTGTTTGATTATGAAGCTGGGAACTGATGAAGGAATCCTATTAATAAGATAAGATGCTGTGTAAGAATGCAATCACCCCAATAGCCAAGAGGTATATGTGACTGAAAATAGAGACTTCTTGCTACATTTAGGAGGTTGTTGATACTCCTCTCTACTCTAGCATTCTGTTGAGGTCTCTCAACACAAGAATGCTGAACCAAAGTTCCAAAAAGATTAAACAAGGAAGCAAGTTGGAATTCACTACCAGTATCACATCTAACTGACTTGATATTTTTCTGAAACTGTGGTTTTCACTTGATGGAAAAACTGAGTTAAGACAAGACTCACATCAAACTTTTGCTTTAAAAGATAGGTCCATACAAACCTAGAACAATCATCAACGATGGTGAGGAAGTATTTTTCATTTGTTAATGGTGACTGGAGGTAAAGGTCCCCATACATCAAGATGAATCAAATCAAAAATAGAAGCATAAATTGTATCTGAAATGGAAAAAAACTAAGCCTCTTCTGCTTAGCCAATGGACAAATCTCACAAACTTTGTTTGATACCTGTTTCAAAGGAATAATGGAAGACAAGAGTTTAAGTTCTCATTGCCGAAATGGCCTAGTCTACTGTGCCAAATATCTGGACTTATTAAGAAGCAACACTAGAACTATGTGATGGTGAAGAAGTTGATGACTGAGGAAATGATGTCTGGATTTGATCAAGCACATAAAGGTTGCCAAGCCTTCTACCCATCCCAATATGAATTCCCATGGAAGCATCCTAGATAATACAGTGGTTGTGAGTAAAGAAACTGTGTCTGTAATTGCTAGAAGATGTGAGACTACTAACTGAAAGTAAATTATAGGAAAACTGGGAACATGAAGAACAGACTCTTAGAGTAAGATGGGTTGTGAGCTGAATATTTCCTACATCTGTAATGGAAACTTGCTGAGAGTTAGGTAAGTGATGAAAAGCTTTATCTAATTTAGTAAGATGATTGAACAAAGAAGATGAGCAACACACATGATGTGTGGCTCCTGTATCTATGATCCAACATTCTTTGGAGTGAGTAAAGGCTGCTATGAATGGGGTTAAGGAAAACATACCGCTGAAGGAAGGACTGAAGTCTAAGGAACCAGTGGATGAATTTGCTGGTCCACTTCTGAAGATATCCCTTGTCCTTAAATTGGGACTGCAAGAAAGAGATCAACTGATGGCACTGCTCTGCAGATAGAGCAGGAGGAATAGGAGAAGATGTGAAAAGGATGGATGGAGGCTTGTGCGTGAATGCCAAAACCATCATAGTGAACCTGGCACCTACATTGTGAACAAACCTTTGCATATGTGAACCTGCATCACCACTGAAACCATGTCCCCTACCTCTTCCAAAACCTGGGGGAAAACCATGCAACTGGAAGCACTTATCCACAGTGTGGTTAGTTTTCTGACAGTGAGTGCAAAACAACTTGTCTCTACCCCTACCACCAAATCCCTGTGCTGCATTAGCATAACCAGGTACTTCACTAGCTGAAGGAGCAATAGAAACGGGGGAAACACTATTCCTTTCTGCCTTTCTTCTTGAATCACAAGTGAAAATTTTTGACAGACTTGGAAAAGGATCAAGACTCGAGAAATGTGATCTAATAGTGAATATGAGTCATTTAAGCCCATAAGGAAATGTACAGCAAAATCTTGTTGTTGATAATCTCTCCATCTCTGTGAAGCATCACATCTACAACCATTACAATCACACCACCCTTTAGGCAGAAAATCTAAGAACTCTCCCACACATCCTAAGATCTGTGTAATAAGTGTTAACATCATTAGATCACTGTCTTAGATTATACAGTTGCTGTTTCAATTCATAAACTCTAACTATATTTCCTTGAGAGAACCTCTCTTTCAAATCATTCCAAATATGAGAAGTCAAATCC
>CM038113.1:25813898-25941781 GCA_001642375.2 Mentha longifolia
ACAACTGACAAAAAAGCAAAACAAGAATAGTATCATCTCAGCATCAAAGGATACGTGGGCGCATGGATGAAGAGAGCGCAATGCAAAGCTTTGCACCGAAGGATACCGATTTTACCACACTCCTCAATATGACTAGCAAGCTGACATTTTGTCTTAATACAAACCAATATTAACGGGCATCCTTAATTTTACACTTTTTCGCAACAAACTACTACTACTATTTTTTTATGAAAAAAATAATATTATTAATTTTTTATTTCTAGAAAATACTTGCAAAGTTTATTAAAAATGAAATATACTATGACGTGGAAAGTTTATAGTTAATTTAATAACTTGAAAAACAATATAGTCAAGTAAACCTGAGTTCTATGAAACAACTAAATACTTTAATTTTCGCTAGTTAAACTTAGAGTTTCTTAAATTTATTCTTTTTGTCCCGTCGAGTTAGACGTATTTCATTATTTTATATCTTACTTGACGGGACGGAGGGAATATAAAATAATTGATATAAAAATATACTCATTTGTAAACTATGTCATAAATGATAGAGATTAAAAGGAAAAAAAAAAAAAAATCCGTCTCCAACTATTTATTATTTTTTGACCTAGTTAGTTGTCTCTCTAGTTAACTTCTTTCCTTTTGTGAATCATCTCATTTGTGATAACTTTTTACACTAACATCTTAATCTTCTCTCTAATTCATAAATGATCCATGAAAGTAGTGTAATATACAATATAATAGAATATAGAGCTTATAATCTTACAGTTTCTAATATATGTTAATGAATTCACAATTGTTGATTATATATTACACAATATATACGTATTAATATTACTTGGTAGAATCCACTTTTTATAAAAAAATAAAATTTGAGAACTTATTAGGCACAAAGAATTATTGAGTATGTTTTATAACTAATTACTTAAGTTATGTCTCAATCTATTCGAATTTCTTGTTCAACAAATTAATAATTTTTCTTCTTGAAACAAAAATAGTCAAATAACATTATGTTATGTAAACATCAATATCAATCAATACAAGATAATTGATGAATTATATGTAATATATTGAAAAAAAAAGAAAAAAGAAGAAATTAGCACTAATAATTATCCATGTACATATGATGTAAGAAATTGAAGAAGAATAATGTATAAATTAAATATATATATATTATTACCTCTAATTATGTCAAAGAAGTATATACAAAATTAAAAAGTGCTCATATACTTAACGGAAGAAGTGTTTAGGTTAATCTAATTACTCAAAAAAATAATATTTAACTTTAAGTAGTTAGGAAGATGAAGGAATTAATTACACTATAGTCAAGTATACCTAGTTTATGCTAAGACTTCTAATTATAGAAAACAACTAAGATAATTATTAAATATAATATTTTATACTACAATATATATTTCAATTTAAATAGATAATCGGGGTATCATAGGCAAAACAAATTTGTAAATAGACATTTTTTATAATAGTAAAGATAGATTAATATTTTTGCTCTAACAGTGTCCTGGCTGGTCAATCCAAAACTTATAAAAAATAAAACCTAATCTATAAGGGCAAAAACTATTACATATTCATTATATAATTAACCCAAATAAATATTTATTACTACTAAAGCATGGAGCTTAAAGATATATACACCCTAATTTAACATAATCAACTAAAATATTCAATTAACTAAAAAAAAAATGCAAATTACATATTAAAAGATAATTGTAAACTCTAATAAGATTATTGGACCATAGTGAATGAATGAAAATTTAAAATATCAAGATTAGAGACGGAAAAAACCCTTTAAACAGGGACTCGCTCAATGGCTACAATTAATTTGTGATTCAAATTATTATTGCAATTTCATGTTGCATTCCTTAATATAATGTAACCATGGATGGTCGTCATATGTCATAAATATTTTTGAAATTAAAAATTTTTATTTTTGAAATCTTTAATTATTGTTGATTATGAAATATTTATAATGCATGTCAATCATTCATCATTGCAATAAGAGATGCAACACGTAATCGCAGCGGATGATCCGAATGGACAATTTTGGCCACAAAAGCTAATCAACTTAAAAAAATTATATTGACATCAAACATGCACTCACACATTGTTATTAGCATATTTACATAATAGAATTAGGTTTAGAATAAGATGTTAACAAATATAGACATGAAGAAGCACTCAACGAGTGCCTCTCCTTTTTTCTCTCATCTCAACAATGCTACACCTCTCTGACTCTCCCAAACAAACAAACATCATTTCCCGAATTTTGCCTCTTCTTCCTATCGATCATTCATCTCCATCAAACGCCTGTAAAAATGCAGATCGTCATCTACATTAACCCAAACCCCCAAAATACTGCAATTCTTTAGCTGTCTGTGTCTTGTTTTCCCCATTCCCAAATCCCATCATCGGGGCAATGGCAACAGGCGTCGCCGAACCTTTGCCGCCGTCGACCCCAACCGCACCGACCTACTCCTACCCTCCGGTTATCATCATCCTCACCATTGTCCTCCTCATCTTCTTCTTCGCCGGATTCTTTTCCATATATTTCTGCCGTTGCTTCATGCAGAACCTCCTTCTGCACGTGGCATCTCCGCCGCAACACCACCGCTGCTCCGGCGGGCGGCGCCGCCATGTCCGCCTCCGGTGCCGGCCTCGATCCCTCCATCGTCGATTCCTTCCCGAGCTTCACTTATTCAACCGTGAAGGATTACACCAAGGAGCGTTACGGCCTCGAGTGCGCGATCTGCTTGGTGGAATTCCGGAGCAGCGACGTCCTCCGCCTCCTCACCAACTGCTGCCATGTCTTCCACCAGGAATGCATAGACCTCTGGCTCGAGTCGCACCGGACGTGCCCCGTTTGCCGGAGGAACCTCAACTCGCCGGTGCAGTCGCCGGTTAAAATCGCCTCGTCCGTCCACCCACGCCGTCGTCGACGCCGCCGTGGATGTGAACGCCGCGGCGGTTGATCGCGAGAGCTGTAGCATCACCATCAAGGACGACGAAGACGACGACGGCCACGAGAGAAAACACGAAGATCCAAATAGAGATAGAGAGAGGCGAAGAGGGTTCGAGCTCCACGACTGCAGAAGGCGATCAGGCACAGAATGAGAGGGATAAGTTCTCTCGATCGCATTCGACTGGTCATTCCATGGCCAGAAACAGAGGAGGAGAAGAGAGATTTACCCTAATCTTGCCTGAGGAGGTGAAGTCACGTATCATTAGGGGCCATAACTCGAGCCAGAGTTGGACAAATTTCGGTGAATATAACCCTAAAAATGAGAGTTGTGTTGCAGAGGCTTCTGGGGTGGCAGCTGGAGACGACAAAGTATAGTGGCTCCTTCTTTCTTTCCTTTTTTTTTTTTTTTTTTACCAACATTTTTGTCTATTACTATTAGATTTCACTAGCAAGAGCAGCTAGCGTTAGTTAAAAAGTTTGTCATCTTTTTAGTCACGTAGATTTAGAGGTAAAAGAGATATAAATTAGAGTAGAAACTTTAAAATTGCTTTTGGTATTGATATTGAGACAGATTACGGTTCAAATTCATACTCTATTGCAATTCCGTGTGATGCACATAGACGATGAACATATGAAGCAAAGGTTCCATGCATGATGCAATTTTTTGTGTTGATTTTAATTATGAAGTGAATTCCCATGAAATATTAAAATTAGACAAAAACGCTAGGCTAAAATAATTAAAGATTTTTAATTAGAATGCTACATACTCAGAGTTAGATCAAAGCAAAAACATGCAAGATTACACATAAACAGGTGTAGGGATCATGATAAATGTTGATCATTTTAGTTTTCTTTCCTCCATCTAGTTACTCTATCTGTCCCGCTTTATTAGTCAAAGAGTAATATTTTATATCTTACATATATTCAGTCTATGAGACTAATAAAAATGGAGGGAGTACATAATTTTTGGCTTTTTTCTTTTCTTTTAAATTTGTATGATGAATTGTGAACTTCAATGAAGTCATGAAGAAAAAGCAAAACAAAGCTAAACATTTAAAAGAAAACATAGAGAAATGACTGAAAGCCCAAATGTATTATCATCAAACTTGAAGCCCAATTGAAAGTCAGGCAGAACCCGGCCAGCTTTCTTATATGTTATCGACCGACAACCTTTTATAGTTTGAAGAAACCATCCCACTTAATTAAGGTAATTTTTTCACGAAAACAAAACGAGACATGATATTAGTGACATAAAACCGCTTTACCACCTAATGTGTCCACCGGCAGCGTCGATGATGCAAATATTTGCAGTGAAAACCCATATTTTGAAATTATTTATCCTTTGTTTAGTCAACCCTCCTCGTTTGATTTATCTCTCTTTTCTTACAATTTATTTTCTTATTCTTTTTTATTGTAATATTTTTGTAATTTTGGGATATATATATATAATAGTAGTATTATAGTGAACTACCCAACCTCCCTAATAAATATTAAATCTACCCACCTATTTAATTTACACACTCTTCTACCCACTTTTTCAAATTAGTACCAAATTACCTTCAATCCCCCCAAAACCAAATTCAAATTTTAGAATATATCAATTTCTTTTCCTCTTTCAATATCGTCTCTCTCTCTCTCTCTCTCTCTCTCTCTCTCTCTCTCTCTCTCTCTCTCTCCTTTTTCTTCCTCTCCCGACCACCGCAGCCTCGCCACTGCCGCGGCCATGGCCGGATTTCAGGTGCTCTACATCGCCGTCGCGACTCTGCGGAAGTCTGGCCATGAATCCGTCTACGCCACCGTCGAGAAGCCGCTCATCCTCGCGCAGTCGACCGCACTGGTCGAGATCTTCCACAACCTCGCCGGAATTGTCAGATCTCCGGTCACCGCCACCTTGCCGCATGTTCGCCTCGCGTATATATGTCACCTGGGGGATCCTCTACAGCTTCCCACTCCTTTTTTTTTTTTTCTTATCCTTCTTCTTCAATTCTGATTTTTTAATTTTATTTTGTTTTTATTTAACTTCACATTTGTTCTACGGAATATTATCCGCATAAATATGATTCCACTAGTTTTTTATTTTTTATGTTAATTTAATGTGAGGCGATTTTAAATTAGATCGATGAATTCGATGAAAATCAAAATTTCTAACCTCTATACCTTTCACTGGATTACATGTAATTTATATTTTTAGCATTGCTATAGAAGTTGTGTTTATATCCTAATTTTCGAATTTAATTTTCTATGTTAATTTATCTTAATTTTCTTTTAATTTCGTTGCTAATTTTCTTTTAGATTGGATTCCTCAAATTTGTTTCGTTTTTTGTTGTTTCATTTGTTCTCATTTGATTATTCTTGGAGATGCACACAAAGTGTTTGTTTAATTGACTGTGAGTTTGGATGGTAGAATGTGTGTAATTTGAATTAATTATTGATTGTTGAGTGTTTTTAGCTTGAGTAGTACTCCCTCCATCTCACCGAATTCGTCCTGTTTATTTTTTTGCCTTTTTTGACATGTTTTTTCACGCTTCTCGATGATGGATTTTAAAATGGATTTTGAAGAATTCTTTCTTTTACAGGATACTACAATTGTCTCCAGGTTTCTCCAGGTTCTCTTCTATTTATGTTTAATTTATTTAATTTATGATTTTATTTATTGTGTTTTTAATTCTTTTTATTTTTATTTTTTATTTTGTTATGTATTTAAAAAGATCAAATTTTAAAAAATATATTGAATTTAAAAACAAAATTACAACTATTGAAATTTAAACGAACAAAGTACAACAATTTAAAATTAAACATCTCCAACTAAAACACATCATTTGGGCTGTGAGGATCCCATGTTTCTCTAAATGTGTATCCGTCATTGTACTCGTATATGTCATGAGCAACTTGTGGTATGCCTTTATCAGCTTCTCACTCGTTAAAGTTGTCATATTTTTGGCAGCTTCGGTGTTTGAATTGACAAGATCGAGAATGTTTCCTTAGGGACGCCTTCTAGTGAAGTTGTCATTTGTTTTCCTTTATTTATGGTTTGGGATTTTGCTTGTTTTATCCCCATTGGCCGACTATAAAAACTGAAAGACTCTTTCAGGACGGAGGATCCGCTCGAGTTGGATGACTCGTCGGTACCCTTCTGGAGCTTATGGGATGAAAACATTGGCGATGGAGATTTCTTGAAATTTTGGAGTTTGAATTATTCAACCGTGAAGGATTACACCAAGGAGCGTTACGGCCTCGAGAGCGCGATTTGCTTGGTGGAATTCCGGAGCAGCGACATCCTCCGCCTCCTCGCCACCTGCTGCCATGTCTTCCACCAGGAATAGATAGACCTCTGGCTCGAGTCGCACCGGACGTGCCCCGTTTGCCAGAGGAACCTCAACTCGCCGGTGCAATCGCCGGTTAAATTGCCTCGTCCTTCCACCCACGCCGTCGTCGACGCTGCTGTGGATGTGAACGCGGCAGCGGTTGATCGCGAGAGCTGTAGCATCACGATCAAGGACGACGAAGGCGACGACGGCCACGAGAGAAAACACGAAGATCCGAGTAGAGATAGAGATAGTGATAGAGAGAGAGGCGAAGAGGGTTCGAGCTCCACGACTGCAGAAGGCGATCAGGCCCAGAATGAGTGGGATTGGGATAAGTTCTCTCGATCGCATTCGACTGGTCATTCCATGGCTAGAAACGGAGGAGGAGAAGAGAGATTTGCCCTAATCTTGCCTGAGGAGGTGAAGTCATGTATTATTAGGGGCCATAACTCGAGCAAGAGTTGGACAAATTTCGGTGACATAACCCTAAACATGAGAGTTGTGTTGCAGAGGGTTCAAGAAATACTTTATTTTTTGACGATACTTCATTTTTTTGTAAGCGATCGGCAACATCGTCATCAGAAACTCATACTAGAAACACATCTCTCTCACTATAAGTGACCAAATAATCATTTATAAATTGATTTCTCATCCTATTTCACAACTTGTTCTTGACTTTTCCTTCTAATTTCTTAGAATGAATAAATATATAACAGTACTAGTAAAAAAAAAAAATGGGGGTACAGTTGTACCCCATTGCCCTTAGTTGAAGTCGCCATTGTTTGGGGTGACAGCTGGAGACGACAAAGTGTAGCAGCTCCTTCTTTCTTTTTCTTCTTTCTTTCTTTTTTTTTTATTTACCGACATGTTGTCTATTAAATTTTACTATAGCAAGGGCAGTGTTATTTAAAGAGTTTATCATCTTTTAGTCATGTAGATTTAGAGGTAAAAGAGATATAAATTAGAGTAGAAACTTTAAAATTGCTCTTGGTATTGATATTAAGAAAGGTTACGGTTCAAATTAAGATCCTCTATTGCAATCTCATATGATGCAAAGGTTCCATGATGCAACTTTTTTATTTTGATTTTTTTTCATGAAATATTAAAATTAGACAAAGACGCTGGGCTAAAATAATTAAAAATTCTTAATTAGAGTACAATATGCTCAGGGTTAGATCAAAGCAAAAACATACAAGATTACACGTAAGAGCACTCACAATGGAGCCCTCCAAATTGGAGGGCTCCCATTATTATATTATTATTATTATTGTATTTTAATCAATGTTGGAGTGCTCCACTTTTGGCTGTAGTGGAGCCTTCCGACTTTTCATGGGCTCTGAATATTTATATTGTTTTATTTATTTTTATTTTTTTGACGATTTAAATTAATACGAGATTTTTTTAAATTCGATTGTATTGCACATTTGGAAAATTACAAAACAATGAAATAAAATAGAAATAAAAAAAATACATAGTAAAGAAAAAAAAAATTAATCTTCCGATGGGGGAATGGGTGGCATGCCGAGCTTGATGCGAATGATCGCTACCATTTCCTCGTGCTTTCGTAGGGCTGAGCATACAGCCGGTTCGGCCAAAAATTGGCCAAAACCAATTTAATCGATAACTGAAAAAAAAAAAAAATTATAGCCGAACGAGCCAAAGTGACTTTACTCAACCGGCCAAAAACCAACCAAAAATCGTCAGTCGGTTTCGGTTCGATTTCGGCCAAACCGAATGATTGATGCACAATGCCTTTTTTCCTTGTTTTCTTCTCTAATTATTCTATACTTTGCATTGATCCATTCAAAATGTAGTCACTCTACTAGCTACTATCCAATCATAACATATTTTTGCTCAAGAATTTGTAAAATGGCCATAGACAGCTAAGGAATTACAACATAATTCACCAATGAACATCATAAAAAGTACAAAGTTCCAAGAATCTACCATAAGACTGCTGTGGAATAGAAATTAAATGTAGTTATAAAGTAAACTTATATCTATTTTGGTTATAAACTCATAATTCTTAAATATAAAATTAAAAATTAAATTGTATTAGCTATAGTTCAGTTTTTCGGTCGGCACAGAACTTATACAATAAAAACCGTGACCGGCCAAATTAAATTTTGGTTTTGTACTCACCAACCAAAAACAGTCTTATTTTTTAGCCGACCGAAATCGTCCGAAACAGTCTGGTTCGGTTTGGTTGTTTGGTTCCGGTTCGGTTATGCTCAGCTTTCGTTTGATCTCGGAAGGCATGTTAGAGGTATCTTTGGTATATATGTCGTACATGGTCGAGAACTCGAAGGAGTCGGCTAGTTTTGCTAGACTCTCAGAGTCGGACAATTAAAATTAAAATTTAAAAAAAAATTGAATTCGTCGGTCAATGGTCAAATGACCGTTGACCAATAAGGAGCTGCCACGTGGCCGCGCCCGGCAAGGGGGAGGAGGGCGGAAATGAGTCCGCGGGCTCAAGCCCGCCGAGGGCGGTATCGGCGTTTCGAGCATGGCGCCCGCAGGCCCCGATGTTAGTGCTCTAAACCAATGTTATTAAACCCGAATCGGACCAGCCGGTTCGACCGGTTTAACCGCGAACCGGTCGGCTATCCGGTCCGGTTTTGTAATATCCGAGTTGTACTTCTGACCCAGAGTGAACCGGTCAAACCCGGTCAAACCCGTCAACCAACCGGTTCAATATATAAAAAAAATATATATTTTGTTCTCGTCGGCTATCCGGTCCGGTTCTGTAATATCCGGGTTGTACTTCTGACCCAGAGTGAACTGGTCAAACCCGGCCAAACCTGGTCAAACCCGTCAACCAACTGGTTCAATATATAAAAAAAATTAAATTTTTGTTCTCACCAAGATTTGAACTTGTGACCTCCACATTGATAGACTAGTATTAAACCCAATTGAACTATCTATAAATATATGATAATTAAGCAACTATAAATATATTTATTACTACTGAAACGAATATTCAAATAATTTTAACATGTTATGTTATTGGCAATCAATATTTCTTAAAATATTAGTTTAGGTCTATTTGTACTTTTTAAATCAAATTGGCATACATAATAACAACGATTATGATAATAAAAACAACATATTATAAAAAATGAATCGGAATTTTGTAAATATTTTATTTGAACTTGTCTATATATTACGATATGAAAACACTTCACTTTATTCATGCATAGTTTTGAAATACTATTAATTTCATATTTTTATAATTAATTTTCAATTGATACAAATAT
The DNA here is from genome assembly GCA_001642375.2 of Mentha longifolia. Classification (NCBI taxonomy): domain Eukaryota; kingdom Viridiplantae; phylum Streptophyta; class Magnoliopsida; order Lamiales; family Lamiaceae; genus Mentha; species Mentha longifolia. Next base: position 25,823,435 of record CM038113.1, read on the forward strand.
AAAATTTAAAACATATTAATAACTAAAATATTTATATATTTTATAAATAATGTATATAAAATAATGTATCTACGGGTCATCCGGTTTTTTGACAACGGGTCAACCGGTCGAACCAGTGATCCGGTGACCCAGTTGAATGACCGGTTCGATGTCCGGTCCGGTTTTCAAAACATTGCTCTAAACATGTGTAGGGATCATGAAAAGTGGTGTTCATTTTAGTTTTCTTTTCCTCCATCTAGTTACATAAATAATATTTTTTTTCTTGAAGTTGATGAATTGTGAAGTTCAATGAAGTCATGTGGAGAAAAAGTAAAATATTTGTAAAAGATAACATACAAAAATCACTGAAAGCCCAAATGTATATGACTAATCTTGAAGCCCAATTTGATAGCTAGGCAGAACCCAGCTTTCTTATATTAATGTTATCGACTGACAACCTTGTATAGTTTGAAGAAACCATTCCAATTAATTAGTGAAATTTTTCACCAAAAAGAGAGAGATGATATTTTTATTTTTATTTTTTTTATTATTTTTTTTTAAGAAACATCAACAGATATATATAAACAACCCCTTATGGAAAAGGAACAGAGTTTGTGGCAAGGGTGAACCAAAAGTGATCACCCTCCAAAGTACAATTCAATCACCTAATACAAAAAGCCCACTCAAGGAGACATATATACAAACGAGCTAATCAGATGAAGAAATGAAGCTCTACCAAAAATGTGCACTAATGTCTAACTGTGCAGCCTGAAGTTCAGATAATCAAGTTGATTCATCCTAACCAGGGACAAAAAAGGTCTTGGGGTTGAGCTGGCATCAAAAGTGGTCATCGTATGGACCCGATGACCAAGGCGCGCCATGTAGTCGGCTGGGCGGTTTCCCTTCCGATAAATGTATGAGATCCTAACATGTAAATCTCTGATTAGGAGACGGATCTGGGTGATGGTGATACGAGTGGTCCCGGATCCATGGCGATCAGAGGAGATCAGGGTCATGACGGCAGTAGCGTCGAGCTCGATCCACACCTGCGAAGAATGCTGGGAGTCAATGAGAAGCCCATGGTAGACAGAGAGAGATATATGATATTAGTCACATGTTCCTCTATAAAATGCGTGAAAAAAAAAAAAGAAAAAAAAAAAAAAAAAAAAAAAAAAAAGTTTCAGCTTTATGCACGGATCAGCATGCTTTCTTATATATCTACTTCGAGCCCAATACCGAGTAAGGCTAGGTTGACCTCACAACTCACAAGTGAGTCAAGTTTAACTTTCTTTTCCAGCTATTAACCAATTCAAAAAGTTTGTTAATGAAATTTCCTATAATGAAATTTCCTACACCCAATCATCCCTATAAATTGATGCTCAATATTGTGGTTCTTCACCACATTTTCTTCTCCAATTTCTTGTTTTCTTGCTTCAATTTCTTGTGTTCTTGCTTCAATTTTCTCCTAAAAAAATGGCGGATCCAATGGAGAACGAGTTCAACACGTGGTACAGAAATTACGCCGACAACTACGGAGCACCGGCACCAACGCCCCCACCTATCCCGGATAAAGCTCCCACTCCGCCGCCGGTCCTCGGTTTCGGCACCTACGCCACGGCTCCTCCTTTATTTGAGGGCTACTCTTCCGGATCGTATCGACCATCTCCGCCGGATCCTCATCGTTTTGCAACGCAAGGCTTGGAGACGATGAACCTATCCGCCTCCTTCGAGAGTGTATCCAACGTCCCCGCTCCTTCACCGTCGAAAGGAAGGGGGAAGGCGAAGGCGAAGCCCAAGGCGAAATCAAAGGCCAATCAAGATGATTCCGAAGGGGCCACTCCTACAAATAGGCCGCCCGTTGCCTACTCTCCGGTAGAAACGGCTGCCATCGCGTTTTGTTGGTCAACCGTGTCTCAAGATCCGAGAAAGGGTGTCGACCAAAGTGGCCTCCAATTTTAGAAGCGAATCGAAATCATGTACAACACGCAGAAGAAGCCGGAGCACGCCATCGATCGGGACGCCGTGCAGCTGAGGTCTCATTTTTCACAAGCTCAAACGAAGGTGACACAATTCAACGGGTTCTACCTTCAATGCAAGGAGCAATGGCCAAGCGGTTCGAGCAACGACGACATCTGCGACGTTGCCGCCAAGATGTACTACAAGAAGAACAACAAGCAGCACTTCGTTCTGAAGGATGCTTGGAAGATCTTGCACGAGCTTCCCAAATATCAAGGCGTTGGCTCTGATAAGCACCAAAAAGGGCTAGACGGATCGTCCAACTCTTTTAGATCCGAGGATGATTCCCCCTTCTTCAGCCGTGAAAGGTCAATTGGGAGGACTGCAGCGAAAGGAAAGGGGAAGGCTACTGGAAGTGCTCCAAGTGCTCCTCTACCAAACCTTCCGGAGGATAAAATTGTCAATCTTCTCGACGCCACTGCGGAAGCAAATCGAGATTTCTCGGATTGGGCAAAGAAAAGACAAGCGTATGAAAAAACCAAATCACTCAAGACGTATCTAAAGCTGAAGGAGAAGGATACGAGCAAGATGTCGCCTGCGGATTTGGAGGAACATTTTCGCATATTGGGGATGTTGCGAGAATTAAATGGCCTTTTAGATATTTTTTTAAATTCTAGTTTTTATTAGTTGTTTTTTAAATATTGTATTGTCGACTACTATTTGAATTTAATAAAATAAAATTAATTAAATTTTGTTGATTTTATTTATAAGTTTAATACAATTAATTAGCAAAATCAATAAAACAATGAAAAAAAATAAAAGAACAAAATTAAATTATGGGAGAGATCACGGAGAGATCCCGTACATTGGGGATCTCTCCGTGATCGCCGGAATTGGGGAGCGCTCACAACATTTGCTGCTCAGCGTTGTGAGTAGCCTTATACCATGTGTCACTCACGATCAGACTTATAGATACGGGGAAATAAGTAAATAACACACGTTCCCATAAATTGAAGAATATTTTAACGAACATCAATTAGACCAATACTTTTATTTTATTTTTCATTTACATAGACTCAGTTTTGGAGAAGAGATTGAGACTTATATCATTTGTTTCTTTCCGTTTAATTCGTAAGAATTCTTCCTTTATCTTTTGTAATTATTTAGTAAAGATGAATTCGTATGATTTTTATGTGTTGATCAGGAGCATAATTTTAGGCTAAATTTCTTGCTCTAGGGTTAATGGTATTCGAATAAAGAGCTTTTATCTTTGTTAATTAAATTATGCTTGTTTAATTCAGACAATTGATTATTGTTTGATTTGCTAGATAATAAATTAGATCGAGAGATAATTCTTAATTTAGAAATAAGTTTGATTAACATTAGCTCTAATTAGAAACACAAGTTAATTACCTATCTATTCTTCTTTTTAGTTTTTTTTTTTTTTGTCAGACAAAGGGTGAATATTATTAAAAGAAAAGGTACGCGCAGTACCTAATAAAGAAAATACAGCAGAAAATCAAGAAAAATTGAAACACAAAAGAGGATTATAAATCCAATCTCTAAAGGAAGAGCTAGATGAATAACTAAGTTTTAAGATGCTCCAACTCCAGAGTCTTCTTTTAATTTCACTAATCATCCTCTCCTTATCACATCTTGCATTTTCAAAGACTAGTACTGTACCCGGGCATTACACCGGTCACACTTTATAATTTTTCATATAAAAATAATATCAACTCGATGGAAAATATAATAAAGTAAACATAAAGTTGACTTCTAAATAAAATTTTGAAAATTATTTTTATTTAGTGTAATGTGGAAAGGTTAATTGAGTACATGTTATTTCTACACTTCCTAAATATTGTGATATACTATACATGTCTTATTTTAATTTAGCCTGGTTTTATATTTTATATCTCATATATATTCAGCAAATAAGCTAAATAGAATAGAACGGAGTTAATAATTTATCTCACAATAAACACGTACACAAAAATTATTTGTTACAATGTAAGGATCAAGCACATTTATATTATTTTTCAGCATATTATTACTTATGTATATTGTTACCAATAAAATGTCAAAAAATAACTAAATTTATGTTTCAATTAAAAGTTACGGAGTACTTTTTTTGGCAACAAAACTAAAAATTAATACGGAGTATTAAATTAATTACTTAAATAGTACTCCCTCTGTCCCCTTCTACTTGAGCCCGGAGTACATTAAAATTCTGGATAGACAAATGCAATAAAACTATACTACATAGAGTAATGGTCCAGTGCCCATCGTGGGCACGCTTAATGTGCCCACGGATTGGCATAAATAAAGAAATTAATAAATTATATACCAAATTTAATTAAATTATACTATAAAAAAAACTAAACCCTACCTAAAATAACTAAACCCTAATGAGAAAGATTGCCGACATGGCATTGCCACATCACCGGTGGGTACATTAAGTGTGCCGACAGTGAGCATTGGAGCGTTTCTGATACTACATATGGATGATGGGCCTAACTAAAGTACAACAATTAGGAATAATCAAGACTTTTATTTTATTTTATTTATTTTATTTTATTTTATTTTATTTACCGAAATAATTAAGACTTTTATTGCAAAACAAAAACAACAATTAAAAATCCAAAATAAATCAATAATCAGTGCAGTTGGACATTAGGGTCTATATTTTCTTCACGATTTTCCAGCGCCGCTTCTGCCGTCTCCTCGTTATATGGATAATTTTCTTTGAATTTCGCCACATTTCATTGACATTAAAGTCGTCAAATTTCTAAGTATAATCTTCATAGTTTTTTAAATTTGAATTTCCAAGGAAGTTTTTTTTTTTTTTTTTTTTTTTTTGAGAATAATTTCCAAGGAAGTTGAATACATTATTTTGCATATTTTATGCAGGAAGCCATTCTTTTATTTTTCTAGGAAAAGGTTAAAATTTTACATATTGTTTGTCTTTTCATGGTGATATTTTATCTTGTACAGAGTATGTAAAAATGGACATAATACAATTTAACTAATTGAGATCTTGAAAGTTAATATCAGATAATGCATATGTTTCTAAAGAAAATTTGAGTTTGTAAACTAAATGAAAATACATAGTATATAATGTACTTACATGTGATTCCTTTTCTTTGTTTTGAATGGTGAACTTTCCCTAAAAAAAATAATGAACACTCCACTTCTTTGTTACAGTATGTTTAGAAGATTTATGTGCTTCTACTCCAAACAATGTATTCAACTATATACAAATATCAAAAAGTAAAAAAAATATATTATATGTGATATATATTTATACATATAGATATAGATATAGCTACCGAAAAGAGATAAAGAAAATGAGAAGTAATATATTTTGGATAATATTCGATCGGTTTGCAACTTTGCATGATATATATATATATACAGATATCAAATTAAAATCTTGGGGAGTGAGAGACTTAAATTTACCTCGGGAGAAAATGAGTTAGTCGATCTAATGATATGTGAATTCATGCAGACAAATTTAATTAATGTAATACGGAGTATGTTAAAACTTTTCGTATGCCAACTCAACAATGAGAGAAGACCTTTTAGATACCAGACGTAATTAAATGAATGAATTGCATGAAAAATGACAAATATTAAGTAGGAAATATAATATAATTGATAATATACAATATGTTTGGAAATATAAATTTAAAGAAAACACTTAATTTAATGACTCAAATAATGAGGTTTTAGGCGGGAAAGTAGGCTTAGGAATCCTACTTTCTTATATTAATATAGATTACCTTATTCCTCCAATTCTATAGAACCCACACCACCGAGATCCACAAGGTAACAGCAAATTTCTCTTTCCCTAGTCCATGAATTAAGACTATGTTATGGATAAAATGATCTCTAATGCGGTTGTGATCTCGAATTCTTCTTTTTAGTTTACGAGAGTTAAGTTGGTTAATTGATCACCTAAGTAGAATTGAGAGTTTGCGCACTATAGTAATTAGCACTGATAGAATTTCTTAAAGAGAAGCAATTCTAAATCCTAGATCTTTCATCACTTGACTTTTCTTGTGCTAAGTTTTATGGTTATTTTTTTTTTATTTCTTTTAGTTAGTTTTTTCAAAACAAACTTGGTTAAAATTGTTAAGATGGCTTTATTTTGGGTTGATAGTAAAAAAATAAATAAATAAATACATAATCTTTAGTCAAATTCTATTTTCCCACATGACTTTTAATTTTTTGACAAAAAATTCACGACATTTTGTTATATGCATTTTTTTCAAATGACTTTACATTTGGCCAAAAAATATGATTTTTCCCTCTGCAAACACAAATTTATGTATTTAATTTAATATATATGAAGTCGTATACAAATCTAAAATCTATGGATTTATATATATATATATATATATATATATATATATGAGTATAATTGTTGTGTAATTCTCTGATTCTTCTCTTTGAATATTTTTTAAACATTGACGGGGAGGACTTTAGTCTTATTTCCAAGTCATACGTTAAACTTGAGCTTCAAACTAAATAATGCATATGCCGGAGGACTTTCATCTTATTTCCGGATAGAATGTTGAGCTTAATTGGCTTGGTTTAGCTTGGGCTTGAGCTTTATAATGCCAAGACGGAGGACTTTCGTCATATTTTTGAATTGAACGCTGAGCTTGATTTGACTTGGTTTGAGCTTTATACTGCCAATACGAGGACTTTCGTCTGATTTCCGTATCGAGCATTGGGCGCTTAGCTTGTTGAGCTTGAGATTGAGCTTTATAACACTAATGTCGGAGGACTTTTGTCTTATTTTCAAATTGAACCATGACTTTGGCTTGACCTTAAGCTTTATAACATTCCTGTTGAAGGACTTTCGTCTTATTTTTAAATCGAAAGTTGGCTTTGACTGCTTTCCATGAAGAACACGGATGCTTTCCACGAAGAACGCCTTGAATAGAGAGAATTTATAGAGAATTTCAACTCGAATTGTTTAGCTGAAGATTTTGATGTTTGGTATGTTTTTAAAGCGGTATGAAGTACCCTATTTATATGTGTAAAAATATAAGGCTTCGTAGACTTTTAGGCTGAAGTGTCATGATTCTATTGGCTCTCAAATATTAATAGTTATCAATAAAAGATTTAATTTGGTGTCAAAGAAATTGATATTTATCTTCAATATCTTTATTAATGACTACATCATTAAATTTTAATTTTATAATATTCCAAATAAAATATAAAAAATTAACAAAAAAAAATTGTTTCTGTTTCGTTTAAAATTCGACTGTCTACACCCCAAATTGTAAATTTCCCAAAAGTGATGGTGAATTGGTTTTTCGGGAATGTCAGCTTGGATATGCCAGACGTTTATTAAAACATTGTCATTTGTATGAATTTAAAAATGGAAGAAGAAGAGGAGGAGGAGAAGAAGAAGAAGAAGAAGAAGAAGAAGAAGAAGAAGAAGAAGTTTAATTTAATACAAACGACTATGTTTTAATAAACGTTTGGTGTCGCCAAGAAGGCAACCCCGAAAAGCAAACTCAACATCACTTTGGGGAGATTGCAATTCACGATAAAATTCAGAATATGACGTGTATTTTTTGACAAAAAGTTAAAGGTTATGTGCAAAAATAGCATTTGACCAAATATCGTGTATGTTTTTTGACAAAGAAATTAAAGTCTTGAGCAAAAACAAATTTAACTTCATGTAGTTTTTTTTGGCAATTAGTCCTTTTAGTCTTCATATTTGTATTAACACTATTTGTTCCAAAATTCGACTTCTATCTGTATTAAATTAAACTTCATAGTGGCCACTATGAAGAATTAGTCTATTTGTTTTAACATTCTTCATAGTGGCCAATTCCTTTGCCATGACTTCATATTTCTCATCAACAATAGAAGAAACTTTCCTCGGATGAGCCCTTTCCATTGGCCATTGATAGCTATTAGCCGTCATTTCATCGATTATCCTCAAAGCTTCCCTTGCATTCCGGTTCACCAAACATCCTCCGGAAGTCGCATCCACTATGCTCCTTGTGTGAGGCGTCAAACCACTATAAAAATTAGTGATTTGTTGACCCTCATTGAAACCATGTTGGGGACACTTCCTCAAGAGCTCCCTATAACGCTCCCAAGCTTCAAACAATGATTCATCGCCTTGTTGAGAAAAGTGTGATATTTCGGATATAAGCTTTTGCGCCTTGGAAGGAGGAAAGTATTTGTTGAGAAACGCCTTGCATAGCTCATCCCATGTGTGAATATCCGCCTTATTCAAACTCTTATACCAATCTTTGGCTCGATCTCTCAATGAGAAGCCAAACATCCTCATCCTAATTGCATCGTTGGAGACACCATTGAGCTTCACGGTGTCACACATATCTAAGAATGTGCTAAGGTGAGTGTTTGGGTCTTCCATAGGTGATCCCCCAAATTGCTCACTCTTTATCATTTGAATAAGCCCGGATTTCAACTCGAAGTTGTTAGCATTTATCGTTCCTCATTCACCTCCTTGAAATTGTTGAGTAGGAGGCTCGAACATTTGGTTGAGTGGAGGTTGTTGTGCCTCATTGACTCTCCTCTCTTGATCTTCCTTCCAAGCACGAAACTCTTCCATCTCTCTCATAAGAGCTTCCATGTTTTGATTTTTGCCTTCCATAGCTTCTTCTTCAATAAAATTCCGTCTTCTATGTCTTCTTTCAAAATGCAAGATTAAAGGTTGAACAAGTCTTCCCTTGGACCTTGTGTGCATAAACCTACAAAACAAAAATCAAAAGAAACAAATGCTTGAATTAGTAACTCAATAACCAAATCGACTATTGAAACTCAAACTAAGCATTCCCCGGCAACGGCGCCAAAAATTGATCGCCCTACTTTTTAAGAGTAGCGAGAGAGCAATGATATCGAATAGTATATTCGAGTCAAATCCACAGGGAATGCAATGGCGTAAGAGTTTCAACTAGTAATCCAATTATCTAACTACTATCCAAGCTACAAGATATCATGTTTTTGTGTTTTTGATTAGCTAATGAGAAATATAAAGTAAGTAACAAACTAGAGAACAACTAATAACAAGAATTAACAACAATAGTAGAAAGCTTGGTTCCAAATATAATCCGATAATCACTAGAGGCCTAGGTTTTAGGATTTGTTAGGATTAGCCATTTTAATATAATTCATATGGGAGTTCTATATATAGTAAACATCAATTCTTCTCTTGAAGCAATCAATATTAGTGGATTAACCTATGACATCTATCTCCGCTAGGTCTCAAGATGCATAAATTAACTCCAAATGGCTCAATTAATTATCTAGAAGCTCCTACTAGCAAGAATTACTAATATGGTGTGATTTGATTCCAAGTGTTATGAACTAAAGCCTCCTAAGTATTTAACCAAACACCTTGTATGCACTCAATGATAGTTAATCAATCATGCAATAAAATTAAGTCCCAAACCACAAGACATATGAATTAGAAGGTAAATCCAACAACAAAATCCAAAAACCTAGTTTTCTAGATCATATCTTCATATATTGGAACCAAAGGGAAATTTAGCTAGACATAATTAGAGGAATTAAACCATAGAAAGTAAATGAAATCATGCTTAAAAGATAGAGAATTCAATAAGGAAGAAGAAGATGGTCTTGAATTTCAAATCCACAAAATATAGCTCCAACAATCTTCAAATTACTAAAGTAGAAAGAGGAAAAATGTATTTAGGGTTCTAAGAATATTAAAGTATGAAAAATATATCCAAATGGGGTGAATTTTAGGGTTAAATACATCACAAATCGAGTTTGGGTCGAATCGGGGTGAAACGGGACGAACCGGGGCGAGTTTGGACGAGCCGAACTCATCCCTTAAGTGCACTTCTTGCCGAACCGGCGGTCTGTGGGAAGGGGAGCCGGCGGTCTGGCAAACCGCCGGCCAAACCGCCATCTATGCTGTCCAATGTGAAGGAGAACCGGCGGTTTGATGAAGATTCCCGGCGGTTTGGCAAACCGCCGGCCAACCCGCTGGTTTTCCTTCTCTTGCGCAACTTCGCCATTTTCGCTCGTTCTCTCTCGTCCGAATTCTGATTCTCGATCCGCTTTTGACTATGGCTTCCTAACGAGCTCCTCTTCGTCATGGAATGATTAATTTGGCCAAGTAAGTTCTCCATTATTCCTGCAAAAAGCATAAAGAGACTCGAGAGAACGAGAAAAACATAAATGAAATCAAACTAGTGAAACTCTAACTATAGAACTTGAAATTCCACATTTTAAACACAAGTTTCACTCTAATAGAGCTCGATTCTTCCTCATTTCCAGCCCTCGATCCTTAGCTACTTGAATGCTCTTTCAAATTCTTACAAAATTGGATCGAAAACCGGGAAAAATGAGAAAAATATAAAGTATGCTACAAGTTAAGAAACCCTAGCATTTCTACCCTTTAAGCACATGAATCGAGACTTAAACACACTCAAAGCACACTCAACATGCACATAAAATACGTGTTAATCAATCACTACCTGATTGTTGTAGATGTGAACTGGGATCCATAGGTGTAGAAGTGGGTTTGCAACCTGTGAGGCCAGTGTCATTGAGAAGATCCAGCACATACTTTCTTTGACAGATGGAAATGCCTGTAGGGTTCTGTGCAATTTCAAGTCTGAGGAAATACTTAGGTTTCCCCAAATCCTTGAAATTGAAGTGGTTTCCAAGATGAGCCTTGAACTGTTCTACCACTGAAGATGCATTACTAGCAATCAAAATATCATCCACATAGATGATAACTCCCATATAGACTCCCTCTGAATGCATGTGAAAATAAAACTCATCTGCTAGTGATTGTTTAAGACCAAAACTCAGTAAAACTTAGTGAATTTAAGGTACCATTGTCTGGATGCCTGCTTCAGGCCATAGAGTGACTTATGCAACCTGCAAACAAGATTATTCTGCCCCTTCTCAATGATCAAACCTTTTGGTGCTTTCATGTATATATCCTGCTCAAGACTCTCATACAAGAAAGCATTATTTATGTCCAAGTGAGTGAGAGTATATTGCTTTACATCATAAATAGCTAACATCAACTTAACAGATACTAGTTTGGCTACAGGAGAGAAAGTGTTCAGATAGTCAACACCTTCATGTTGAGTGTAGCCTTTTGCCACCAACCGAGCCTTATATCTTTCAACTGACCCATCTGATCTAAACTTCACCTTGTAAATTCACTTACACCCAATGGCATTTTTCCTTGCAGGTAAGGGAACTAAGCTCCAAGTGCCATTTCTCTGCAAAGCCTCTAGTTCTTTATTCATGGCATCTCTCCATTCACCATATGTAGCCGCTTGTTCAAATGTGGATGGTTCAGGCACACTAGTGATGGAAGCAATGAAAACTGAATAATTAGGACTGAGGTTGGAATGTGTAAGATATGAGCTAAGTGGATAGGAGCAGTTTGTTTGAATTGATGCACAGATGTAGTCATTCAGGTAAGATAGTGGTTTAATCACCCTACCTGATCTAGTGGTGTTAGGTGAGATGGAAGAGTGGAAGAAGCAGGTGTATGACTAGGAGGAATGAGTGGTGGATTGGAAGAAGAAGCAGGAAGAGAATTGCAAGGGGAAGAAGGAGGTGTGACAGGAAATGTCACAGGAAATGGTGTCAAGTGTTGTGGTGTTTTAAAAGGAAATGCCTCTTCATGAAACACCACATCTCTGCTGATGAACACCTTATTATTTGAGATATCTAGGACCTTGTACCCTTTATACCCTGAGGGATACCCCAATAACACACATTTGGTGGCTCTTGGTGAAAATTTGTGCATGTTTCTGTCTAGAGTAGAAACAAAACACAGACGCCCAAAACTCCTAAGATAAGAATATTTGGGGATTTTTTTGAACAAGACTTGAAACGGTGTTTGATTATGAAGCTGGGAAACTGATGAAGGAATCCTATTAATAAGATAAGATGCTGTAAGAATGCAATCACCCCAATAGCCAAGAGGTATATGTGACTGAAAATAGAGACTTCTTGCTACATTTAGGAGGTGTTGATACTTCCTCTCTACTCTAGCATTCTGTTGAGGTCTCTCAACACAAGAATGCTGAACCAAAGTTCCAAAAAGATTAAACAAGGAAGCAAGTTGGAATTCACTACCAGTATCACATCTAACTGACTTGATATTTTTCTGAAACTGTGTTTTCACTTGATGGAAAAACTGAGTTAAGACAAGACTCACATCAAACTTTTGCTTTAAAAGATAGGTCCATACAAACCTAGAACAATCATCAACGATGGTGAGGAAGTATTTTTCATTGTTAATGGTGACTGGAGTAAATGGTCCCCATACATCAAGATGAATCAAATCAAAAATAGAAGCATAAATTGTATCTGAAATGGAAAAACTAAGCCTCTTCTGCTTAGCCAATGGACAAATCTCACAAACTTTGTTTGATACATGTTTCAAAGGAATAATGGAAGACAAGAGTTTAAGTTTCTCATTGCCTAAATGGCCTAGTCTACTGTGCCAGATATCTGGACTTATTACAGAAGCACACTAGAACTATGTGATGGTGAAGAAGTTGATGACTGAGGAAATGATGTCTGGATTTGATCAAGCACATAAAGGTTGCCAAGCCTTCTACCCATCCCAATATGAATTCCCATGGAAGCATCCTAGATAATACAGTGGTTGTGAGTAAAAGAAACTGTGTAATTGCTAGAAGATGTGAGACTACTAACTGAAAGTAAATTATAGGAAAAACTGGGAACATGAAGAACAGACTTAAGAGTAAGATTGGGTGTGAGCTGAATATTTCCTACATCTGTAATGGAAACTTGCTGAGAGTTAGGTAAAGTGATGAAAGCTTTATCTAATTTAGTAAGATGATTGAACAAAGAAGATGAGCAACACACATGATGTGTGGCTCCTGTATCTATGATCCAAACATTCTTGGAGTGAGTAAAGGCTGCTATGAATGGGGTTAAGGAAAACATACCGCTGAAGGAAGGACTGAAGTCTAAGGAACCAGTGGCTGAATTTGCTGGTCCACTTTCTGAAGATATCCCTTGTCCTTAAATTTGGGACTGCAAGAAAGAGATCAACTGATGGCACTGCTCTGCAGATAGAGCAGGAGGAATAGGAGAAGATGTGAAAGAGGATGGAGGTTGTCGAGGCTGTGAATTGCCAAAACCATCATAGTGAACCTGAGCACCTACATTGTGAACAAACCTTTGCATATGTGAACCTGCATCACCACTGAAACCATGTCCCCTACCTCTTCCAAAACCTGGGGGAAAACCATGCAACTGGAAGCACTTATCCACAGTGTGGTTAGTTTTCTGACAGTGAGTGCAAAACAACTTGTCTCTACCCCTACCACCAAATCCCTGTGCTGCATTAGCATAACCAGGTACTTCACTAGCTGAAGGAGCAATAGAAATGGGGGAAACACCTATTCCTTTCTGCCTTTCTTCTTGAATCACAAGTGAGAAAATTTTTGACAGACTTGGAAAAGGATCAAGACTCGAGAAATGTGATCTAATAGTTGAATATGAGTCATTTAAGCCCATAAGGAAATGTACAGCAAAATCTTGTTGTTGATAATCTCTCCATCTCTGTGAAGCATCACATCTACAACCATTACAATCACACCACCCTTTAGGCAGAAAATCTAAGAACTCATCCCACACAATCATAAGATCTGTGTAATAAGTGTTAACATCATTAGATCCCTGTCTTAGATTATACAGTTGTTGTTTCAATTCATAAACTCTAGCTATATTTCCTTGAGAGAACCTCTCTTTCAAATCATTCCAAATATGAGAAGTCAAATCCAAATACATTAAACTTGACCTAATCTGAGGTATAGCAGCATTTCACAACCATGAAACCACCATTCCATTAACACCTATCCCACACAGCCTAAGTTGGATCTAATGGATCTACAGGCACTTCACAGATCCATCAATAAAACAAATTTTGTTCTTAGCTAGAAGTGTTGTTTTCATCGACCTACTCCAGTTAACAAAATTTGAGCCATTCAAGAGCTCAGTGATGAGAATCGTACCAGGATTATCACTTGGGTGAAGGTACAAAGGACTGGACAGAGGGATAGGATCATCCGGTGGGAAATTATATATGAGTCTCACGTCGCGGCGGCATCTTTGAATGAGAGAATTAAACTGAGAATTACTGAGATCAAACTCTTATGGAATAACCTAGGCTCGAGATACCATATTAAATCTGGTGAATAAACATGAAAATCGAAGAAATTATAGAGAAAATTTCATTCATTCATCGCCGGAAAAACAAGAGAGAAAAATCCGTACATGCAAGGTTACGCACTGTTCCTATTTAAAGGGAACAGCTGCCAACAAAAATTAACCTAATACACGTGGCTACATTCTACTGATCCACATGTATGCTTACTAGGCTAAGAAATAAAGAACAAAACGTGAAAGGAAATAACAACTTTAATTAATCCGAGCTCTTCGTCTTCATGCCGAACTGCCGAAGCCGAATTGCCGAGAACTGCCGAAGCCGAACTGCCAAACTCTTATTCTAATCCGAGCTCTTCTTCTTCATGCGACTGCCGAACTCTTCTTCTTTGATTTATCATCTTCACAAGTCAATGTGATTTGGGGTGACAAAAGGTTTGTTTCTTCATTTTTAATGCAAAACCATAAAACATTAAAAAAAAATTAAAAAAAAGAAGAAAGAAAGAGAAAGAAGAAGTTGGAATCGGAGAACGAGTCAACTGAGTGGAGTTCAATAGTGTTTGGTGATTTTGGAGTAATGAGTGTGTGATGACCATTTCTACCCTGGTGAAGGAAATTAATTACTTTTATTTTATTTTATTTATTCTATGCCCGTTTTTGTTGATTTTAGAGTAAGTTTGCCCAACCCTTTTCTCCACTTTACTTGTTTTCTTGATTTTATACTGTTAACTTTCTCACTTTCTTGATTTTCTAGAATTGGGGATCTTGATGAAACTTCGACATCCATTTGATTCATTGTATTCATTTCTGTCTTTGGTTCCTAAAAAATTTGTTGTTGTTGATATATGTGAAGGATTTTGATTTCTTAAATAATATACGCGTATTTGTGCTTTCTATTCTCAAGCTTGCTGCTGTTAGGTAATACTACCTCCATCCCTACATATTAGTCTTGTTTTTAATTGGCACAAGAGCCAATGCACTATGGGATAAGGGGAATAAAGCAGAAAATTAAGGAAAAATTAACATTTCAGTTACTGTTCATGGAGTGACACTGTAGCGGGAAACAATGTACATCATTTACCTGTTCATGAATAAATAAATAAAAAGATCGAAATATTCAAAAATTTTACAGCCTTGGTGACAAAATAAATTTGAAACTAAAAAATTCTACACTTCCCACCAAAACAGAAACACACAACTCCATAAAGGTTTAATCTCCATCATTTCTATCCATCTACACCACACTCTCTCTTCAAAAATACTACTGCAAAGGAAGAAAAAGGAAAAAGAGGCAATGGGAAAGAAGAACATTCCAGACTGGAGAATGATGGAGATGATGCAGTTTATGCTGGGGAGCTGCAAAAATGGAAAGCCTCGCCGTGGGAAGTTCACTTAAGCTGCCACCAAATTCGATGTTTGCATAAGAACCGTTTCTAGAATCTGGAAAACTGCAAAGCAACAAAAAAATCAAGGTGAGGTTATCAATGTTTCAAGTACTAGAAACAAGAGAATCAGAAAAAAGAAACATGAGATAGATTATGCACGTATTCAGCAAATTCCAACTGATAAAAGAGGTACAATTCAAGCCATGTCTGATGCTCTTGGAATTCCCTCAAGTATTGTGGGAAGATGGGCTACAGGTCACCTGCTCAGACCTTACACAAATGCCATGAAACATCTATTGACAGCTCATAATATGTTAATAAGGTTACGTTTTAGTCTACAAACCATAAACTTTGATAGGGCAGTCAACGCTCTGAAATTCAAGCCCATGGAAAACACAGTTCACATAGATGAAAAGTGGTTTTTTTATACTTGACACCAATGGAAGCAGACCCTCTGAAAGTTACACAGTCCAAACATTTTATTCCCAAGGTGATGTTCATGTGTGCTGTGTGTAGACCAGTGTTTGATGTGAATATGGTAGTTTTATTTGATGGGAAGATAGGAGTTTGGCCCTTTGTAGAAGAGGTCACAGCAAAGAGAAATAGCATCAAGAGAAAGAATGGAACTAAAGAAATTAAACCAATTCAGTCCATCAATAGGGAAGTGATCAAAGAATGCATCATGAAACATGTAAAATGTGCAGATTCTCCATGTTAATTGAATGTCAGATTTCAATGTTAAAAGAATGCAAGAACTGTTTTATGTTTAGTTTAATGCATGCAATGTTTTAATGAATTACTGCAGGTTATTCCATCTATAAAGGAGAAATGGCCACTATTTTTAAGCAAAAATATCAAGATACAACAAGATAATGATAGGCCACACGTAAGCAACAGAGATCCTGAGTTTCAAGTTGTACCAAATGCAGATGGATTTCAAATTGAAATAGTTCAACAACCAGCAAATTCACCAGACTGTAATGTACTTGACTTAGGTTTTCATTGTGCAATTCAAAGCTTACAACAGAGGTAGAGAACTAAGAATGCAGATGAACTCATAGTAGCTGTGAAGAACAATTTCAATACTATAGATGCAATGACTTTGAACAAGGTTATTTTATCCCTATAGTGTGTTCTAGCAGAAATTCTAAAACTGAAGGGTGGAAACAACTAAAACAGAAACATATGAAGAAGAATGCTTTATTAAGACAGGGCATGCTACCTACTAATCTGGAAGTGCCTGATCATTTAGTTAGATAGAGCATTGATCATCTAATTGGAGAAGAATTCACAGCAGGCATTAAAGACCTAATTGCAGAAATGAGAATCACACCCCCACGGAATGGAGAAGGTTTTCCAGATTTGAACATTTGACATCAATATGCAATCATGTGCAGTTTGAAGTAGAAGAAGAAATTTTTTGTGCAGTTTGAAGTAGAAGAATAAGTATTTTGTGCAGTTGGAGGATAAAACAAGTTTTTTGTGCAATTTGAAGATAGAAGAACAAGTTTTTTGTGCAGTTGGAAGATAAAAGAAGTTTTTTGTGCAGATTTAAGAAATGTTATTAGTGAAGGAATTACATTTTGTTATTTACCAGATTCAAGAATGCTTTTTTAATCTATGTCATGTAATGTGTTTTAATTCCATCATTTGGCCAATTACATGGCATCAGATTATAAAATCTATCAGAGTATATGACTGGACCCAAACTCAACACTCACAAAGGCATATTGAAACCACTTCAAATAGAGGCATCTACATTTCGCAGAGATCATGTGCTTCATAAATGCAGATTTCTTCATGCATAGGTGAGCATAATTCATCACAGCAGTACTAACTTAATCCCATCTTCCCACAATAATCAAGCTACAGAACCTAGTACATAACAATAACATATCATCTCATAGGATCACAGAATCCATCACACATTGATCATAGAACAGCACGAATGCCACAGACATTAAGCAATCATGTACGAAACACACCAAATTCACAGCAACAAAATACATAAAATGATCAAAAGGTTAAGAGGTAACCGAATTTCAATCTTCTCAATTCTTAACTGGCACCAAGGCACCTCATCGTCTTCCAACTGAACCTCCTCGTTGTCTTCCATCATAGCATCCTCACTGTCTTCAAGCTGGGCCTTCCAACCGGCTTCAATTTGGGCACCCGCGCCATGGTTACGGTTTTTGGACCTTGAATGCGTCGTTTCGGCTGTCGCCAGGGCACCGACCCCTACGGCGGTGGATGGATCAGTGAGGTAGAACCAATCTGGGAGATGGCGGTAGAAGTAACACGGGAGGCGGCAGAGTCGCTTCTCCATCCAGTAGGGGACGTCGGCGGCCGGCGGCGACAGAGGCCGTGGTTTTTTACCCAGGTTGGGCCTTTAGGGAGGCTACGGTGACACAGATCTAGGGTTCCAATGAGGGGATTTTTTGGGACTCAATTCAGAATCCGACGCCAGCTTCGCCCCCCTAGGCTTAATTCGAGGCCGATTGATAGGCCATTGGAACATTGGGTTCCGGCGCTTCAATTTTTGGCGAGAGGGTTGAGGGAGAGACATAGAGATAGAGATAAGAGATGGGGTGGTAGGTGCAGATCTACCCAGATCGGATCTTAGGAAAGGCAGCGGCGACACAGATCTAGAGTTTTTCGGAGCCGCTTTTTCGGGACTGTGGTCTGAGTCCGAGGCCAGCTCCTAGACACGTGGTGAGACCCAGCTTTAGGGCGTCGAAAAATATGTTTTCGACGGTCCATTTACGGGTGGAGGAGGAGGGAAAGACGACGAGTTAGAGGGAGAGTGGAGAGATAGAGTGAGAATGAGAGAGGATGAGAGAGACGGAGTGATAGAGGAATGAGCTCTAACATAAATGGGGGCGGGTGTAGTCTAGGGTTTTTTTAGGATGGGCTTAAGTTAGTGTAATTGGGCCATTAGTAGACTAATTAAGGATGATTGGGCCCGGAAATTCATGTTAAATACTAACCTTATTTAGAAAGTGGACTAATATAGAGGGATGTACCAAAAAGGAAATGTGGACTAATATAACGGGATGGAGGTAGTATGTGTTTTGGCTTGATTGGTGTTTGGGAATGATTTTTATTTTGGATGTGTTTAATTTTGGGACTGATTTTGGGGCTGATACATATTTTCTAATGTAATCGGTACGAATTCATATTCGTACCAATAACTTCATGATATACTATGTAATTCGTACTACATTATAGGTAATCAGTACGAATTGATCGATATTCGTACCAATAACTTCATGTTTAATTATCTAATTCATACTATATTATAGGTAATCGGTACGAATTAATTCATTTTTGTACCAATAACTATATAGTTACTAATATAGTTATAAAATTCTTACCCGATTTTTGGTACGAATTTCACATTTCGTACATCTTCCTTGTTCTTACCACAATTTATTTTTGTTTTTGTGCATTTAATCTGGAATGAATTATGAAATTCTTGTCCCATTTTGGGTACGAATTTAACATTTCGTGCCTCTTCGGAGGCAGCAAAAGAAAATATTTTCCAAATAAATGTTTTTCTCTTACTCGTAGGTACGAATATTCATATTCGTACATGTTCAAACCACAATTGGTCTTGTTTTGTGCAGTTGAATGTGGAATGAATTATGAAATTGTTAGCCGATTTTTTGTACGAATTTCACATTTCGTACCTTTTTCTTGTTCGTACCACAATTGATTTTTTTTTTTTTTGTGCATTTTGAATCTGGAATGAATTGTGAAATTCATACCTGCTTTTTGGTACGAATTTCACATTTCGTACATCTTCCATATTCGTCACAATTTGATTTTATTTTGTGCATTTGAATTTAGAATGAATTATGAAATTCTTATCCAATTTTTAGTACGAATTTCACTTTTCGTACCTCGTACCACTTCTCTATTTATACTTAAAATAATAATAATAATAATAATAATAATAATAATAATAATAATAATAATAATAATAATAATAATAATAATAATAATAATAATAATAATAATAATAATAATAATAATAATAATTGAAAAAAAAACAAAAAAATGAAAAAAGAAAAGAAAAAGAAAAAGAAAAAAACAAAAAAAAGGCTTAAAAGTCTGAAAAATGTTAAAATAAACGAAAAAAACTGAAAAAAGAAAAAGGAAAAAAAAGAAAAAAAAATTGAAAAAAAAATTAAAAAATAAAAATAAAAACAAAAATTAAAAAAAAATACTGAAAAAACAAATAAAAAGAGTGTATTGTAGAGATAAGAGAAAGGAGTGTGAGAAGGGAGTGTCCCATGTGCACAAAATGACAAAAATAAGGGTAACTTATTAGTTCTATTGGTAAAATATGGATATTTGGGTAGCAAATTAAAATGAGTGGGTAGTTTTTGATTTCATTATGTGAAAGTGGATAGTTGACAATTTGTCCCATTTATTTTTATGAATGAGTAACCATAATTCCATTGTCAAAAATTAAAAAAAATCCAACCGTAATCAAAATATATTATAATCTAACTATCTAAAATCTGACAACACTAATAAAACTATAACAACTAATGTTCAATTATTATAATATTTGTGAATGTATAATAGTCGGCGTTATAGTGATGAAGTTATATTACATGGAGAATAGCTAAATTATGATACTCTAATCCATTAATTCGGGATGGATCCTTCGACTATTTTTCTTCTTATTTTACTCCTTTCGTTTCAAAATTACCGACCCCTTTCTTTTCGGCACGGAAATTAAGACGATAGTGTTTAGTCTGTAAAGTGTATTGTGTGTAGAGATGTAATATGATTTATGTATTTAAACATATTTTAAAACAAGAACATCATAGATGCATAAAAATATATTGATGTCTGATCTTAAATGAAAGATCGTATCAAGACATTTAATTTGGTATAAAAATTATAAAAATCGGAGAACAAACGAGCAAGTTATGATAATTTAAACTTTTAAAATTTAAATTATATTAGGATATCTGCTGAGATGTGAGTAGATGATGAGATTTAATTAGAGAATGTTAAGTGTAATAAGAGGTTTACTAATTATACATTTAGTATGCTAATTATTTCCCAAAAGGGGGGGCTAGAAATCTTGAGACGGCCCAATAAAGAAAGGAAGTCAGTAATCTTGAGACGGAGGGAGTATTATTTATCCAATGATTTCAGCGGATTCAACTCTATTAGTTACTAATCAAGTGAAATTTCATTTTAGTATTATTAATTAACTAATTCGGGATCGACCATTCGGCTACTTTACTTCCTATTTCACTATTTATCCAATGATTTCACCCGATTCAACTCGATTGGCGACTAATCAAGTGAAATTTCATTTATATTATCACTAATTTCACTGATTCAGGATTGACCCTCCGACTAATTTACTTCTCATTTCACTAATTATCTATGGATTTCACCCGATTCAACTCAATTAGTGACTAATCAAGTAAAATTTCATTTTATTATCATTAATCCACTAATATAGGATCCACTCTTCGACTACTTTACTTGCTATCTCACTAATTATCCAAAAATTTCACCCGATTCAACTCGATTAGTGACTAATCTAGTGAACTTTCATTTCATTATCACTAATCCACTAATTCGGGATCGGCCCTTCGACTACTTTACTTCTCGTTTCACTAATTAAGTATTTCAACCGATTCAACTCGATTAGTGACTAATCAAGTGAAATTTCATTTAATTATCACTAATCCACCAATCTAGGATCGATCGCTCGACTACTTTACTTCTCGTTTCACTAATTATACGAGGATTTCAATTGAACGGATATTTTGATACCCAAAAATATTTTCGGGTTTGGGTTTGAGTAGCGAATTTTAAATTTTTGGGTTCGGGTACTCAAAATATTCGGGACAAGTACCCAACTTGTACCGAATTTCCACCCTTGGAAATTTTATATATATACTTGATTAAGTTTTAAAATTTCTATAGTTAATCGATGTTCATTGTCATTATATATTTTTTAGGAGGATCAATAATAGTTCTCATTTCCCACAAAGTGACTCGAACCTCCGATTTTTTGGTTGGAGAGAAATCGCCTTATCAATTTATTTAACAAAATATATTTTTTGTTGATATGAATGATAACACTCTACAATTAATTATTTATTATATGTACGTATAAATTTTGATCGATTACAAAAGTTTTTGGCTAATTTATTTCAATTTTTGTTTTTATTGGATTTAGATTATAACAGTTATGCATTTACAATTAATGCTCCAATACCAAATTATGAACACATTTAATATGCCTCGTGATGATATGTTTATATATATATATATATAGATATATACTCCGTTGATGGATACCTTAAAATAAATTCTACCAAAAAATTTATTCTTGATTATGTAATTGATAAAATCACAATGGAAGGAATAATTATTTTAAAGTGATAAAATCAGGTTTGTTAATTTGCATGTTCAACTGTTCAAGTAATTTCGTTATTAATTAAAACTAGTGGATTTTAATTAATTAATATAAAAAGACATAAATGGCCCAAAAGTTGACCCACCACTAAAATAAAAAAAAGGGGTCCCACTCCTTTCAAAAAAGGAAAGAAACGAAGCTGGAAAAAAAACGGGTCCCACTCCTTTTATAATGTTTTGGACACCCTATGCTTTTTTGTTCTCCCATGTAACTGTAAGGTTGAGGTCTACCGTGTATGGTTGAGCTCAACCGTGTAGCCAAGAACAAAATTCTATAAAAATGATTTTTTTTTCTTTTTTCAAAAAATAAGTAACTGCATCAAAATTTATAGAAATTGTTAATTTCGGCTGAAATCATTACGAATGATTAAATTGGATTTTACCAAAATGCATTTTATTTTTATTCAAATAGTCCTAATCGAATGTGGAAGTTAAGATCATTAAAATGTACTCTGTATATATCACATATGGTATACTAGCTAATTTTATTATTATTATTATTATTATTATTATTATTATTATTATTATTATTATTATTATTATTATTATTATTATTATTATTATTAGTTTTGTGATAATAAAGTGGCAGTTCACTTGATTATTCACTAATCGAGATATATCGGTTGAAATTATCAGAGAATTGGTAAAACGAGAAGTAGAGTAGTCGAATGGTCAATCCCGTATTAGTGGTTTAGTCATAATAAAGTGACATTTCACTTTAAGGGCTCGTTTGGTAGCAATACCGAGAAAGTGGCAGATAAGAAAATGTGTGATAAGTTGAGATAAAAAAAAGTATGATAAGTTGGGATAAGAAATATATTGTGTGTTTGGTACAAACATAGATAAGTTGGGATAAGAAATATAAAAAATTGATAATTAAAATTAAAAATAAAAATTGATAATTAAAAATAAAAATAAAAAATTGATAATTAAAATTGAAAATAAAAAAATGATAATTAAAATTGAAAATAAATTTTTTAATTAAAATAAAAAATAAAAAATTGATAATTAATATTTAAAATAAAAAATTGATAATTAAAATTGAAAATAAAAAACTTATCACAACTTATCCGGGGATAGAGGCGGTATAGTATATGCCAGTGTAACAGTAAATTTAGTCCGGACCCAAGCATTTTCGCGGGCCGATGGCATTATTTTTCTCGGATACCAAACACTGGAAAAGCCGAGATAAATTTTCTTATCTAGGCTTTTTCCTGGGTTATACTGGCTACCAAACGGGCCCTAATAGTCACTAATCGAATGTAATCGGTTGAAATCCTCTTATAATTAGTGAAACGGAAGGGTGATATTCCACTTTATTATCACTAACCCACTAATCCGAGATCGACACTTCGACTAATTTACTTCTCGTCTCACTAATTATACAAGGATTTCAACCGATTAATCTCGATTAGTCACTATTCAGGTGAAATTTACTTTATCATCACTAATCCACTAATCCAGGATCAACCTTTCGAATAATTTACTTACCATTTCACTAATTATCCGAGGATTTCAACCGATTCAACTCGGTTACTGACTAATAAAGTGAAATCCCATTTTATTATCATTATTCCACAAATCTGGGATCGGCCCTTCAACTATTTTACTTCCCATCTCACTAATTATCAGACGATTTCAACCGATTCAACTCGATTAATAACTAATCCAGTGGAATTACATTTTATTATCCAAGGATTTCATGTGATTCAACTCGATTGGTGACTAATTAAGTGAAATTCCATCTTATTATCACTAATCCATTTATTCGGTATCGACTCTTCGACTATTTCACTTATCGTTTCACTAGTTATCCAAGGATTTCACCCACTTCAACTCAATTAGTGAATAATTAAGTGAATTTTCGTTTTATCATCACTAATCCTCTAATCCGGGATTGACCCTTTGACTATTTCATTTCTCGTTTCAATGATTATCCGAGGATTTCAACCGATTAAACTCTATAAGTGACTAATCAAGTTATGTTCGACTTTATTATCACTAACTCACTATTCCATGATCGAGCCTTTGACTAGTTTACTTCCTGTTTCACTAAGTATCCGAGGATTTCAACCGATTAAACTCGATTAGTCACTAATCAGTTAAAATTTTACTTTATTAGCAATAATCGACTAACCCAGGACCGGCTGGAAGGAATAGTTTACTTCTCATTTCACTAATTATCCGAGAATTTCAACCGATTCAACTCAGTTACTGACTAGTAAATTGAAATTCCATTTTTCTTATTACTAATCCGAGATCAATCATTCGATTATTTTACTTCTGATCTCACTAATTATCCGATGATTTCAACCGATTCAACTCGATTAGTGATTAATCAAGTGGAATTACATTTTATTATTACTAATCCACTAATACGTTATTTTTTTAAATACTTATTCAACAATAATAAATTAATAACACAACATCCCTTTTTGTAAATATTTAAATACTTTTTTTTTTCTAATTCAAAATTTAGTAGCCATTATATAATATACTTAATTTTCAATTTTTTAAACATCGACAAATTCATCACTATATCTTATTAACATAGTAAATTGTTTTTCGCAAAACTTATCATACCATTATGGGACACACTTGGATCAACCAGAGGCATCATGCGGATGCCTAAAACACTGACACTTTTATTCGTGTAGATTAATACTTTTCTGTATAAATATTGACACTTTTAAAAATTGGCATTTTATTCGTAAAATAATTATGTTAAAGATTGACACTTTTATTCGTATAAATTAACACCTTTCTGTATAAAGATTGTCACTTTGACCCGACCACACTATGTGGCCGACCTCACCCAAGTTTTTGTCTACCATTATTACATTACTACCAAAAAAAACAAAAAAACAAAAAAAACAAAAAAAAATCGAACAAAATTAAACACATCACGAGTACAGTACATTACAAGTGACTATAAATTAAACTATTAAACATAAAATTAAATTAGTGTTAAACTAATTTCGGAAAAACTTAAAAATTCGACACTAAAACA
This sequence comes from Mentha longifolia, assembly GCA_001642375.2. Classification (NCBI taxonomy): domain Eukaryota; kingdom Viridiplantae; phylum Streptophyta; class Magnoliopsida; order Lamiales; family Lamiaceae; genus Mentha; species Mentha longifolia. The sequence continues at coordinate 25,848,413 of CM038113.1, forward strand.
AATGCACCCCAAAACGGACCCCACCATATAACTTAAACTTTCAAAACAATTGTTTTCAAAAACAAAAAAAAAAAACTTTCAAAACAATTAAACATAACATATATAATAGCAAAGGACCCCACCACAAAAGGAGTATAGTACAATCAAAATATATACAAAAAATACAAAATTAATGGACCCCACCACAATATCACATGTAAAACCACTATCCCCTGAAATCGAAAACAGCTTCATGAATAAACATTTATTTTTTTTAACTATAAATGGGCCCAGATACCAATTACACGTGGAGGGCCACGATTTAACGTTACACTAGCACCGATTTCATAATCGAATTTTCCCCTTTGGAATGGGTATTTTCTGCGGGGGAGGATCCCCTGCTGTGGGGGTTGAACACAGCAGGTGTTGTGGCTCCATACGGCAGCGTTTTGCCCCCTTTCCATTAGTTTTATTTTTTATTTTTTTATTGTTGTAATTTTTATTACTTTTGTTTTATTTCTTAATTTAGTGTTTAAATAATAATTGCGCAGGTGCTGTGCTAGGTTATAGCACAAGAAATCCCTTCAACTTATATTTTTTTGTTTCTTTTTCCATTTTCTTGATTTATTTAACTTACAAATTAAGTACTAAAAAGTGTAAATATATAGTAACATTAAAAGTTTATTTATGAAAATGATTAATGAAAAAATAAATGGATATAAAAAATAATGATATACTCTATTTATGAAATAAAACAACAAGCAATTATTATATAAAAACTAAATTAAGAAATAAAACAAAAGTAATAAAAAATTACAACAATAAAAAAATAAAAATAAAATTAATGAAAGGGGGCAAAAACACTGCCGTATAGAGGCACAACACCTGCTGTGTTCAACCCCCCACAGCAGGGGATCCTCCCCCATTTTCTGCATACCCCTTTTTAAAGTGGCTAATTATAATTTTCGCCAAAAGAAAAAAGCTACTCTCTCCGTCTTTTTTAAGTGTCTCATTTTGAAATTTGATAATATAATAGTTATAATTTTTCAACTTTACCCCTATATTTAATATTATATATAAAATGGTGTGCAAAAAAAATAATAATAAATAAAATTAATATGTAAATTAACATATTTTTTTTTATTATTTGCGCTTTGTGACCGTGACAATTATAAAAAAAACATAAGGAGTAGTAGATGTTAATTTCAAGTTGCAGCCATGACAAAGTGATTGCACGTGGGATCACGTGGGACTATCATTGAGTCGTTGACTTCTATAATAGACTCGTACTTTGAGCTATTATTATTATTATTATTATTGTTATTATTATTATGTTTGTTGTTGTTAATATTTGCAAATATATATATATATATATATATATATATATATGGAGTGGTTCCTATGCTAAAAATTCCCCACATGAGAAATAGAAATACATCTTGTCCATTCATCTAATAATAGTTAGTGGCTGAGATTAATTCAAGAAAAATAATAATAAGCACCAATTCTTACAGAAAGAGGGTAGAATAGGTAGTTTTTGTAATTAAGACCCTATATCTTAATTATCGTCACAACATCTCCATAACTAACTCAACACCCATTCCGCCATTATTGGAACCATATTAAAATCGAAGTGCATATCTTAAAACCTCTAAACATGCTATATGGAAAGAGAAAATTATCACTAATTGTTTGGAGCTAATGTTTCAAATATATGCGGGACCCTTAATTAAGATCCTATACCTTGATTAATTTGTTGCTTTTGGTTTCACGTTTGATGCTTAAAATCGTGAACTACAAATCTTGTATTAAATGTGTAAAATTACTTCATTATAAATTGACATAGCATTAAAATGATCAAAGCAATATATCAAGTAAAGAGCATTAAAATTTCAATTTTAAGCATAGATATAGAGTCAAGTTAAAAAGCATTAAAATTTCAAGTTTAAGCATAAAAGAGTCAAGTAAAAAGCATAAAAATTTCAAGTTTAAGCATAATTAAAGAGTCAAGTAGAATAGCATAAAACTTTTCAAGTTTAAGCATAAAAGAGTCTAGTAAAAAGCATAAAATTTTCAAGTTTAAGCATAAAAGAGTCAAGTAAAAAAGCATAAAAATTTTCAAGTTTAGCATAAAAGAGTCAAGTCAAAAGCATAAAAATTTCAAGTTTAAGCATAAAAGAGTCAAGTAAAAAGCACAAACATTTAATGTTTAAGCATGAAAGAGTCAAGTAAAAAGCATAAAAATTTCAAGTTTAAGCATAAAAGAGTCAAGTAAAAAGCATAAAGTTTTCAAGTTTAAACGTAAAAGAGTCGAGTAAAAAGTATAAAACATTTTAAGTTTAAGCATAAAAGGGTCAAGTAAAAAGTGTAAATATTTCATTTTAAGCATAATTTGCCTTTGACTCTTTCCGTATTTGCTCTTAGTGATGTACAGTATTAAATTATGATTCACATTTTTAAACTAATTGTTTTAAAGTTATTTTTTCACCATGTACATACTATTACATTTCATGTAAACTATATACGAAATGAAAACTTGTTAATATATTTATTAATTAATGGAATGAAATGAAATGAAATGAATCAAAATATGGAATTGAATAAAAATTGTAAATTAAAAAGTCAATGTATAAAGTCATATACTGCAGCTTCTCCACATAAATTGTGAATGAAAGAAAACTGAAGAAGAAGAGAAGAAAATAAAAAAAGAAAAGAAAACTGAAGAAGAGAAAAAAAAATAAAGAAATAAAGAGAACGGTTGTCAATCTACGGTAAGATATTTAGAGAGAATGTAATCCCGTAATTACGGGGGATGTCAATAATAAATATAGACAAAATTACCCCTAAAGTAACAAAATATGCTATATTTAATTTGTTTAGCATCATATTAAGTCTATATTTACAGCCATTGATTTAAAAAAGTGGATGGATGAGATTAATTCATTTTTCTCACAGGAGGATTTATTCCTATATGATCCACCCTCTATATATATATATATATATATATGGGGAGTGGTTCATGTGCAAAAAGATCATCATGTGAGAAATGAGAATGAATTTTAACCACCCATCATTAATTATGTACGGTTGTAGATAATTAGAGAAGTTGTGAATTAAAAATTTAATAAGAACGGTTTTAAATTGGATTGAGGGTAAATTTGTCTACTTGTATTCATCTTAAAATAATAACGACTCCTATATTCATGGGATTTTGTTTACTTACCATGATTCAAGTGCCGTTTTGTTCTGAATTTTAGCCATCAAATAAATCATATAAATTGTAGTAAATTCTATTCTATTGTTTTTCTAACTTCATTCCGATTGTTTCAATTTAATGCATTTTTTTAATACAGTCTTCGATTTGACATCTAGGTGTAGGGTCTATATATTATGTTATTGCTTATAGTTTGTTTATATTTTGCTTAAATTATTATTATGTTTTGCTTATAGTCTTTTTATATTTTGCTTAAATTGTTATTATGTTTTGCTTATTGCTTGTTTATATTTTGCTTAAATTATTATTATGTTTTGCTTATAGTTTGTTTACATTTTGTTTAAATTGTTATTATGTTTTGCTAATAGTTTGTTTACATTTTGCTTAAATTGTTATTATGTTTTGCTTATTGTTTGTTTATATTTTGCTTAAATTATTACTAGGTTTCGCTTATATTTTGATTTTTTTTTAAATGTGCCAAGATGAATGGGCGAAGGGAGTATGTTATATTGTAAATTGTTGGTTAATATTGCTTATATTGCAATTACGTTTTGCTTATTGTTTGTTTATATTATGCTTAAATTGTTATCATGTTTTGCTTATCTCTTGATTGTATTTTGCTTACTAAAATATTATTTTTTGCTTGTATATTTTTATGGAATTCTGGATCGCAATATTCATGCTTAAATATTGTTGTTTTATTGTTTCAATTGTTATAGTGTTTTGCTACAAATAAAATTTATCATTTTTTTCCTACTCTTTTTATTCACTGAAAAAATATAAATTGAATTTCAATATCACTAATCATTTTAGTTTATCATTCTATTCATAAAGCATGATTCGATATAATAATAAGCACATGTGCTTTCAACATTTTTTTTTTTGATCTGAAAATGAAATTTATTCAAAGCTCATGGCACCAGTGGTGCCCAGAAACAGAGGTACTGCAACAAAGGAAAGGAAATAGAAATAAAAACTGAGATGCCCCTCCCACGATCAGCCTAAAATGTAGCACAAAGTCCTCGTGCTCCACTCTCCAAACCCCAGTCCCCCCACCTCCTCACCCATCACAACACACCAATTCCAAAACCTACACTTAATCTCTTCCTCCATTCGTTTAAAATTCCAGTCCACTTGAGAGAACCGCGCCGAATTGCGCCATTTCCAGACCACCCACGCAATACAAATCCACAACCCGCCCAGCCTTTTTCTCCATTTTTTTCCTCCCCTTAGATTCGCGAAGGTAAGGAAATGGGAGACGATGTTGTTTGGGTATGCCCAGCTCACCCCCACCCAATCCACCATCTTGTACCACAGCTCTTGAACCTTCTCGCACCCAACGAACAAATGGGCAACACTCTCTAGCCCTGTGGTACAGCAGCAGCAGCGCAAGGCCTCTTCGCTAAGAGTAATTCATTTCTTCACATTATCACAGGTGGGGATACGGTTCCACACCAGCCGCCAAGCTGTAACCTTGGCCTTGATCGGTGCATAAGCTTGCCAAATGCAGCCAAGCGTCTCCCTCGACGGGGCAGCTGGATTTCTTCCACTGTGACTTGCAAGAATCGCCTTATAAGCATCGCGAACCGTGTACTTCCCATCTCCTTTCTCTCCCCAACACCACTGATCCTCTACGCCATAACTAACTGTAAATGTCCTCAGAAAAGCAAGGAATTCATCTACCATCTCCCTCTCCCTCTCGAAAATATCCCTCCTCCACTCCACACTCCATTCCCATCTCCCTTCAACCCACCTCCCCATATCTTTAACTGTACCACTCTTCCTCGCGCTCAAGTGAAAGAGCCTAGGAAACATCTCTTTCAATTTATTTTTTCCCGTCCAAGCACCTTCCCAGAAATCCACTTTACTCCCAGCCCCTAATCTAATTATCAGCTTGTCCCAAAACCACTTCCCTCCGCCTCCATTCACGGAAGCCCACACTTTTCCCCACAAACCCCTCAGCCTCCTGTCTGTATTTCCTGGCGACCTATTCCCCCTCGTCTTCTCAATGTCTCCGTGCCTAGAGCGCAGAACTCTAATCCACAACCTGTCTTCCTCCACCAAGTACCTCCACACCCATTTGTTGATAAGCGCTTTATTGAAGAAGCCCAGATTTTTTATTCCCAGCCCACCTCCCTTAATAGGTTTACAGAGATCATCCCATTTCATCCACGCAATCTTCTTACTGGATTCCTTACCCCCCCACAAGAAGGTGCTTTGAAGGGCTCTAATTTTGCCTTCTACCATCTTTGGAAGAGGAAGAAACGACATCCAATAGAGCGGGATTGCCGAGAGGGTGGATTTGACAATCGTCGTTCTTCCCGCCATTGATATAAGTTTGGTTTCCCATCCTCTCAGCTTATTTTTTACCTTATCTACTACGTCTTCCCACGCTGCCTTCCCGTTCAGCCTTCCCCCAACCTTCATGCCCAGATACGGAATCTCTCCTCTCCCAACACGGCACCCCAACTCCTCCGCAATCCCATCTAACACCCCCTCCCCCATGTTAAACCCGAACACACTACTTTTCTCGAAATTCACTTTCAGTCCCGACAACAGCTCAAAATTCCGAAGCAGCCATTTAATGGCTACAACGTTCTCCTTACTCCCTTCCCCCACAAAGACCGTGTCGTCTGCGTATTGGATATGGGATACCTCTACCTTATTTCTCCCAACTAAAGTCGGTTTAATCAGTCCTTCCTTAATCGCCCTCTTAGTCAACAGGTTCAGCCCCTCCGCTGCCACCAAAAACAGAAATGGTGACAGTGGATCTCCCTGCCGAAGACCCCTACCAAGCTCGAACTCTCCCGCTGGGCTCCCATTTACCAAGACATTAGCCGTCGCCGTCGAGATGCACGTCCTAATCCAGCCCACCCACCTCTCCGGGAACTTCATTCTCCCCAACATATCAAGAAGGTAATCCCAGTCAACCGAATCAAACGCCTTAGCAAAATCTAATTTGAGCACGAACCATTCTTTTTTCGACGCCCTAGCTTCCTCCACCACTTCGTTCAATACTACCACCCCATCCAAAATATTTCTTCCTCTCAGGAAAGCAGACTGAGCTTCCCCAATTAACTTGCCCATGACTCCCTTCATCCTCCTCGCCAACACCTTGGAGATGATCTTGTACACACTCCCTATAAGAGACACAGGCCTCATTTGATTAATATCACACGTTCCTTCCTTTTTTGGAATGAGAACGATGAAAGAAGAATTACTCCCTCTAACAAGCCTCCCATTTTCATGAAACTCCCTCATCACTCTCATCACATCCTCTTTCACCACAACCCAACAGCTTTTGAAGAAACCCAAGTTGAATCCGTCCGGCCCCGGGCTCTTTGAATCGTCACAATCCCACACTGCGCTTTTCACCTCATCCTCGGTGAATGGACCCAATAGAGCAGCCCTATCCCCCTCTTCAAGCTGAGGACACTCAAAACTATCCCCTAACCGCACCCTCTCCTCCCTTCTCCTTTGGAACAAAATTTGAAAGTGAGCCCTCACTTCCTCCTTAACCCTCGCCGGATCCTCTACCCGTTCCCCCCCTCACCTCCAACCCCAGTAGCCCGTTACTTCTCCTTCTCGAATTAATAGCCCTGTGGAACAGTTTACTATTCACGTCTCCTTCTTTCAGCCAGCGCAGCTTAGCTTTCTGTGCCAAAAGACTCTTCCTATTGTGCAATTGGCGCATCAGCATAGCTGAAGCAGCGTTTCTCGCCATCGCCTCCTCCTCCGACAGACCAGCCTCATCATCCTTCTCATCTAGCCTCTTCACTTCCTCCCTAAGATCCTTGATCCTGAGATCGATGTTACCAAACTTTTTCTCATTCCACTCCTTAAGCACCCCTTTTAATCTCTTCAATTTCGCCTTGATAACATAACTACCCCACCCATGTAGCCCCCCCTCCTTCCAAGAGTTCTCCACCACTTCATTTGATAGAGCAGTGCCGAGAGGAGACTTGAAGGTTTATACTCGACGAAAGTCGAGAATTGCTCCAGATGCTCCAGCGGGTGTTTAGTTGGAAATTAATTATTTATTAAGTTATTTACTATTAAGTTATTTATTATTCAGTTATTAGTTTTCTTATGGGTCAAATCAGTCAAGTTAGTTTTGGGCTCTGCATGCATGGGCTTTTAGTACAAATCAGTCAAGTTAGTTTTGGGCTCTGCATGCATGGGCTTTTAGTACTATATATTAGTTTGTTTTGAGAAATTCTAGGGCATCGAAGGAGAATATTGTTTTGCGGCAATTGGCTGTGGCAGAATCATCTTGATTCTGAGTTATCGTTATTTATTATCTTTCACTCTTTTCTTCTTCGTGATCTTCACTCCATTAAATTGGTCCGACCTGCTATGGCTACGAACAAAGAAAGGCTTGAGGAATTGGAGAAGACCACGAAGGACCTGCAAACGGTCGTTGGTGAGGTTGCGGCGTCTGTGGACAGCCTGGAATCATCTATGGCCGATCAGTTTGCTGCAGTTTTGGCGAAGCTTGACAAAGTAGCCAACAATCGCTCTGATCCATTGGTGGGGCAATCGTCGATCGGGACGGGAGGGCCAAAACCCTCGTTTGAAGAATCATCGACCGCACCTGTTCCACCTCGCATGGACTTACCGAGTTTTGACGGCATCGACCCTCTTGCGTGGCTGGCTCAGGCTGAGCAATACTTTCTCGTGCACAAAACGGCGACGGCACAGCGGGTGCAGTTGGCCCTTATTGCCATGTTTGGCAAGGCGATGTTCTGGGCGCAATGGGTAATGCGCCGTTCAGCCTCGATTTCTTGGTTAGATTTTTCAAAGGAGTTGGTAGCCCGTTTCGGCGATAGCTCGGCTGTTAACGCCTATGAAGCCTTGCATCTCACTCGTCAAACCGGCTCATTGGAAGATTACTTGGCACTGTTTGAGGAGCGGGTCGCTCAGCTACCGTCGCTACCCCCCGGAGCAGTATTTGGGTGTTTTTTTGGGTGGACTCCAACCTTCCATCCGTGACCGGCTGCCTGATTTGGAATTACAAGATGTGTTTGCAGCCATTCGTGCCGCCCGACGGGTTGCCCGATCCAGTAGACCCCCGGCTGCGGCTTCCCGGCCTACATTTTCATCGAGCAGTTTATCACGGTCGACGGCTACGTTTCAGCGGCCTCTGCCTAGCGGTGGGCTATCTTCCGAGGCTTCGTCCAACCGTGCACCTCTATCTAATGCGACTCGGAACTCTCGACGACTCTCCGTGGCGCAGCAGGAGGAGTATCGCGCCAAGGGGAAATGCTTTCGCTGTGGCGGGCAGTACAGCCCACTCCACAAGTGCCCAGCCAAGACTTTGGCAATAATTTTGGACGCAGACGAGGCTGATCCAGTGCTCGAGGAAGAGGAAAGTACGCACGAGCTGAAGGGTGAAACGGACGAGCAGGAGATTTTAACTGAGCTGCAACATTTACAGCTATCAAAACTATCTTCCAATGGCTTTGATGGAGCTCAGACGTTTAAGTTGTTTACGCAAATTGGCGATCGCCGTCTTCTCACGATGATCGATAGTGGAGCTAGCCATTGCTTTATCTCCGATAAGGCTGTTCGTGACCTGCAACTTATTGTTGACCCGGCAGCTGCGTTTGCCGTGGTGTTAGGAGATGGGACTCGAGTGACGTCACAAGGGGCCTGCCGTGCTCTGCCCTTTCTCGTCGCTGAACAGGTATTCCACATTGACTGTTTTGTATTTCCGCTCCGGAGCGTTGATGTTATTCTAGGGGTGTCGTGGCTCGCTCAACTTGGTGATGTGACTGCAAATTGGGCTACGTTGTCGATGGAGTTTATGATAGCCGGTCAGCGGGTTCGCGTGCATGGGGATCCGTCTCTGACGAGGCGAGTTTGTGGGAGAGCTGATCTGCGTTCTCTTGAGAGCGATGATGATGCTTGGCTCCTTTGGGCGTTAGAAAATGAGGGAGCTGTTATGTTTCCTTCATCGCCATCACTGTCGGCGGACCAACACGGAGAGCTGGTGAAGTTAATTTCGGAATTTCCGGCTGTGACACGGATTACCACCGGGTTACCCCCATCACGAATGAGCGATCACCGAATTGTGTTGCAGGAGGGAGTGCCACCAGTGTCGGTTAGACCCTACCGATACAACCATTCCCAGAAAGATGAGATGGAAAAGCTCGTTACGGAGATGTTAGCTGCAGGTATTATTCAACCAAGTTGCAGTCCTTATTCCAGTCCGGTTTTATTGGTACGTAAGAAGGATGGTTCATGGCGATTTTATGTGGATTATCGTGCATTGAACAAGGTGACCGTGGCCGATAAGTATCCTATTCCGGTTATTCAGGAATTACTCGATGAACTTCATGGCGCTTGCGTATTCAGCAAGCTTGATCTGCGAGCAGGCTACCATCAGATTAGAATCGCAGAGGAGGATGTTCATAAAACTGCGTTTCGAACTCACTCTGGGCACTATGAGTTCTTAGTGATGCCGTTTGGGCTGACGAATGCACCGGCAACATTCCAGAGTCTCATGAATGATATTTTTCGTTCTTTTCTCCGGAAGTTTGTGTTGGTATTTTTTGACGACATCTTGGTTTACAGTTCTTCGTGGGCGGATCATATTCGGCACTTACGACAGGTTTTTACTGTCTTGAGTACTCATTCCTTGGTGGTAAATCCGAAGAAATGTGTGATAGGGCATTCGCAAGTTGAGTACTTGGGTCACATTGTGTCCAGTGACGGAGTTCAAATGGATCCTACGAAGGTTGGAGCAGTTTTGAAGTGGCCAACACCTACTTCTCCTCGAGGACTGAGGGGTTTCTTGGGCCTTACGGGTTACTATCGTCGCTTTATTTGTGACTATGGTAAAATTGCGGCTCCGCTGACGGCATTATTGAAAAAGGATAACTTGAAGTTGTGGCAGTGGCCGCCAGAAGCAGAGCGAGCGTTTCAAGCGCTGAAGTCAGCACTAACTACTGCGCCGGTGCTGCGCATGCCGGATTTCTCGCAACCCTTTGAGATCGAGTGTGATGCTGCAGGCCGGGGGCTGGGGGCAGTGTTAATGCAAGATCGTCGTCCTGTCGCTTACTTTAGCAAGAACCTGACGGGCAGGTTACTCGCAAAATCGGCATATGAAAAAGAATTAATGGCATTGGTCCTCGCTGTTCAACATTGGAGGCCTTACTTGCTGGGACGCAGATTTGTGGTTCGCACTGATCAGAGGAGCCTTAAACAGCTACTTTCTCAAACACTCACAACTCCAGCGCAACAGAATTGGGCGGCTAAATTGTTGGGATTTGACTTTGAGATAATTTATAAAGAAGGGAGGTTTAACAAGGCGGCAGACGCACTATCTCGGCGCGATGAGGAGTTGGAGTTAGCGGCGGTTACAGCGCCACGATGGCTTGATTGGGCTTCGCTTCAAGGGATGGTGAATGCGGATCCTCGGCTGTCCCAAATTATTAAGGCTTTGGAGGAGGGAAAGGAGGCACCGAAACATTATAGTTTTGTGCATGGGACATTATTTTATAAAGGCAGGGTGGTTTTGCCAGCCAATTCCCCTTGGATTCCAAAGCTGTTTGCTGAATTTCACGCAACGCCTTCAGGTGGTCATTCCGGTGCCTACAGGACGTACCGGAGGATGGCTGCGAATCTGTATTGGCCAGGCATGATGAAGGCGATTACTTCATTTGTGGCAGCTTGTGATGTGTGTCAAAGGAACAAGTACGAGGCGAAGAGCCCAGCGGGACTGCTTAGTCCGCTTCCGATTCCGGATAGTGTATAGAAGGATATTAGCATGGATTTCATCACGGGACTTCCTCGTTCAGGTGGGTTTGATTGTATTTTCGTGGTGGTGGACCGGTTCTCCAAATATTGCCACTTTATGGGACTACATCACCCTTTCACGGCGAAGACAGTGGCAGAGGTTTTCGCTCGTGAGGTAGTTCGTCTGCATGGAATACCGGAGTCTATTGTGTCTGATCGTGATCCTATATTTCTCAGTTCATTTTGGAAGGAATTATTTAAAGCGGCTGGTACTACCTTGCGAATGAGTTCTGCATACCACCCGGAGACTGATGGGCAAACGGAGGTCATGAATCGGTGTTTAGAGACATATTTGAGATGTTTTGCTTCTGATAGGCCGAAAGGGTGGGGTAAATGGTTGGCGTGGGCTGAGTTTTGTTTCAATACAGGGTTTCAGTCAAGTGCGGGCATGACGCCTTTTGAAGCTGTTTACGGCCGACCACCACCGGCTATTGTTCCGTTCTTGCCCGGAGAGGTTAGGGTGCAGGCTTTGGCAGATTCTCTTCGCCAAAGAGATGACATACTAGCTCATTTGCGTGTTCATTTAGAGCGAGCTCAGCAACGTATGGTTCGGGAGGCTAATAAACATCGTCGGCCTCTAGAGTTTCAGGTGGGAGATAAGGTCTATCTTAAGTTTCGTCCTTATCGTCAGCGCAGTTTATTCGCAATCTCTCATGCGAAGTTGGCGCCGAGATTCTTCGGTCCTTTTGAAATAGAAGCTCGGATTGGAGTGGTGGCATATCGCTTGAAGTTGCCGGAGGGGTCCAAGGTTCATCCGGTCTTTCATGTCTCATTGTTGAAACCGGCTGTGGGGCAGGTGGAGACTTTGACAGCGTTACCGGAAGATCTTTTGGCTGTGGATCCAATTTTTCTGCCGGTTGCAGTTCTGCAGCGGAGGTGGTTAAGTCGTAATGGTGTGGATGTGGAGCAGGTCTTGGTGCAGTGGCACGGGTTGACTCCGGAGGAGAGTTCATGGGAGGATGTCGCTGTCATGAAAGGGCAATTTCCAGAGCTCAGCCTTGAGGACAAGGCTGTTTCGGTGCCGGAGGCATTTGATAGAGCAGTGCCGAGAGGAGACTTGAAGGTTTATACTCGACGAAAGTCGAGAATTGCTCCAGATGCTCCAGCGGGTGTTTAGTTGGAAATTAATTATTTATTAAGTTATTTACTATTAAGTTATTTATTATTCAGTTATTAGTTTTCTTATGGGTCAAATCAGTCAAGTTAGTTTTGGGCTCTGCATGCATGGGCTTTTAGTACAAATCAGTCAAGTTAGTTTTGGGCTCTGCATGCATGGGCTTTTAGTACTATATATTAGTTTGTTTTGAGAAATTCTAGGGCATCGAAGGAGAATATTGTTTTGCGGCAATTGGCTGTGGCAGAATCATCTTGATTCTGAGTTATCGTTATTTATTATCTTTCACTATTTTCTTCTTCGTGATCTTCACTCCATTATCATTAAAATCTGGATTCGCCATCCATGCGTTAATGAACCTAAAAGGTTTCGGACCCCAGTCCTCCTCTTTTGTGCTCAAAATTATCGCACAATGGTCCGAGACCGAGCGGGGAAGCCCTCTGAGCGCCGTGCTCCCCCACGTCTCCACCCATCTTTCATTCACAAGCGCTCTATCGAGACGGCTTTTACAGTTACCATTACTCCTATACCACGTAAACCTTCTGCCCTGCAGGCTCACATCGAAGAGATTACACTTTTCCAAAAATTCTTGGAACATTCTTCTCTCTCTAGCAGTCCCGTCCCCCCCCCCCCACCCCAACCCTCTCCCCTTCAACCAAGATTGAGTTGAAGTCCCCTATCACGCAAACCCTCGCCCTCTCCCACTGCCGAACCACCAACGAGATCCTATCCCACAACAACACCCTTTCTTCCCAATTGCACGAGGCATACACGTTGATGATGCATACCTCTTCCCCCGTTGCTCTCCACCTACCAATCACTACCAACGCACCTCCAATGCCCCATTGGCTAGAGCTTGCTAACTTGCTATCATCCCAAAAGGAAAGAATCCCTCCCGACCTTCCCACCGCTCCCTCAACACACCAGCAAAACCCATCTGACTTCCAAAGCCTTCTTCCGTCAATCTCAGAAAAATCAACCAATTTTGTCTCCTGAACACAGCAGAAGTCAAGTTTATTGATGGCTAAGAACGAATGAATTTCATCTTTCTTTATTTGATCCCCCAGCCCTCTAATGTTCCAAGAACCAATCTTCATTTGGGAACTTGCACTTCCTCACCCAGCCCCTTCCTTATATCACAATCTCCCATTCCCACTGTTGTTTCCGAACCCTCTCCCTCTACTGTAATAAGCCCCAGCTTATTACCAAATTCATGCACCTCTGGTTCCGTAAAGCTGCGAATCTCCTTCGATGTCATCCCCGCCTTGCTGCGCGTCTCTTTTCTCCCAAATTTTTTCTTTTTCCCTCTCCCCCCTCGCCCGCTCTCTTCATCCCGTGAATCGACGTAACAGTTCCACTTCTTACGATGGAACGGCAATCTCATCACCCCTCTTTTTCCTCCTTTCCTCCTTCCCTCTACGTCTCCGCTATCCTCCCTCTGTACCTCTCCCCTGCTTTCCCCCTCTCTCTCCGAGGTCCCCGCTCCCTGACTCTCGCCCTCTCCCTTTCTACAAATTTGGGCTTCGCCCCCCCCCCCTTACATTACCAGAGTCAAAAAGGCCCATATTCTCCATTCCTTTAACCCCCCCCCCCCCCATTGATTAGGCCCACGTCTCTTTCCCCCACAAGAAGGCCCACCCCAATATCCCTATCGTTCCCAGCAGAATTCGAGCCCAAATCTCTATTCAGGCCAAAGCCCAAAGATATGATCTCTTCCCTCTCCCCTGGCCCACCCCCCTCGACAGACACCAAGCCGCCACTCATTAATCCCTTAGTCCCCACGTTTGCCTCGGAACTCCCTTTAGAATTCAAACTGTTCCTGACATGATTATTCGCCGCCTCTCTTCCACTTCCCCTTGCGTCTTCCAACGGTCGGCTGACATCCTCCATGGCGCCGTTCACCGACGAGCCCTCCGCCCCATCGGAATCTGAGTCCCCTTCCACCATTGCCAACAAAGATTCCTTGCCTACCCAATCCTCCGATCCGTAGCCATCGGAATCCGAGACCCATTCCGATTCAGACACCCCTTCTTGCAAGACCTCCTTCTCTAAGCATCTGACTTCCTCAATGTGGATCTCGTAGCGCCCTCCATCGATCATGCATTGAATGACCCGGTCGATCGAATGAAGACTAGTCAAAATATAGACGTAAGCCTCATCCAGTCTTTTCTTCATCTGTGTAACTTCATGCACTTCCATCACCTTGCCAAAGCTGGCGCTTCCTAGTCGGAAGAATCTTTCCGACCATGCATGAAGTGGGACCCCATACCATTTCGTGCAGATCACTCGTTCCCGGTTGACATCCTCTTCCTCCCAAGGCCTCCACCACTCAAGCCAGAACTCCGCCCAGACCCGGTACTCTTAAGTGTTAGCATTTTAAATAAAGTTAATAACTTATGAAACACAATATATAAGCATAAATCAAACAAAATAATGAAGACGTATGAGACTCCGAAATTAAAATTTATAATTAAATATGTATTTAAATCTCACTATATCTCAAAAATTGCAGTCAATTCTGTCATTACAAATCCGAACTAACATATAAATATTTTCGTAGTAGTGTAGAGTCGATAACAACAAATCGTATACACCGGTCTTCTCACTATATGTTCTTCAGTAATTTCCTCTTTCCCTTTGGTTCTTCTCTGATGATCCACATTTTCTTATTGTTTTTTGTTGATATGATACTTCCTTCCACCTCATCCATTAAGCCTGAAATTAACAAGTTTTAAGCATCAAATCATCTATATAAATATAATAAAAATAGACACTACATACAAAAAGACTTGGCATATAAAAATCTAAGAAGTTTGGCAAAAGATAAATGATAATTCACGTTTATCGAATTATTGTAAGTGGAAAATAAAAGAATCATTCCTGAAAAAATTCAGCAGTCAAACACATACGATGAACTTCCTCTAGAAAACTGAGAAATTGATTGTAAAACTAACAAAAAATTGTTAAATTTAATTATAATTAATTTTGAAACAATGAAACTTACCGAGACAAATCATCTTCTTTTGGAAGGGTATAGAAAGCTTCATAGAGTTCATGGAAAGAAAACTAATGCCCATTACTGAAATAAAAGATATTTTATATTGATTACATAAATAACTAATTTGAATCCCATAATTACGGGGATAGGGAATAATGATATCGAAACAAATTGACAATATTAGCCTTAGACTACTTCAAAGTATCGTGCATCTCCTATTTATTAGATTAATCTAGAGCCATAGATTTGTTAAATTGGATGGATGAGATGTATTCTCATTTTTCATATGGGAATCTTTTCCTATATGATCCATCCTATATGTATATGTGTATGTATAATTTGATATACATTTATTAAAGAGGCATTGCTACTGCTGCCGAGCTCGAATCTGGGCCTAGGTAAGCGGTGTGCATCTCTCAATTTTTTTTTCATCTGTGTAATTATGTAACTTGGCATATAATCTCAGCCCATTTTGTTAGTATTTATTTTTTGGAACATTTAAGAAAAGGCTTAAAAACTTTATAAATATGATAAGAAGGCCATAATATATACTAGTATAAATGATCTAATGTCATTTTACATATAATAAAAAATAGGCCTATCTATAACTTAATTAAAAACTCTATTGGATTTTGTTATATATTTCTCTGTCTTTTTCTTTTGATTTTTCATAAATATTAAATGCATATAAAATACTAAAATATAATTTGATACAGTATAATTTAAGGGATTTTTCTCCTTCGTATTTTGCCTAGGGCCCCTAAATTATCGGGCCTGGAGCTGCGTACGGCATAAGATCGAACAACTTCGATGAAATATAACTAAGACAATGATGTATTTTCTGTTAATTTCTAAGTATTTCGTAGTCGTGGTCCTGCAGGTATTCGCACTATTGGCAAGTAACACAAAATAAGTACAAAAGCACCAAAATTATGAAAAACCATGAATAGAAAAATGAGTAGCTTGGTGGGATGGATATATAGGGGAGAAAATTAAAGAGTACGCATGTGGATTATAGGAATAAAAACAAAATAAGTAAAGGGGGATGGATTTTTTTGTGAGGTTCACAATATGAATTACAGTATCGCTAAAGTTGCGGCGAATCTAGCAATGTGTTGTCCCCTCAGATCAAATCTAAGCGTCTTTCTATTTTATTTTATTTTATTTTTGCGTTCTTTCAGTTTACTAAACCCACTTGCATTTTTCCGATGGGTATGACTATAATGTGCCTATGTATCTAGTCCTTCTCGGTACATGGTTTAAATTTATTATTATTTTGTTCATTTGTAAAGATGAAACATGCACAAGTACAAACTTTTCCGTTCCATAATCAGAGTGTCTCATAATCTAGTTCACTTTTTAAACTAGAATTACATTTAAAAAATTGCTAAAATATCGTTATATTATATTTGTTGAAATTCATAATATTATAGTATCTTTCATCTTTTAATTCAGATGGTCAAATATAGCATTAATGCAAAAAAACAAGGGAAAATAAGTACTCCGTATGATTTTACGAAATTTATGAAAGTACAAAGAATATGAGTAGAGAAGAACAAGAAGAAGAAGAAGAAATTTGTTTAAAAAATAAAAGTGAGGTCGTGTTAATAATTTTTTTTAGAGTGAAAAATTAAAATACCCCTTTTTTAAATTTAGATGTAGAAAATGCCCCCTTTTGAATTTGATGTGTAAAATGCCCCTTTTATTATTATATGTGACATGTGTGCCCTACTTCTTTTTCTCCATTATTCAACATCGAGAATAATGGTGTCGGTGAATATATTTTACGAGAGAATCTATTCTCTCAACCAGGCAGCTACAAGACAAAATCATTCCTCATTTGAACTCACCCCAACTCTCGCCTCCCCATGGGCCCACAACAAAAATAAACCCTAGCCCACCCTCACCTCATAAACTCATCCACCGACGCCGACTCGTTCCCATTCCTTCACCGCCGCACCACCGGTGAGCACTCCCACCGCCCCAGAAAATAATTTCCTCCATTTCCGGCCACCACCGCCCCACCGGCAACGGAGTTTGCTCCCTGCCGAGAACATCCCGTCGCTGCCCCATGCCCCACCTCTCTCACGCACGTGCCGCCACCTACGCCGCCTCCCTCCGGCCATTTTCCACCGGCGTTATCCCCTCTCACTGCACCCCCACCCCCAGCGACGGCCATGGCGACCTAAGGCTGCACCACACCCGACATTGTGTTGCACCGTGAAGTTCTTGCTTAAGGTTTTAACCTCCCTCTCTCCGGCGATTTTAAATAATATGAATTGATTGAAGTTCTCACTATATATATATATATATATATATATATATATATATAGGGATGAGTTATGGTGAAAACTAGTTATTACGTGAAACCTGCAACCCATCATAAAATGTTGCATTTTATGCACAAAAGTGTTGCATTTTTATCATAAAATATTGCATTCTCATGATGATGCATTATATGCATAAAAATAATATAAAATAAAATAAAATAATATATTTTATTATGCAAATTCTCATGATGATGCATTATATGCATAAAAATAATATAAAATAATATAATATAAAATAAAATAATATATTTTATTATGCAACATTTTATGCACAAAATGCATCATTTTATGCACAAAATGCATCATTTTATGATGGGTTGCAGGTTTCACGTAATAATTAGTTTTCATATGATCTACTATATATATATATATATATATATTTTCAGTGCCGACAACCTGGCCGGAACCCTAGCTGGAGATTCTATCATAAGAAGGCCGGAAACACTCATTGAAAAACACAATGTATCTGTCGGAGGAAGAATTTACAGAAGAGATATTGGTTAGTAAGAAGAAATAGGATTTTCTGGCAGGTACCACCGCGGGCGGTGGGCCGTCTCCGGCGACGGCAGCACGGCGGTGGACCGGCTAGAAAATCCTATCTTTTTTTTATGTGAATTATTATTGATAATTTTATTATTTCACAATGTATTGTTTTAGTTTAATTAATTTTGGCAAGCTTAATTAGTTTAAATTAATCATGTTAATTTTAGTTAATTATTTCATAATAGTTATGCAATTACACTAAGAAGTATGACATAATATAGTGTCTGGAATAAAAAACCAAAAAATTCTGGCGGATCCACTGCCGCGCCGCCGTCACCGGAGACGTCCCACCGCCCGTGACTAGTTACCGTGGGCGGTGGGACATCTCCGGCGACGGCGGCGCATCGGTGGATCCGCCAAAAAACTCTATCTTTTTTATGCGAATTATAGTTGTGATTTTTTATTATTTTGTATACTTTAGTTTAGTTTAATTAATCTTTAGCATGCTTAATTATTTTTAATCTTCAAGGCATACAATACAGATTCAAGGCATACTAACAAAAAGAATAATTTCTGGCCGATTCACTGCCTGGCCGCTGTCGCCGGAGACGTCCCACCACCTGCGGTAACTTACTGCGGGCGGTGGGACATCTCCGGCGACGGCGGCCGGGCGGTGGATTGTCCAGAAAATTTTAGAATTTAAAATGTGAATTAGATTGTGAATTTGATTATTTTGTATAATTTTGTTTGATTAAATTATTTAATTTTTGACATGCTTGATTATTTTTAATTAATTAGGTTACTTTTAGATAATTATTTCATAATACTTAAACAATTAGTGACATGACATAATGATATAATGGTTAGAATAAAAAAGTTTAAAAAGTTGGCTGATCCACCGCCCACGCGTACATCTGCTGGAGGTGGGAAGATTCCGGCGACGGCTGCGAGGTGGTGGATCAGCCAATTTTTTTACTTTTTTATTCTGAAATTATATTTGTTAATGAGTTATTTAATTTAGCTTAATTAATTAGTGTTAATATTTTCGTATAATTTGATACATTGTGCGTATATACGTTAGCCATTTAGTTTAGTTAGTTTTAGTTTAATTAAATTTTAAGTAATTCATAATTTTATAATTATTTTAAGCATGTGATTATAGTTTAATTAGTTAATTAGTTTTAATTTATGATGTTTATGAAGAATGAAATTTTAATTCTATATTTTTTTTATAGGCCAAGCCGGCACCCGGGTATCGTCGCCCATATTATATCAACTAGCCAGCAAAGCCCAATATATGCTACTATATTGACTTAGTGAATGACATCAAGAACACATTATTCAACTTCGGGGATAATGCTTTAGTCGAGCAATTCAGATAGGACCTTTCGGTCATTTCATCGGTTGAGATCCGAGAAAGAGCTATGGATAATGGGGGCGTACTTAACAGTATACTGTCCCTAACAATTCATTCCAGATCCAAAAATTAGTTCCATATCGGTAGTCAAAATATAGAGCACACA
Organism: Mentha longifolia; assembly: GCA_001642375.2. Classification (NCBI taxonomy): domain Eukaryota; kingdom Viridiplantae; phylum Streptophyta; class Magnoliopsida; order Lamiales; family Lamiaceae; genus Mentha; species Mentha longifolia. The sequence goes on from CM038113.1 coordinate 25,867,854, forward strand.
GAGAAGGATCATGCATTGATTACTGGATTGAAATTCGGGCCGACGGCATTTGATCCTTGTATTTCACGTAATCTAGGTGCTCACATCTCTATCAAGTTGTTTGTGGAGGTCAAAATCTGAGCGCCAATGAGTTAGTCGATATTTTAAAACAAAATCCTAGCCCCTTCCCCGATCCGGACGGTGATATCCACTTGTGACTAGCGTACTTGTTGATAGCCAATACTTTCCTTCTTGGGCCCGATTCGAGAAAATCACCATACGCTTGGCTGTGATTCTTGGCTGACGACTTGCAGTCCTTTGTCGAATTTCAGTGGGGTGCATACACGCACAAGACTCTGCGGTATTATGTGAGAATGTTTGGTGGGACCGATACGAAAGATCATTTTCATTATCCGGCATGGGCGCTCATTGTATGGAGGTTTGAGGTAATTCGATATAGTTGGGATTGCAGTGTCAGGTGATTTGTACCCCTGATGTTTGAGATGAAATTTCAAGATATCGCTGAGACATACGACTGATGAGGAGTTGTATGTGTGTTTGATGACGAGAGTACATAGCTTGTGAATCTAATACACGACGGGGTTTGCCACATTATCTGACCCCTTTGTTACAGTTCGGGTCCCTGCGCGTGCATCGGCCTCATTAGTGGAGGGTGAGCAGGTACATCTTTATACTTTACAAAGAAATTACCTTTAATAAACCAAATTATACGAGTAACATTTCATTTTTTTTAACACAACCTTCTACTTCCAACAAGAAGGTCAATAAAAAGGCTCAAAAGGCAAAAAACACATACTTACCGCCGTAATTGTACGTGTAACTTTTCATTTTTTTTTAACACAACCTTCTACTTCCGACAAGAAGGGAAAGAAAAAGGATAAAAACACAAAAGGGTCATACGTACCGCCCAAAACCCCGCCGTCACTGGATCCGGCAGTTCGAATATTGTTCGAAGAATTTCTGACAAAGCCGGATGATTTCGCAATAAAAGTGAAGGATGCCAATGAGTTAGTTTCAGTGCATGACTTCAAGCAGATACGTTCCCCATATCTTGAATGGGATTATTTTGTATGTAGTTAACTAATTATTTGAATTTGACTATTTTGCCCTTTAATTTAACAAGATCATAATGTTTCTCACACTCATTTATATTATCTCTGCAGAAATTTGAGTTGGCCCTTATGACATTACGTGCCCGGCTAGCAAGTGGTGTTGATGCCACACCCTATTTTCGTGACGGAGGCGCTATCATATGCAATTTGGAAGTGATGGTAATATTCATTCCGGGATAGGGTGATGAAATAAATCCTCACTGATGTTGCTCTCCCCGTGATAGACGTTCCCCGTCCAGTTTGTAGAAGCTACAGCTCTCCGGATCTGCTCGAGCTCGGACTGCAAATTGTCGGTGCCCTCGGTGTGAAAGCCGAATGATCCTCCATACAGCTGCTCCTAATCGAACGTAGGGACATATGACGAAGATGCCCATGCATGTGAAGATGATGCTCCGTCACTCGAAGACACATACACTGTTGGAAATGACTCTGTACGGCACAATAAATTTAGTTGCTCATCGGTTCTGAGACGTGATTTAATAGTCCGCTCTATTCTCCAATGTCTTCAGATAGAAAACATCAAAATCACTACCCGAGGAGCAATAAAGAGATATCTGATATCTCAAGTTGTACATCGAGATTGCATCTTCGGATAAGGGGATATCTAAATATGTGCCACTATTATAGCTACAATTATTCCAATAGCCTCCGTAAATCACTTTCACGTACACGAAAGTCATCTGTAGTCGGATATTTTCACCCTTTTAAAATATGCATATACTAAATAATCAGGTAATTAAAAATATAGATTATGAATTTAAGCAAATAATTAAACATAAGAGAATTTTCCAAACAACATACATTTTCCACCTTCCGACTAGGCCTGCCGGATTAGTCCCACCTCCCGCGACTTGCCGGAGATACAAGGTTGCCGGAGGTGGGACTATTCTAGCGACTCTAGCAGGGCGGTGGAAAACGGTGGTTCATTGTCTATTTTTTTGCATCTCAATACATGCACTTATTCAAGTTAAACAATAATATTTCATAGATCAATAGAATAATTAGGCAACTTAAATTTAAACTAATAACTTCATCAAGCACTTAATATAATTTAATCACTTAAATACATAGATTAAGAAATTTAAGCATATAATTAAACATAAGAGAATTTTCCACCTCCCGACTAGGCCTGCCGGATTAGTCCCACCGCGACTTGCCGGGAGATACAAGGTTGCCGGAGGTGGGACTATTCTGGCGATTCTAGTAGGGCGTGGAAAACGGTGATTCATTGTCTATTTTTTTGCATCTCAATACATGCACTTATTCAAGTTAAACAATAATATTTCATAGATCAATAGAACAATTAGGCAACTTAAATTTAAAACAATAACTTCATCAAACACTTAACATAATTTAATCACTTAAATACATAGATTATGAAATTTAAGCATATAATTAAACATAAGAGAATTTTCCAAACAACATACATTTTCCACCTCCCGACTAGGCATGCCGGATTAGTCCCACCTCCCGCGACTTGCCAGAGCTACAAGGTTGCGGGAGGTGGGACTATTTCGGCGGTGCTAGTGGGGCGTGCCTCACATTTGTTTAAGACACTCCAATCATGATTAATTTATATAACTAGGATAACAAAACACAAAAAAAATGATTATAAATTGTAGCTATTGGAGAATTACCTTATTGGACAATTAAGGTGATTCTTGAACAATTGTAGCTAAATAAATTGTGGTGCTCTTCGCCGCTCCTTCTCCCCAATTATGAAAAGAAAATGCTTCTTCTATTTTCCTTTTCTTTTTTTTTCTTTTTTTTCTGAATAAAATTATATATAATGAAGCCAACGTGTTGTGTAACTCTTATAGCTAATTCTTGTTCCCAGTTATATATCCTTGTTAATAACATAGGATACCCCAATTAATAGTCTCTGATATAAGAAGCCAATAACTAGGGATGTCAATCGGGCCAACCCGAGCGGGTTCGGGTCAACCCTGTCGGGCTTCGGGTTATTCGGTCCGGGCCCATTCGGGTTGATTTTTTTTCGGGCTAGAAAATCTCGACCCTAACCCTAAAATCCGGGGCCCGGGTTGGCCCATCGGGCTACACTATTTTTTTTTAAAAAAAATAGAGAACACTCTAAATTAAAAGAATAAATTAAACGAATAGATAAGTAGACAAAAGTTTATAGCACCAAAGTACCATCTGCATATATTTTAATAATACTAAGTGCATCATATTAAATAACTACCAAAGCATCATCATTTGCATGACTATTGTCTCTATAAACTAGAAAACACAAACAGTAACCATCGAGTTCATCTCTAAGCAAAAAAATTAAACACTTGAATAACATTCTTCAACTTGATCCATGGCTTTCCACATCAACAACCTTTGGAGGTGCTTGAACTCGATCAATGGCTTCGAGCTCACAACTTTCATCATCTAGTTAAAAAGAACAAAATATGTTAAAATATTATGCAAATCATTAATTTAAATTTTGACAAAATAATTAAACTTTACCATCTACAGAATATCCATGCAACCAGTTGCGTGTGCAAATAAGAGCTTGCACTTTATTTGGGAGAAGTCTATTTCTGTATTTGTTCAACACGTGTGCTCCAATACTAAAAGAAGACTCAGACGCTACCGTCGTGATAGGAATGCTAAGCACATCACACGCCAACCTAGAAAGCTCTCCAAACCGAGTTGCGTGAGTTTTCCAGAAATTTAGCACATCAATTTTAGTTTCTTCATTGACTTGATCTTCATCCAAATATATGTCCAACTGTGACTTTGAATTAGTAATTCCACCTCTGTAGTTCTTGTAATCCTGCATCACATAACATTATTTTAGAAATAAACAAAGACAAAATCAATTTTCTTGAAACTAAATATACATAACAATTAAATGAATAAAACAGCTTACAGCAAACTCAGCCGAATTCAGAGGCAATCCTCTTCCTCCACCTCCCGAAATTTCTGCTCCAACTTGAGAACCAGAACTAGAAATGGGAGCATTTAAAGATGCACTAGCAGACTTATTCTTATAGTCATTATAAAGAAGGTACAACTTCTTCCTCAACTTTTCAGTTTTTTCCTTACTAGTACGAGGATCAACTCTTGAATAACAATACTCTATCAGTTTCAGCTTCACTCTTGGATCAAAGACTGCTCCCATTGCAAGTATTTCACTGTACTCTTCCCAATATTTCTTGAACTTCCCTTTCATCGAAATAGTCATAGATCTTACAACCTCATCTTGACTTGTCGAATTCTGTTCCAACAAACGTGCAATCTTCCAAACTTCCATAAAATACAAATTGGAAGTTGGATAAGACGAGCCTGAGATCAAGATAGTCATCTCATTGAAGGGGCTCAAGAATTCAGACATTCTTTCCCCTCTTTCCCACTCTTCTTCAGTCGGGCATGACTTATAAGCCAAATCATCAAAAGCAAGCATGCTAAAAACACGACGATATTTAAGTGCACTAGCGAGCATCGTGTATGTAGAATTCCATCGTGTAGAAACATCCAAGCCAACTGATGATGTTATTTCAATTCCAGTTTTTCTTGCACATTCTTTGAACTTATTCCTCCGTGCTTCTGATCCTCTTACATATTTGATACTTCCTCTAATTTTATTCAAAGCATCATCAGCAACTTTCAGCCCTTCTTGAACTATAAGATTCAAGATATGTGCACAACACTTTATGTGAAAGTGTTGACCATTGCACAACAAAGAATTTTGCAAATCTAGCCTTGTCTTTAACTTTTCCACCATTAAATTATTGTTAGAAGCATTATCCAAAGTCAAAGAAAAGACTTTTCTATCTATTTCCCAATCTACCAAACAATCATAAAGCTTCTGAGCTAACTCAGCTGCAGAATGTGGAGGAGGCATAGAGCAAAAGGCAAGTATCTTATTATTCAATTCCCATTTTTCATCAACATAATGTGCAGTCAGACAAATATAGCCCATATTAGTACAAGCTGTCCAAAGATCAGATGTCAAGCACACCCTACCAGGAATATTTTTCAATCTAAGCTTCAATTTCTCCTTTTCAGATTCATACGTATGCACAACATCAGAGGCATGAGTATTTCTAGTGATGAATTTAATATTTGAATTCAAATACTTCAAGAAGCCTTTCATCATTCCATATTCAACCCAATTCAGTGGAAGATCATGCGCAATAGAAATCTTAGTCATCCAATCCCTACATATTTTGGGATCTATGATTTTACTCTTAGCCTTTAACTTAGCTTCATTATCGAGAAGCATTTCAGCCACATCTCCAAATTTGGGTTTCATCTTACACTTAACTAAGTGGCGATTTAGAGTTGAAGTACCATAGTTAGTACCTTCATATACATACTCTTGGCCACAATGATTGCAATTGACGCATGCCTTTCCATCTTTGTTAGTTGTCTCCGTAAAATGATTCCATGCCGGAGCTTTTCTTTTCTTCGTAGACTTGGTTTCACCTGTAATCTTCACATCTGGATCATTCACATTTTCTTGGATAATAATTGGAGCCGATTCTTCCATCCTTAAAAGATATTAAGATATGACAATCTGAAAATTTATGAGAAAAATGTAATCACTAAATGCCCTTGAACATTTTCATTCCAACTGCATAATCTAATGAACTGAAAGAATGCACTAGATAACTTCAATTTTCGTATGTTGGAATGAACTAAAACTAATAAACTAATGAACTAATGTGCAGAATTTGAAAGAATGATTAGAAATTAATAAACTAAAACTCGCAGCTTGTTGCATAAGGTTTAATGGCTAAAGGATTATTTGGGCAACATTATTAATAGCCAATTCTAGAATCTAATAAATATTATTAAATTATTAATAGTCAATTTCTAGAATCTAGAATTGGGCTCGACAGATGTAGGCAGAAATTAAAAATATATCAACTTTCAATTGTTCCAAATTGACGAAAATGAGTAGAAATCAAAGCAAAGAGCACAAAGTATTGAAGATTCCTCAGTTTAGGACTGACTAAATACATGTAATCAAGAATTTCACAATACTAAACGCCATTGAATTAAACTCATTTTCAGATTGTTACCTTGAATACCTTCACATGTCGAGACAATTGTTGGGCAGAAATTGGAGTTTTAGCAAGTTGCCTGGTGGCCGAAAAGTGTTCGCCGTCCGTCAATGGGTGGTGGTGGAGTCGGGAAATTCTTTAGTGGAAGCGGCTGTGTGTGTATTTCAGTTTTTAGCTTTCTGCGTTAGGTTAAGGGGCTGAACTGCTGAAGTAATTCCTTTATGGAATAATTCTTTTAATTTTACATTTTTTATATATTAATTAGCTATAGCCCGACGGGCTGACCCGGGAACCCGCCGGGCCGGCCCGAGCAACCCGGAAGCCCGACAGGGTCGCTTGGGTAGCCCGAAAATGAATACGGGCTGAAAAAAATCGACCTAACCCTGATTTTTTTCGGGTTACTCGGGCCAACCCGCGGGTTCCGGGCTAGATTGACATCCCTACCAATAACCAAAGAATCAAATTCAATCATTTCAATAATTTCTGCTATGATTTTAGGAAAAGTTGTACGTACGCATGCCATACACATGCATGAATGAAATGTCACTTCATTGAAATAAAAAAATTAAAGAAAAAAGCAGCTGCAAGTCACGTCTCACGTCTAACTTGGGCCCATTTCCTATTAAAAAAATGAAAGGGGTATTTTCTACATGTAGATTTAAAAAGGGGTAGTTTTAAATATTAAGACCTTTCTTTTTATGAAGTCGGATTTGCTACTCCGCATCCCCTTTCTCTCTCCGCATCACCATCACAATCAGGAGCTCTTTCTTGGGCTCGCAGGTTCCGGCGAGCCTTCGAGCCCCGAAGCGCTGGAAATGTTCTAATGGATGTTGTGGTGCGTACAACTACTTACGGAGAATGTGATTATACTTTAGTTATCAATATTTTCAATAATTTGCTACTATATTATACTCCTCATCCTAATATTCATGTTATTTTCTCCATTCCAATATTTATGTCGTATTTTCTTGTTTAGAGGAAATATACTCTATAAAGAGATGATCATATTAGTACTTTTTCTTACTCCCCCTCCGTCCTCTATATACGTGTGTATACCTAAAATGAAAAAATTCTCTCAGCAAATTGACATTTTTACCTTTCAGCTTTTATACTATTTTCCCACTTTATACTCACTTTTTTTCACTTTTTCCTATTTTTTTTCACTTCCTACTTACTCCCTCCGTCTCATTTTCATTGTCTCACTTTATTATTTTATACATCACATATATTCAAATTATGAGAAAATTGAATTGACACGGAGGGAGTACTTTTTTTCTTAAAACATGTGCTCATACATATATGGGGAACATAGGTAGTATAATTTACAAGTTCTCTCTAATTATTATGCCTAAGAAAAAAAGGCCACATATATCGGGACATATGTCGTTATATTTATTTCTATCATAATTGTTAGGATATTGTGTTAAGGGGGAACTTTGAATCAAAGTTATAAACAATATGTTTTGATTCGATTCCAAAATCCTCGTAGATATTTCCCTTGTTATTTTTGAAGTTATGATAATCGCGCTTTGATGTTAATGTATTAGTAAATCTTATCTGTTAGGAAGCTTTCACTTTTAAAGCGCAGATCTAGAAGCAGATAAGTTTTGAAAAGCGTCAATGTTGAAAGCCGCCGAATGAAGTCTCGCAGAGCGAAGACGAAACTCTTTCAACATAAGGAAGCTTAGAGCGCGCCGACACTTCAAGTAAAAGCGAAGCGCTTTCAAGTCCGTCAGACTCAAAGCGTCTCTAGTTTGAAACCGCTCTTCAAGCATCCAACCAGTCTAGCGATAAGTTGACTCACTCTATCTCAGTTTGAATTTTCAAACTTACGATGGAAGCCTGCCCGTACGTATCATTAAATACGCCGCAGTTGCAGAGTCCATGTGTCGATGAAAGATTGCTCAACAGAAGGTAAATGCAGATAGAGTAACGGAAAGGTGCTGCAGACCCATGCCTATGTTCAACTACCTCTCTACTAGGGTTTCCTTAAATACTGGACACAGCCATGCCATAGTACGGAATTCTGAAAAGCACCTGACATTAATGCGACTTTCCCGGTCAAGTGGATGCACGCGCCGCTTCTCCCTAACGGGAAGTAGGTTTTCCCACTATAAATAGAAGGAGCTGCCTCACTCAAAGGTTACACACGCACAAGCATTCAATCTCGCAAGCAAGAACTCAAGCATTCAAACACTCGAATCGCTCTAGTTCTTCAACCCTCTTAACGTTTAGTGTGTCCTTAAGAAAATATAATTTTCTTAAGTATTCGCAGCAACTTCTATTTCTAGGTTCAACCGATTTCATCTAAAACCTAGTCTCGAGAATCCTTATTCTTTACTCGTGATTTTCACTATAACGGATTCTCATTTTAATCGAAAACAAAACCCCAAACCCAAGTCTATTGTTCTTAGATTGAGTTGTAAGGTTATAGTTTTTGTTTGGTCGAATTTGTGATTGTGAAACTTAAGTTTGCATACTTAAGTGGAATGTCGTAATATTCGAAAATTAGTTGTTGTTGTTTGGCTTCTCGAGAGCCCAGAATCTCTTGAGGATTTAGAGCCGATCTGTTATAGCCTCTAATCACTTCCCCTTGGAAGTATAAAATAAGGGATACCGAGTGAAGGTATTCATCCCTTAGTGGATAAAGAGTGGATGTAGGAGAGTTCTTCGAACCACTATAAAACTCTCGGTTTGCATTATATTTAGTCTTTATTTTATGTATTTAAAGGTTTAAGTTATCATACTTTGCACACCACACTTTAAACAAACAAACTGGTTTTAACTTGCAAGAAACTTTAAAGTCTCATCACATTTCGCACAATACGCACACAAGCGAGAAGCTTTGAAAGTCTCACAAGCCTTCAAAGTGTCTACTTGTAAAAAAGATGAAAAATGCAAGATAAGTTAAATACTGTTCTACACACGTATTCACCCCCTCTACGTGTGTAAGTCACTTTCGGGACCAACAATAATGAACAGTATAAAACTGAGAAAATTAATACTACTTTCATCCCACTATAATAGTCTCATATTGAATTAACACAATAGCCAATGAAAAGGGGAATATGTGGCTATAATCAATTCTAAAGAGAGAGTTAATTGTAGCCAAGTATTTTTTATCATATAAAAAAATGAGACTAATAAGTGAGACGAACGAAAATGACAAATGTAATTAATATAATGTGATGAATGTAGTATTTGAGAGGGTAATGAAATTGAGGCTCACAATCACATCCGCGAATCATATGCTAATGCCATTCCGTACTGAATATTTCCAACCAGCACATGGTAACTGATTTTCGACTAGAACGAATTCTCCTTCTCCAATCCCTTCATTTTTGTGAATATAGAAGTGGGAGAAAGAAGAGCAATGAGTGGGCAAGCTCCGTACAGCAACTTGTATCCACGTGGCAAGACGGCTCAACCTTGAGATCACGCATCCTCTGTGCACATGGGCCCTACTCCTTTACCGCCGCTTGCCCAGCCCCCACCCCATCCCCTTGCACGTGCACCCTTCCACGCGTCCCCACCATCCTACTCACCTAATCCCCATATACATATCCCATGCCCATCCCTTCTCAAATCCTCACTGCAAATTTCTTCTTTCTTGTGAACTCACAAAGCAAAGAATCTCACTTAATTTCTAGAACAGCAACCATGAAGTCTCTGCTTTTTCGAACCGGCTCCGGTCCGATCCCGGTCCAAGTTAGCCAAGCCCACGGTTCACCCCGACTGTCCACCTCCGTCTCCTTGCATGCGGAGGTGTCACGGCGGAGTATTCGCCGTTCTGCCTCGGAGCCGGACATCATCCGATCGGAGATGAGAACGGTGAGCAAGCTGCAGGGTTCGCGGTCCTTCTCTGTGCCGCGGATATCTGAGGCGGTGGAGTACGAGGGCCGTAGCGGCGACTGGCCGACGACGTGGGAGGATCTCGGATCTCCCGGCGGAGGAATGAACAAGAACCGGAACTCCGGTGGCGGTGGGAACGGCGGGCACGGCAGCGACGCGGAGCCGAACAATATCGGCGGTTATTACCTAGATATGATCAAGTCCGATCCGACTAACTCTCTGCTCTTGAGAAACTATGGAAAATACTTGCATGAGGTACGTTATTAGATTGAAAGTGGTGAAGATTCTTCATTGATAATCTGGGATGATGTATCTTGCTTTCATTAAATTTGATTAAAGATAAATAAATGTGTATAGGTGGAGGGAGATGTGTTGAAAGCAGAAGAATATTATGGGAGGGCGATATTGGCAATCCCAGGAGATGGAGAAGTGCTTTCATTATATGGGAAGCTAATATGGGAGACTCAAAGAGATGAGAGCAGAGCCAAATCTTATTTCACTCAAGCCCTTCAAGCTTCCCCTACTGACTGGTATTTATATATATGCTCTCTCTTCTCTCTCTCTCTCTTCTTTCTCTTGTCTCTCTCTTGATAATTTTGTTGGGGCTTTGAATAATTGCAGTATGGTATTGGGTTCGTATGCGCATTTTCTATGGGAAGCAGAGGAGGAAGAATGCGAAGATGATGCAGAAATGGAGACTCATGTACCAGTTCCAGCAACGGTGGAAGCTTTCTGACTTTTTTTATAGAGCACCTACACTTAACAATTACTTATATATGTTGTATTTTTAAAGATAATAAAGAAGAATCCATATACGGAGTATCTAACTAATAAAAGAGAGATGAACAAAAAAAAAAAAAGGCTTTTGACTATGGAGCAGCAGATGAGTGGTGATCACTTTGTAAATTAGCGTACGTATTATGTGTTGAAAGGATTTTGATATTTCAATTTTTTTCCCCCTCTTGTTCTTGTCAGTATCCGAGGGTAGCGTCTAGGCGGGGACTAGTCGGATTAAAATTATAATGCTTATTTTTATTACTATTAGAATTATAATGCTTATTTTTTAGAGATAAATTACAAATAACCCTAAAGTTTTTGTAAAAACAAATACCTCCATATCATTTGTTTGGGTACAAATACCCCTAACCTTCATATTTAGAAGCATTTCGCTCCAGCCAACTAACGCCCGACTCACAGCTATCTTCTTCTCCAATTTCATTTTTCTTTTTCTTTTTCATTTTTTTTTCTTTTTCCTTTTCTTTTTTTTTGTGGGTACCATAACAAAGAAGCAGGAATAAAAAACAAGTTGCATTCATCCCTCTGTGAGGAAACCCTTCTTCACTACAGAAAAAAAAAATATACGTAAATATACGTATATATATATTCGTTTCCTCTCACTTGAATCTCTCCATGGATTGAAAGGGAAAAAAAAAACTATTTTTCTTTTCAACCATTAAAGAGCAGACCAATAAATCTCAACAGAAGGATACTTCTCCAGCATCAAATTATCACTCACCAAAGCGAGATTCCGAGAATTCCATCAATGACTCCGGCGACGCCGACGTCACCTCCTCCGACGGCGACGGAGAGAGAGAGGCCTCCATTTTCATAGCCACCATCTTGGGGGAGCCGTTTTTGGTGGAAAGATCGGAGCTTTGGCCGGAATCCCTCTGCTTCAAGCTCTCACAAATGGCGTTGAGCTTGGAGCTTGTACGTGCCTTGTCGTAGGCCAAGGCGGCTTCCTCCGCGGTGTTGAAGGTGCCGAGCCACAGACTTGTTCTGTTCTTGGGGAGCCTGATCTCCGCAACCCATTTCCTCCAATGCCTCTGCCTCACCCCTCTGTAGAGCTTCACCGCCTTCACCAGAGCCCCCGCCTGCTTCATGAGGTCCCTTACAATAAACGATTTTTTTTTTCTCTGTAGTGAAGAAGGGTTTCTGTGAGGAGGGATGAATGAAACTCGTTCCTTATTCCCACTTTTTTTTTTTTTTTTATGGGGCCCACGAAATTAAAAAAAAAAGAAAAAAGAAAAAAAAGAAAAAAAAGAAAAAAAGAAAAAAAAGAAAAATGAAATTGGGGGAGAAGACGGCTGTGAGTCAGCCGTTAGTTGGTTGGGGTGAAATGCTCCTAAATATGAAGGTTAAGGGGTATTTGTACCCAAACAAACGTTAAGAAGGTATATGTTTTTTCGTAAAAGCGTTAGGGGGTATTTGTACCTTATCTCTATTTTTTATTACTTTTACTATGTTCTAAAGTTACAAACTATATAAACATATAATTACTCATAATTTCATTTTATAATTTATAATAAAAACATATAATATGGTAATTAATAATTTAAATTTCATAAACTTAGTAGTTTTACAAATAAATCTCATAGTATATAATAAATTTTCATAAATTAAAACATGAAATCCATAAATTTGCATAAATAAATTAAATATATGAATTTAAAGTTAAAATTCTAGATTCCTAATCAAATCCGTCAGGTCAGCCTAGAGCTTCCTAGCTGCCCAGAGCCTGGAACCGCCTAGCTTGCCTAGGCGCCGATTAGCGCCGGAGCGCTCAGAGACCACCAACTAGCCAAAAGTCAGGTTGGTCATGATCCGACTAGCGCCTAGGAGGCCGCCTATAGGCCGATTTTTAGAAAACTGGTTCTTGTTGCTTTGCTTGCTCATATGTTACATTTCACATTTTGATCATGTTTCCTTCGCTAATTGTACTCTCTATGAACTAGAATGAGTTAGGAGTCATATTTTGATGTTTCTACCCACATTCTATTCGTTTGGTTCAAATAATAGAATGAAAGGAAGGAAATGAAATCAAGTCTAGTTCTTTTCTATTTTTTCTTATTTTTCCTTTATTTTCTGATAACAATTTGGTGGATTAAGTTATTACATTCAACTAAAAGTAATAAATAATTTATTATTCAAACCAAATAACAAGTTTGTTTTTTTTTTTGGGGGGGGGGGGATGGAAATGGAATTAATTAATTTTATTTATATGTTATTTGGTTTTAATAATATAGGTTATTCATTACTTTTAATTGAGAGAGATTAAAGGGTAACTTGATCCATCAAATTATTATCCCAAAATAAAGGGAAAAAAAAGGAGAAAGTGTATCCTTTACAACTGATTCATTTTCATTATTGAACCAATCATTCAATAACACGATTCAATCTCCTTTATTGAACCAAACATTTAATAAACATAACGATTATTATCACCATTTTCCTATTGATTTGATTCTATTCTTTTTCTATTCCTCTATTTGGATAAAAATAACGATTATTATTACCATTTTTCTATTGACTTGATTCTATTCTTTTTCCGTTCCTCTATTTGAACCAAACGAATACTGAATTGAACTTATTTTAATAATGCATGGGCCTTTGTTTTAATTAAAAGAATGCCTTCTTCAAGTGGGTTGTGGGTTGATTATGATTTTGGCATATGGTGGGCTGAGAAAGCGTTTGTTTTAACTGAGCGTTTTGATTAATCGATCTTGGACCCGATTACTTATGCGGATTGGGCTTAAGGTTTCAATTAAAATGGGTTTAGTTTAATTAAGTTACGAATTTTGACTAAAACTTGTGTCAGCCGAAGGCACCGTGCGGCCGGGCCCAAAGTGCCAATTTTTATACAGAAAAGTGTCAATCTATGAATAAAAGTGCCAATGTTTAACATAATTATTTTACGAATAAAATGACAATTTTTAAAAGTGTCAATCTTTATACAGAAAAGTGCCGATCTATATGAATAAAAGTGTCATTATTTTAGCCCGACCACACGGTGCCTCCGGCTGACCCAAGTATGTCCCATGAATTTTTTAATCCCGCATAAAATGGATCAAAATATCGAATTTGCGTATTTTTTTTTAAACTTTTGAAAGATTTTACTCCCTCCATTTCATATAAAATGACACATTTTAATAGTAATTTTTTTGTCACGCTTTTCCACGCTTCTCGATGATAAGTTTTAAGATAGATTTTTGAAGAATTATTTCTTTTACGGGATACTACGACTGTCGTAGTATACCGTAAAAGAAAGAATTCTTAAAAAATCCATCATCGAGAAGCGTGGAAAAACGTGCCAAATAAGGCAAAAAAGAAAAATGTCATTTTATATGAAATGGAGGGAGTATTTAAAATAAAAATAAACTTAAAAGTTATTTTGTTTTACTTTATTTTAATTTTTTTTTGAGGGAAAAAATAAACTTAAAAATAATTCCTCTGGAGCAAGTATTCGTACATTTAACAAATTGATAATCATAATATATACTCGGTATATATATATATAGAGAGAGAGGAGTGCCCCTGAAGCGAAGCGAAGAGGAAAGAGGAGCAGAAATCCTCCCAATCGCTCCTTCTCCGCCGTGAAAAACCCGACACCTTAAAGATATTCACATGATTCGCATTGCACGTAGTTTACATATCCACATCAAGAATAAATAAATACTCCTAATTTGGGACAATCAAGAAAAAGAACATGGATGCGACGTGTACCGGGAACGGCCAATTGACGAGTAAGGAGGAATCGGGGAAGTTTCCGCTGACAACGTGGGAGGTGGCGGCGGCGAGCGGTGTCGTTTTGAGCTTTGTGTTTGGTTTGGTAGGGGTGTACCTGACTATGCCCGCCTCTGATTACAGCTTCCTCAAGCTTCCCCATTCTCTACAAGATCTCCAACTTCTAAGGTACAGTTCTACTTTTTACTTCCATTTTCATATACCCTTGTTGTTGAGTCATTCTACCATTATTGATTGTTAAAGTTGTTCGTTTCTTGCAACCGTGTTTGCTTAGATGTATTTTGGAATTGGAAGCACTTGATCTATTATAAATCTTGAAAATTAAGAAACCAGAGCTTCATCTATTAATTCTTCATAGCAATCATAAGGAACCAAGAGCTTGGGTTTGAATGGGTTTTGAGATTCCATATTGCCCATCTAATAAGCAGCTTAATGACTTAAAACTTTTAGGATTGGGTTTTGAATTGGTCTGAGGAGTCTGGATTTGATATTCTAATCTGCTGAAATGAAATCAGTCCACTGCATCATGTCTATTCAACTTCTCTTTAGATCTGAATATTAGTTTCAGTAACTTTTACTTAACAGATGGTCCGACCAAACTATAAAGATTATGAACATTACATATATTATACATGTCTACTTGCGTGGCATTGTGGTGTATCAAAATATCAACTGCTTGGCTCTATTATAAATTAAGAATCTATAGAAGCCTGTCAGCTGTACTTTGGCAAATGACGAATTCCTGGCAAATCTGATAGCTGCAAATGTGTTTTCGTTTAATTGGAACCTGAATAACTGTCTAATTGTTTTAGTTCACTACTAAAAAGTTTCAGCGAACTATGATTATATAGTAATTAGACTACGCCTGTTGAGGTTCAACTCTTTGTTTCCTTCGTAACACACATCTGTTATGCTGTCTGGCGTTGGGTTGGTGATCAGGTGTTTAGAGAAATAAAATGAAGGAGGTCAAAAACACGTATTATGAACATCTAGGGGAAATAAAAAGAACTGGCATAAAATCTCTTCACTATCCAAAACCTTTGAGTTGGCTAGAGTTCTTCAAATCTCACTTTCAAAAAAAGAATTACTTTCCAAAAGTTGAATTATAATTTTATTACCCCCTCTACCCCATTATTTCAATCTTGTTTTCCATTTTGGGCCGTCCCGATATTTCTGGCCTGTTTCCCTATTTAGAGGGTGACCATACCACTTTTCCACAATTTATACCTTCGCCCTAATTCCGGTGCTGAAAAGAAACAAGACATAGATAATGGGACGGAGGGAGTACAATTCTAGTTTAAACTGAGATTGATCAACCATTATTTTGTAAACAACAAGGATCTGTGGCATCGTTCTATTTTTCGCAACTGGGAGTGGACTTTTGTAACTAATTCAAGAAAACTTCCTAACCAGAAAAAAAAAAAATTCTGAAATAATATAAAACTATAGTAAAGCTACGCATAATATTCTGAAATATTGTCGATATCAGCCAGATAGGACATCAATGGAACTTGTAGTTCCCCAGTTGAACCACCATATTAATTTGTCCTTGGATCTTTTACTCTCCTGCTGCATCATATCCGGTCGAGATGCTGTTCCTTTCGAATGTGCTTATGTTTTCTATAGTCATTTAATTTGATCTGTTCTTTCTGTCATTTGTGAATTTCCTTATAAATTCATATTCATTCTTTTTCTTTTAGTGGTGTGCGTCTCTTTCTTCTTCCACTGCCATTCCACTTCAATCGTATATTACTCTCTGAAGATATTCGTGCTAATTTGCCTTACTATATTTCCACCTGTTTGAAGGGATAACCTGGAGAGCTATACAAGTGACTACACCGTACAGGTTCTCGTGGGCTACTGTCTGGTCTACGTTTTTATGCAGACTTTTATGATACCCGGAACTGTTTTTATGTCATTACTTGCTGGAGCCCTTTTCGGAGTCTTCAAAGGTGTAGCTCTTGTTGTATTCACAGCTACTGCAGGAGCTTCTTCTTGCTTCTTCTTATCCAAACTAATTGGTCGACCACTCGTCTTCTCTTTGTGGCCCGACAAATTGACTTTCTTTCAGGGCCAGGTGATCATTATCACATAGCAGTTCATCTACTATCACTTCTTCATCTTCTCATCAAATTATGATCTCTCCCACTCTTTTCTAGGTGGCTAAAAGACGTGAAGGACTGCTAAACTACATGCTTTTCTTAAGGGTGACTCCAACACTGCCAAATACATTTATAAACGTCGCTTCGCCAATTGTTGATGTTCCTTACCATATTTTCTTCTTGGCCACCTTCATCGGGATCATTCCTGCTGCTTTCGTTACTGTCAGGGTATCTCCTCCTATCTTTACTCTTATTAAATGCTCTTTTTACCGATGAAAATGATCTTCTCGACTCTTGACTATATAGAAAAACTAATCTAGCCACAGGAATTTTCTGTGTTTGTATAGTGGGGGCAACTTTAAAAAACAAAACATTACAAGAAAAAACCTTACCAGTCGACTGAATCAGTAGTATTCAACAATTATTCATGTTAGCAACACTACCTCCATAGGCGTTGGATGTTTACTTTGAGTGATAGCTTATAGAGATAAAAGTAATTTTGGTTAATCTAACTCCTACTTTGATAGCTCTTAAAGATTCAACCAAAATAAACACCCCTAAACACCTCCAAAAAGATAATTCCGGAGAGTGTCTATTCTAATCTATGGTTTGGTGCAGGCTGGAATAGCTCTTGGAGAATTACAGTCAGTGGGTGACCTGTACGATTTCCAGTCTTTGGCGACTCTCTTTCTCATAGGCATCATCTCTCTTACACCTACATTGATAGGCAACAAAAGCAAATGATGGCGATTCTGTAATATAAGCTGCCACTTGGATCACCTTTGCTCAATCTTTGTTAGCATTATCTGGTCCCATGCTTATTTCAGGGTCAGTCGGATGCTTTAGCCGGAGACTGGAATCATAACATCGCCATGATTTCTACTGTTGTAAATTCTTAACATGGTGCATGAAGTAGGTTTGTGACCCGAGATCCTTCAAAATTGTTGTATAATTTATGATTTTATAAGCATCCCACCACTCTGTAGATTACTGCACATTTGGGTTTAGACTTGTACTGCAAAAGAGGCATGTGAACATTCATTCTCCAAAGCAGCAAAAACTGGAGTTCTATTAATATGGGAAAAGTATATTTTTTACCCAGTCTCTTCTACTCGAAATGAAATTTTAATTGGGCCTTTTGTTCATAGGTTGTACGGAGTACTAAGCATCTCAAGAATGGAATAAGCCTTGGGCGAATATACCGGGATTGGATCCCCTGCAGCGCCCCCTTCCACAGGGGGAAGGATCACCAGCAGCTGCAGTGTAGTGAAACACAGCATGCAGTGCTGTGCATACTCAGGCTAGTCACAATGTTGATCACCAATTTTGGTGATCTCTCTTGCTTTTCCGGTGGGAGAGAGCACACCCGGATAGATCCCCAATGCACGTGATCTCTCCGGAATCTCTCCTAATATTTTATTATTATTATTATTATTATTATTATTTTTTTAATTTTTTTATGCTTTTGCTAATTAAATTTATTAAACTTATAAATAAAATCAACAAAATTCAATTAATTTTATTTTATTAAATTCAAATAGTAGTCGACAATACAATATTAAAAAAACAACTAATAAAAACTAGAATTTAAAAAAACATCTAAATATCATTTAATTTTCGCAATATCTCCAATATGCGAAAATGTTCCTCCAAATCCGCAGGCGACATCTTGCTCGTATCTTTCTCCTTCAGCTTCAGATACGTCTTGAGTGATTTGGTTTTTTCATACGCTTGTCTTTTCTTTGCCCACTCCGAGAAATCTCGATTTGCTTCTGCAGTGGCATCGAGAAGATTGACGATTTTATCCTCTGGAAGGTTTGGTAGATGAGCACTTGGAGCACTTCCAGTAGCCTTCCCTTTCCTTTTGCTGCAGTCCTCCCAATTGGCCTTTAACGGCTGAAGAAGGGGGAATCATCCTCCGATCTAGAAGAGTTGGACGATCCGTCAAGCCCTTTTTGGCGCTTATCAGAGCCGACGCCTTGATATTTGGGAAGCTCGTGCAAGATCTTCCAAGCATCCTTCAGAACGAAGTGCTGCTTGTTGTTCTTCTTGTAGTACATCTTGGCGGCAGCGTCGTAGATGTCGTCGTTGCTCGAACCGCTTGGTCATTGCTCCTTGCATTGAAGGTAGAACCCGTTGAATTGTGTCACCTTCGTTTGAGCTCGTGAAAAATGAGACCTCAACTGCACGGCGTCCCGATCGATGGCGTCGTCTGGCTTCTTCTGCGTGTTGTACATGATTTCGATGCGCTTCCAAAATTGGAGGCCGCTTTGGTCGACACCCTTTCTCGGATCTTGAGACACGGCGCACCAACAAAACGCGATGACAGCCGTTTCTTCTGGAGAGTAGGCGACCGGCGCCCTATTGGTAGGAATGGCGGCTTCGGAGTCATCTTGATTGGCCTTTGATTTCGCCTTCGCCTTCGCCTTCGTCCTCCCCTTTCCTTTCGACGGTGAAGGAGCGGGGACGTTGGACACGCTTTCGAAGGAGGCGGATAGGTTCATCGTCTCCAAGCCTTGCGTTGCAAAATGATGAGGATCCGGCGGAGATGGTCGATACGATCCGGAAGAGTAGCCATCAAACAAAGGTGGAGCCGTGGCGTAAGCGCCGAAACCGAGGACCGGAGGCGGCGTGGACGCTTCATCCGGGATAGGTGGGGACGTCGGCGCCGGTGCTCCGTAGTTGCCGGCATAATTTCCGTACCACGTGTTGAACTCGTTCTCCATTGGATCCGACATGTTTTTAGGAGAAAATTGAAGCAAGAACACAAGAAATTGGAGAAGAAATTGAAGCAAGAAAATAAGAAATTGGAGAAGAAAATGTGGTGAAGATGCACAATGTTGAGCATCAATTTATAGGGATGAATTGGGTATAGCCGTTGGGAGCCAACGGCTACCCCAACGTCCCTTTTGATTTTTTTTTTAAAATTTTTCGCCGATTTTCGGCGATTAAAAAAATAAAAATAAATTAAATTGGCTTGCTGACGTCAGCAAGCTTCGACCGATCTCTGTGCGGAGGAGCGCACACTCTTCGACCGATCTCCCTTGCCACAACGCGCGCGGGTGACTGATCTCGGAGATCGGCTCGGTGGAGGAGCGATCTCTCCGGCGCGTTGTGGATCGCCTTAGACCACCGTTCAGCCCTTTTCTTCCTCTTGTAAGACTTCTTTTTCTCTTTTAATCGTTTTTTATATGTATTTTCTACGTTTTATATGCTGTCTTTTGAAAATAATAATACTATGATACTAATAAATTACTTAATGCTTATTAAGATATTCAGTTAAAATTTAATATTTAATACTTAAGAATATGTTGTCCGTAGAAATTAAGGCAATATAGACATGGGGTTATATACTAAAGGCTAGTTGGAGCTGTCTATTAATGATCTAAATATGTTAATTATTGAACATAGGTCATACATATTGCATTACGTTACAATATGCAAACAATTATAAAAAATTAAATTCCATACATAAAATGCTTATAAATACCTATTTAATTAATTAAGTAGGTTAAAAAATTATTAATATAGCTTAAGCATGCAAGCTCTGGTATTTTAAAAGCCAAAAGTTACAGGAAATAATTTGAGTTAAAATTTATGATGAAAACTTTGGCGAAGAAAAAATAAAATAAAATTATTGAAGTAAATAATCTATAAGCACATCAAATACTATGGATTAATAATAAATATTACGACCACAAATAAAACAAATTAAAGAAAAAAAACTTTAAAACATAAGCTAGTGGTACTTTTAAAATCAAAACGATAGAGAATTAAATAGTTTTTGAAACTGTGCTTGACATTTCCTTGTAATTTAATATTTTATTTATATCACATTAAAAGTTTTTGTTTCTACTAATTTACACACATTTTCAGGCCTTGACATACTATTCGAAATTAGTAATGTCGCAAAGTGGCGTTGAAAGTAAGCACCTGCTCCCCAAATACTTGCTTCAATAATTCCTTCGATATTTTTTTTTATCATCATCTAACAAACCCCTTGCGTAGCATGCTTCCTTATAGCTCTCTTTTAGTTCTCCTTTTACTATACGAAAATCAGCATGACATGTTGCACCCCAAACATGATTCAACAATATTCTGAGATAGTACATTTTCCCGGCAGAAGGAGATAAATGGAATATACGACCTATAGCAAATTTTTTTTTCTCTTTCTCCATAGATTCTCCATTCATACGTAGTGCTCAGGAAATTCAATGTACAATAATTTTCGAGCTTCACTATCAATTTTATTCATTTCCATCCATTGCACAAATTGTGATTCAGCAATGCTGCTATTCTCCATAACATTTTCAATGTAATCGCCTTCTCTAAATACACACGGTTGTTCTCCTTCCAAATGAAAAGATAGGCCTTCCACATGTGGAGTTCGATAATTGATAGGAAACTCGAAAATTCTCCACATACCTTCACATGTTGAAATGTGAAAATAAGCTTTAGGGGTTTTTAAATAGAAAAAAGTGATATTTTATTTTATATTATAGTTAGTTAGGCTTTTTTTTTTTTTTTTTTTTTTTTTTTTTTTATACGTGGCTCGCAGTTTCTATTTTCTATCTAACACATATATTATCCCTACGGAATATTTATTTTCATGCGATTAATATTATCATATTATATTATGTTCACTTTAATTAGTGTATGATAATATTAATTTGAATTCTATCGATTAGTACATGTACATTGATATTATTAAATTGAGTTTATCCTAATCCACGTCAACGTAATTAATTACCTCAATATATGGTTAATTACCCCTTTAAAAAAGGGATATGTAAAAATTACCCTTTTAAAGAAAGAAATGTAAAAACTACCCTTTTAATTATTTTAATATGTAATGGGTCCCACTTTTTATGTTTAAATACTACTCAATTATTTTTCAATGATGAAGTCTTTGAAGAAGTGACAAGTGACGCATCTCTTAATTTTTTTTTTTTATAATTTTTATTATCAACAGTATAACTAATAAATTTTCCCTGTATGCATGTATGCGTGAAGCTTCAGTATACAATTTTGAGTGCTTTTTTGGTGCAAATAATTCAATTTTCGTCTGTTATATCACAGACGAAACAGTAATAATTTTTGGTATCCTATGCCAACCACACCTCACGAAACTCAATATATACAACACTGAAATTTCAATCGAATTCCAAAAAACAAAAAACCAACTCCGCATAAAAATTGTTCTGAGAAGAAGTTTTGAGCTGAGGAAGAGGAAGACGAGCGATTAACTGTGGAGGATATCGAGCTATATTGCTTCATTGTGTTTCCGGATTATCCAATAATATTGGTAATCGATTAATATCGATTTTTATGCTTAGTAAGTAGTTTATGTATTTATTTTAAAAATTAATTTGTTATGATTATTATTTAGTTTAAATTAATTCTCTTAATTAATTTAATTAAAAATAATTATAAATATGTAATGTTTGTAATGTTACGACCGGAATATACGACCGGTTGGCCCTTTCCCGGCCTACGATTGACCGGCTGGCTATACCCAAATTTTCTCTTTTTTTTCTTAACCTAAATATAAATTTTAACATTACAAACATTACATATTTATAATTATTTTGAATTAGATCAATTAAGAGAATTAATTTAAACTAAATAATAATCAATTAATTTAAACAAAATTCTATAAACGAATTACGTAACACATAAATTACATATGAAAATTTATCCATACTAAGAAAAATAAGAGGAAAATTCGGGCATAGCCGGCCGGTCAATCCCGTCGCCGGAAAAGTGCTTTTTCCGGCGACCGGAATATACGACCGGTTGGCCCTTTCCCGGCCTCCGATTGACCGGCCGGCTATACCCAAATTTTTCTCTTTTTTTCTTAACCTAAATATAAATTTTAACATTACAAACATTACATATTTATAATTATTTTGAATTAGATCAATTAAGAGAATTAATTTAAACTAAATAATAATCAATTAATTTAAACAAAATTCTATAAACGAATTACGTAACACATAAATTACATATGAAAATTTATCCATACTAAGAAAAATAAGAGGAAAATTCGGGCTCAGCCGGCCGGTCAATCCCGTCGCCGGAAAAGTGCTTTTTCCGGCGATCGGAATATACGACCGGTTGGCCCTTTCCCGGCCTCCGATTGACCGGCCGGCTATACCCAAATTTTCTCTTTTTTTCTTAACCTAAATATAAATTTTAACATTACAAACATTACATATTTATAATTATTTTGAATTAGATCAATTAAGAGAATTAATTTAAACTAAATAATAATCAATTAATTTAAACAAAATTCTATAAACGAATTACGTAACACATAAATTACATATGAAAATTTATCCATACTAAGAAAAATAAGAGGAAAATTCGGGCATAGCCGGCCGGTCCATCCCGTCGCCGGAAAAGTGATTTTTCCGGTGACCGGAATATACGACCGGTTGGCCCTTTCCCGGCCTCCGATTGACCGGCCGGCTATACCCAAATTTTCTCTTTTTTTCTTAACCTAAATTTAAATTTAAACATTACAAACATTACATATTTATAATTATTTCGAATTAAATCAATTTAGAGAATTAATTTAAACTAAATAATAATCAATTAATTTAAACAAAATTCTATAAACGAATTACGCAACACATAAATTACATATGAAAATTTGTCCATACTAAGAAAAATAAGAGAAAAATTTGGGCATAGCCGGCCGGTCCATCCCGTGGCTGGAAAAGTGATTTTTTCGGCGACTGGAATATACGACATTCGCCGAAAAACATACCGATATTCATCGTGGTATTACTTCGACGGAGATCCCGATTCATTTTCCGGCAAGACAAAGTGGTCTTTGTGCTCGTGATCGATTACGTATTGTGCCGACATCACTCCGGTGCTTGAGGAAAAGAGAAGGGAGGTTGTAAGCTTGAGGGAGAAGAGAGTTTAGGGGGAGATAAGGAAGGTGGAGAGTAGGGAGAAGAGAGTGTTAAAATTTCTCTTCCTTCGTGTGTGTGTGGGGGGAATATATGTTTGATTAGGGTTTGTGTGTGTGTGTTTATAAGGGATGAATTTTATTTTTTATCTATTATTATGAGAATATATTCCCCATATTCACCTCATGCAGCCGAGAATCTTGTTTCTTTTGAGGTATTGTTTGTTTTACTGTTTTGTATCCTTATAACATAAAATGTATTATTGTATATTCGGGTACCCTACATATATATATATTGATTCTCGCACCCCACCCCAGCTACACGACACACACAATAGAAGAGAGGTTCACAACCCAAAAAAAACAAAAAAAAGTTATTTTTGACCAGCACAAATTAAGAGGGAGCCGACAGCTCCAAAAAATTTGTCATGTGGGCCCATAAAATATGTATTTTATTGCTTAAGGGTAGTTTTACCAATATTAAGTTTATAAGGGTATTTTTTCAATTAATGTATATAAAGGGGCAAAAAATCCGAAACACCCATTAATTACTTAGATCCATTTTTATCGTCAGAAATAAAATAATATTAGAATGCATGTATTTTCTCTTAAGTTTAATGTAGTGGAAAATCGAATGCCTTATAATGCAATTAATCAATTAACAGAAATATATTAACAGATATATATATATATATATATATATATATATATATTAAATTAAAGATACATATTAATTAGATTAAAATATTGATTAATTAGGCAAAATTATTTGAATTTAGCAAAATAATCAAGAAAATTTAAGATTGATTGACTCTTATTTTGCTATTATATATATAGATACTACCTATTATTGATAAACAATTTTTGGAAGTTATGATATATATATATATATATATATATATATATATATATAGGGTAGGGGATATATCATATAGGAACTAATTATGGTGTGAAAACTAGAAACCAATAGGAGCCCTTGATTTCTGTGATCTAACGGTTAAGATTCGGTAGAATTTTTAATTTTTAATTCATTTTTAAATCATTTTTAATTATATTAAATTAAGTATTAGGGTCATTTATGTCTTTTCTTATTTCTTAACTGAAAATTTTCTTAAAAACGGGATTGAGATGATCGTGCGTGAAATCTGTAATGATACGTAGATCTGCATTCACGTTGTAATTCTCTAGATCTTCATTCCCGCCGTAATTCTCTATCTTCAATCGTCGATTGGTCTGCTTTTAGTCATCCCATCGTTCTTTGGTTGCAGACAAACGTGACATATTTGACGATCGCAATAAATGTTACAGGCTATTGGTTTTTCGTTCCTATTTTTTTATCAATGCTATCATCGATTTTTTGTTCCTTTTTCTGATTTCTGGGGTTAATCAATTCTTCTCATCGTTTTGATGTCTGCTGATATTTTTTCGCCAAGTTGCGAGGAATATGTTTTAATGCATATTCTGTTTAATTTGATGCATTTTGGTTTTTTCAAGTTGCAAGGCTTATTTTCTAATGCATATTCTCTTTAATTTGATGCATTTTCGAATCGTTTTGATGAATAAATCATTTTGACATAATTGACGACACAGTTCTTCATTCAGACTGGAATTCAGTGTCTTCATTCATCGATCGCCCTGATTTCTTTCATCCATCGTCGTGGTTGCATACGCCATTTGAGAAGTAATCTCTGCTGTTATGACCTTCGCAGCGTTGCCCCCTTCACCATCCATGGCCTTTGGTGGTGATGATATTGGATCAATAAATTGGGCATAAGTTGTACACGGAAATATGAAAATCCCTTACTATGTAAAGGTTTGGATTGTTGTAGTTGTTGGCTTGAAATGAAAACAACTTTGACTCTTCTATTCTCTGAGATTTCTTCTTTTCCTTCCTTCGTCTTCTTATTCTACGTTTTAATCCAGAAGTGATTCTCTTCTCATTTCTCTCTATTGTATATTGTGGTCCACATTTTCACCGCGAGTTCATTTGCATTTTTGACCAATTTCATTACATATATGTCATTATTTGTTGCATATATTAGCAATTTCATTGCATATTTGTCATTATTTGTTGCATTGTCAGGATTATGTGTTCTAGGGGTTGGTTAGTGTTTAGCGTTCTAAGGGTTAGGTTTTGGGTTTGAGGGTTCTAGGGGTTAGGGTTTACCGTTCTAGGTGTTAGGGTTTAGTTCATTAGGGTTTAGGGTTTTTAGGGTTTAGTGTTCTAGGGGTTAGGGTTTAGTGTAAAAGGAAATCAATAATGGTTTCACATTTTCACTGTTAGTTCATTTGCATTTTTTAGCAATTTCATTGCATACTTGTCAATTTTTTTGTTGTTGCATTTTTTAGCAATTTCATTGCTTATTTGTCATTATTTGTTGCATTGTCAATGATTGAGTCTACTCTTTCATTTTATTTCACATCATCTACTACCAAAATCAGTTGTTTTGGATGAGGATTACATGTGGGTTAGTTTTTAGTTTTCTAAGGGTTAGGGGTTCGGGTTTTAGGGTTCCAGGGGTTAGAGTTTAGTGTTCTAAGGGTTAGGGTTTAGTGTTCTAGGGGTTATGGTTTAGATTATTAGGGTGTAGGGTTTTAGGGTTAGGGTTTAGTGTTCTAGGGGTTATGTTTAGTGTAAAAGGAGATCATATACCGTGAGTTCATTTGTATTTTTTAGCAGGTCTATTGCATATTTGTCATTGTTTGTTGTATTTTTGAATAATTTCATTACATACTTGTCATTAATTGTTGCATTATGAACAATTGGGTGGCATACATCATTTTATTTTATATCTTGTACCGAAATCAGCTATTTGAGATAAGGGTTTTAGGGTTTAGTATTATAGAGAATTAGGGTTTAAGAGTTTCGGGTATAGTGTTATAGGATAACTACTTGAACTTATCATGACTATTGCAACTCCAATTTATAACTTCGGATTCCAAGTCAATTTTTCTGTCTTTCTTCTTTGACAGAATCAATTAGAAAGCAACAACATCGTCAATAATATGTTGCCTCTTTTTGTTGCATTTCGTACGGCGGGAAAAAATAGGGTACATTATAATTTATCAATATATTACTCCATCTGTTTCGTCAAAATACCTCTCTTTCATTATTTTATATCTCACACATATTCAAGAAATATTAATGTTCTAGGGGTTAGGGTTTAGTGTAAAAGAAGATTAATAATGATTTCACATTTCCACCGCGAGTTCATTTGCATTTTTGAGCAATTTCATTGTATACTTGTCATTATTTGTTGTATTTTTTTAACAATTTCATTGCATACTTGTCATTATTTGTTGCATTTTTTAGTAATTTCATTGCATACGCATATTTAAATCATGAGCTCATATAATAAAATAAGGAATTACAGTAAAATGACAAACATTCCTTTACTTTTGCATCACACATATCCATCATATTGTTTGTTTTAGAAGTAGCAGACATGCTTCTTGTATTTCGATGCTTCGAAGGAGTCGGCCTAACAAAACATCCACTGAGCTTGATTATTCCTCTTGAATATCTGAATGCGTTGTATTTTTTTTCCGCTGAGGCCGGTTATGAATTGCTTTTGATCTAGCTACACAAAAAAAAGACAAAAAATATTGTCTAAATATTAGTAGTATTCAAAACACAACATTGTTGCATCCAAGACTACTTTAAAATGCATTAAATTCAAACAAGTTTGCACAACAAAGTCATGGGAGCTTGATTTATCATCTTCTGCAATTGAAACCTTTGCATTTTTTTTTCATTGAGGCCGGTCATTTAATGCCTTCAATCGGGCTGTAAAACAATAAGAATTATTTTCATATTAATTTTTTTAATACTAAATATATGTTTCCTTCTTCATTCCATTAATTGATGCAAAAAAAACTCATTAACACATTTTATCGTACAGATAGAGTGCACATACCTTAAGACCATGAATTATTTCTAAACAACTTACAATATGCAACATAAAATCGAACTAATGCAACAGTTTTTCCTCACAGTTAATCACCGACTATTTAAAACAACAATGACATTACACACTAACAAGAGCAACCCTAACTTTATGCAACATTTTTTAACTCATTAACACATTTTATCATACACATACAGTGCACATACCTTCAGACTATGAATAATTTCAAAATTTCTTACAATATGCAACATAAAATCGAGCTAATGCAATATTTTCTCCTCATAATTAATCACCGAATACTTAAAAATAAAATCACATTATACACGAACAGGAGCAACCTCTAACTTTATGCAACAATTTCTACCCTAAATCTCACAATCGATCTTCGCAACTTTTCGAAATAGAACGCAAAAAACCCTCATGATTTTTGAAATTGAAGCAGAGATACTGTACTTACCTTCTTCGAACTCCGTCTGCGTAGATTTCCTTCCCTTCGCCATTATTTGTTCACGACAGATTAGGGCTTAGATTCGCAATTCTTCCGTCGACGAGAGAGAGAGAGAGGGTTTTCAAAGGGAAAGTTTGAGATTTAATTTTATAAGTGGACGTGTTTTTTTCAGATTTAGTTGGACACTAATGCCCTTATTACAATTTTTAATGTATAATTAAAATAATAATTCGAATTCATCCCAGCCATCGATTTCAAAAATCTGAACGGTATTAGATTGGTTTCTAGTTTTCACATGAATATTAGTTTTCCATAGAGTGCATCCCTATATATATATATATATATTAAAGAAACTGGCGTTATAGGGATATAATGGTAGTTTTGGTCATATTTTTATTTATTTATTAAATGTGGATTGTGGGGGCTATGAGGAGTAAAAACGTGGCTATGAATATAATTACCCCAAAGGGTGAGGAGTTAGGGAGACCATCAATCTGTATATAACACAAAGAAAATCATACAGTGTCTGGGAAAGATACTAAAACAAAATATTATCCCAACATAGACCGAACAAACCAAACTAACATGAGAAAGATCAATAGGAGATCCAACTTATTACGAAAGCGAGAAAAAAACAAAAAAAACAAAAAAACAAAAGGGAGAACCAACACACCGAGAGCAACCCAAAAGTGACCATCTTGGAATCAATTAATAATTTAAATGTTCGAGGCTTAAGTTTATAGTTTGACTTAACAATTAGTATGGCTTGAATAAAGATTTATGAAGAATATAGCTAAAGATTTCATACTACAAAGAAACATAAGAAGGCTGGAGATGGGATTTGTTTTTAGTTCGAGTTAAGGTTCTAAACTGCCGGTTATGCGCCATAGTGAAATTCATGTAATTGTATTTTTGTATGAAAAAAAATAAAAAAAATGATCTTATTACTTACTAGTATGTGATGTACACTATTACCCACTCTCAAGTGATGTACGGTAACGTTTATATTTATGTAATAGTAAAGTATAGTTGCTATGAATTATCAAATGAAGATTTCAAAATGATAAAAAGAAAAAGAAAAAAAAGAACTTCTTATAATATAACATTTGCATGGAATAGATAATCATAAAAAAGTAATTTAACCTATTTACCGACAAATGTTTATTGATATATCTTGTTTTCGTAGGTAATTAATGAACGCCAATAAGGAATAAATAAACACGAAAGTAAAAGGAACACAAAATAATTATGTGGTTCAATCTATCGGAATAGATCTACGTCCACGGGGCGGAAAGAGTATGAATATTATTGCTAGTATGAGTATTGGTTACCAGATTGTTCTCCTCTCCCACTCTATTCTAAACCCCTATTTATATATGCTCATAAGGTAGCTAGATTCTAATACAAAGTCTATTCCTATAAGGACTCTTTGGGCTTATCTCCATCTTCATAGTAGATATCCGAGTCTTCTACACTCTATTGGAGTCTGAGTCGTAGTCGATCAAGAAGTCTTCCTTGCTTGGGCCAAACTTACATAGGCCGAGCTTAATATCGGGGCCCATTTATATTGGGCCTAAGTTTGGGCCTACTAGTTGAGCCATATCCTATCACATCCCCCCAAAAGGGTGTAGAAATGAGGATATATAGGGGGAATATTGAGTTGGGAGTGATGTCAAAGAAAAGTGTTTTGCCCCGTCGAAAAATAAATTTGACGAAGTCAAATGCACACCCTCTCATCAAAAGACAAGGTAAAGAAATACCTTGCCCCGTCGAAAAATAAATTCGACGAAGTGTATCGCCCTGTCAAGGGCGAGGTAGAAGTAAGTGTATGACCTCGTCAAAAAATAAATTTGACGAAGTCATACGCGTATCATCCCATCGAAGACGAGGTAAAAGGTGACTTGCCTCGTCAAAAATGAATTTGACGAATTGGATCGCGTATCGCCTCCGCCGTATGTGTCAGTCACTTTTAATTAATGCGCCGGTTGGATTCCCAATAAAGTAGGGCATGATTGGACGTGGACGGAAGGCGAAAAAGCGGAATATGGATAAAGCTTCTTTGATACGCCATTCCCTCACATTTTCCAAAACTTTCAAAAATTTTCCAATTTTTCTGCTACTATCGCCGCAACTTACCACCGTCGGAACTCCTACTGTTGTCGTCAAAGAGAGTTCCAGTCCCCAGTCTTCCAAGTACGAGTAAGTTATTTCCTCCATGGCTTCTTCTTCTCGTGTCAGTCATTCTCACAGCGATGAAGGCCGTGAGGGGTCCGTTTCGCCGTCAGGTTCTCCGGCGGCGACATTTAATCAGTCGCCTTTGTAGATTTAGAGTGTTTTACTGTTGATTCCCCTGTTCCTAGCGTACGTAAGGTTGCTATTTTTGACGTTGATAAGGATTCCGGTAGGGTTCTTGACTTTGCATCGATTTTGGATGCATCTAGGGTCCGAAAATCACGAAAGTATTTATTTCCCAATTCCGCTCTTCGTATTGTTCCTCATCCGGACGATAGGGCTTGTGCACCTCCGGTGGGATTTTTCACCATCTACGAGGACTGCTTAAGTTGCGGTCTTTGCCTTCCCCTTCCTCTTGTGATCGCTAATTTGCAACGGAGGTTCGGCATCGCCCTAGGGCAGATTATGACGAACTCCTTTAGGCAGTTAGTTGGTCTCGGTATCGAGGCCGCTCCCCTCGGTTTGCCTCTTACCCTAGGAATGATCATTAGGTTTTTCCAATTCAAACCGAGTGCTGGTTGGTTTTACCTATCCCCTAGCCTCGGCTTTAGAGTAAAGACGAAGTCTAAAATCCCGAACTGGCAGAGGAAATTTTTCTTCTGCCGGTCCGAAGAGGTCCCCCAGTTTGTCTAGAAGACAGATAGGTTAGGAGACCAAGGCACCGAAGAGAAATTTGGTGACCTTGAGAGGAGTCCGGGGGAGCTCGACATCGTCTCCGAAGAATATTGTGAGGCCGAGCTCGCCATGGTGGGGCTGAGCCCTTACGATCCTACTTCAATGGTGGATCCGATGAAGGGTGGGGCCCTACTCTGTGTTTTGTGCTTTATCCTCTTTCTATTGCTGCTTGTTTTAATCCGTTTGCTGTTGCAGTGAACTTCGGCGCCAGCAAGAAGAAGAGGCCGAGGTCGGCTTTGGAGCCGGAGAAGGTGACGTCCGCAGCGTCGTCAGAGAGGACCGTGGAAATTTCGGACTCTCCACGGTTAGGGTTAGGCTCTCTTCCGTCTCGTTCCGTCGCGCGTCCGAGCAAGGAGGCGCGGGTCTTCAGTGTACCCTCCGCGGAGGAGGGTACCATTGTTACTGGACAGCATTCTGGCCAAACATCGGCTCGTCTGCGGCCCTTTCCCGAGGTATTACACTGTCCCGTGTGCGCGTTATGTTCACTTTTGATGCCTTATTTTGACTCTATTTTAATGTTATCGCAGGGGGCTGAGTACATGCTTGCCGAGCTGGCGAACTTCCTCAACAATGGGGTCGTTCAATACCACAAGATGGCCCGAGTCGCTTGGGAGCTAGAAGCGGCCAAAGATGATTTGGCCAACAAGGTGGCCGCAGCTGAGGCGAAGGCCCAGGAGGCGAAAAAGAGGGAGGCCGCCACGCTGGCGGCAGCTGAAGTGGCTAAGGCCGAAGTGGCCTTGCTGACGGATGAGGTTGCCTCGGTAAAGGCCGAGGTCGAGGCTGCTAGGCGCCGAGAAGCCAAGGCGGCTGCTTTGTAGGGGCAGGTACTCCGTGCTTTTGCGGAGAGGCTGTTTAGGTCAGGGGCATTTTCTGAGCTGGCGAACGAGCTGGCCACTATCCTGAACATCTCCGTGGCGTCAGAGAAAATCGACGAGATAGCCGCGGATTACCCGGACTTGGATAAATCCAAGTACGGGTATGAAGTGACTTCGGGCGATGATCTGCTTCGCTCCTACGTGAAGGCTTTGACGGAGGGGATACCAGCCTTCCCTGTGCTGAAGAAGCTCACCTCCTTATCCACGGTGCTCACTGCTGAGGCGATCCGAACCTGTCCAGTGGATAGGGATGATCTACTCGAGGCTGTGATTGCTAGCCTTGATGCCGAGGTAGACAATTCGGTGGACAGGCCGACAAGCACCGGGGCCGAGCAGGAGGGACCCCAGCAGGGAGAAGACCTCGAAAGGGTCAGTTGATCCTTTTCAAGTTTTTTTTTTTTTTTTGGTAGGCTATATGTACTTCGGCATCACTAGGATGTCACTTCTACTTATGCCGTAATGGCCTTAATGAAATTTCCAATTTTATTGAAAATATCTTTCTCGCCTTTGTGTAGTCATCTCGCGAGCTTTTTGATGTATCTCCTTGGGTGGAACGAATCCATCAATTAACTCGTGCCCTCGAGGCTAAAGAAGCCGACGTCCTTCACTGGAAGGGCAAAG
Organism: Mentha longifolia; assembly: GCA_001642375.2. Taxonomy (NCBI): domain Eukaryota; kingdom Viridiplantae; phylum Streptophyta; class Magnoliopsida; order Lamiales; family Lamiaceae; genus Mentha; species Mentha longifolia. The sequence goes on from CM038113.1 coordinate 25,900,143, forward strand.
TTAGCCACGTGCAAAACGAGGCCGATGTTAAACTTGTTACCGCGCAAGAAAAATTCGACGAGCTTCAAGCTCGGTTTCTCGAGCAACAAGAAAAGCTGGAGATTTGTCAAGAGGACGCCGAGCGGGTCCTCAAAGAATACAAGGAGTACGAGGCGATTATCAGCCGAGCTGGCGGGCTCACCATTTCCGAAGTGGAAGAGAAGGTGAAAGAGTCCCTGGCTCGATGCAAAATCTACAAAAAGCAATATAGAGCTGGCTCCTAGGAGCTTCAGGAGCAAGTGGACGAGCTAAAATGAGTAGCTGGGGTATACAAGATAACCCTAGCTCGCCGTCCGAAGTTGGCTCGACTTATTTCTGAAGAGGCCGGGCCTTCGAGTTCGTCCAATCCCGGCTCCAGCTCGTGGATCGTCGATCGTCATCCTTGGGAATTTTTGGATCGAGAGCGGTAGCTGGCAGATGTACGAGGCCGAGGTCGAGGGACTCAAATTACCCGAGGTCGAGGGACTTAAAGTGCCCGAGGTAGAGGTAGAGGTAGAGGTAGAGGTAAGATTAGTATAGATGACCACTTAAATAGAGATTTTGCTAGAAATTGGCTTAACTTCAGTCAGCCTCCGGGCTCATCTTCGTCATAATGTATATAACATTGTATCTTTTTACCTCTGTGAAATAAAATTTCAATTGTATTGTGAATGTACATCCTTAGTAGGGTATAACTTAATTTTTCTGTAGTTCGCCCTCGTATAAAACGAAGGTAGAGATAGTTCATCCTCGTATAAAATGAAGGTAGTTCATTATCGTCTTTAAACAAAGGTAATTCGTCCTCGTATAAAACGAAGGCAGTTCGTCCTCGTATGAAACGAGGGTAACTCGTATAAAACGAAGGTAGTTCATCCTCGTATGAAATGAGGGTAATTCGTCCTTGTATAAAACGAAGGTAGTTCGTCCTCATATGAAACGAGGGTATAGGTTCCTTATTTGTCGAGAAGTACCGATAGGGGTGGTCCCCTTATGCGCATTTATAGTTTAACCCAATTTGGGTTTCATTCATTCTCGAAAGGGTATTATGTCATCCTCGTAAGGGTATTTAATTATGAGGGCGAGATAGTATGCATAAGTAGGAGAGAGAGAGGTTCAAGATGAAGTATGCAAGAGCAAACAATTAAAGGAAAAAAAAAACACTCTATTAATAGAAAAACTTAAGTTTGAAAAGGATAAGATAAAAAGACGACCTGACTCTCGACACAATAAAAAGTATGGTACATGACCTAAATGAACTAGATGGACTTGAACATTACTCTCGGCCACTTATGCAAAGTATCTCTTTAAATGAGTAATGTGCCATGCACGAGATATTGGCTCACCAGATAAGTGGGCGAGCTTGTATGACCCTTTACCGAGGACTTCTTCAACTCGGTAAGGTTCTTCCTATGTGGCTTCTAGCTTGCCGAGCCTTGTAGCCTTACTGACTTCGTTATTTCGAAGAACGAGGTCGCCTACTTGGAACTGTTGATACTTGACTCTATGGTTATAATACCGAGCTACTTGTTGCTTGTACTTGGCTTCCCTTATGTAGGCGATCTCTCGCTTTTCTTCCACCGGTTTAGACCGGTTCGGAGATTTTCTTCATTGTCTTCGGCTGAAAAATTGATAGTGCGAGGGCTCGGCAGACCGATCTCTACCGGGATCACTACTTCGGTTCCATACACCAAACTGTAGGGTGTTTCTCTGTTCGAGGTCCGGGGAGTTATGCGGTATGACCACAAAACTTGGGGTAAGTTCGCTACCCAGTCTCCTTTGGCTTTATCAAGGCGAGATTAAAGTCCATTGATGATTGTCCGGTTGGTGACTTCGGTCTGGCCGTTTGCTTGAGGATGGGCTACCGAGGTTAACTTTTGCTGAATATGAAATTCTTCACACCATTCCCTAAACATTCTGTCTATGAACTGCGTCCCATTGTCCGAGATGAGGATATGGGGTATGCCGAAGCGGCATACTATGTTCTTCCAGACGAAGTTGAGGGCGTTCTTGCTCGTGATTTTTGCCAAGGGTTCGGCTTCCACCCATTTGGTAAAGTAGTCGATGGCTACGATGGGAAACTGGAATTAGCCGGGAGCTTTGTCTAGTGGACCGACAATGTCTATCCCCCATTGTATGAACGGCCACGGGCTTTGCATGCTAGTGATGTCGGTCTGAGGTAATTTCGGCACGGTCCCATGAATCTGGAATTTTGGACACTTCTTGACGAGGTCCACTGCATCCTGGAACATCATAGGCCAATAGTATCCCCACCGCATGACTTTCTTTGATAGTGACCTAGCTCCGATATGGCTCCCACATGACCCTTCGTGTATTTCTCGCAGTGCGTAATCTGCTTGGTTCGGTCCTATGCACCTTAGGAGGGGCTGGAGGTATAATCTTCTGTAAAGCACTCCCTGCTCAAGAACGTATTTTGGAGACTTGCTCAAGATTTTCCTAGCTTCGAGCTTATCGCTGGGTAGTTCGTCCTTCTCCAAGTAATTTCGAAAGGGGGTCATCCAGTTAGGCTCGTCGTCAGTTACTAGGTTGGCCTCAGCTTCGTCAATACTTCGGTGTTTGACTTCATCCACTGAGGGCTTGTGGATGACGACACTAATTTGCTTAGGGCATCTGCTCGGCTATTCTGCCCTCTCGGGATGCGAACCAACTCAAAATACGAGAAGTATTGTTGTAGGCTCTTGGCTTTGTGGAGGTATCTTTTCATCCTGTCGCCTTTAGCTTCGTAACCTCCTAGTATATGGCTCATTATGACCTGAGAGTCACTGTAAACTTGTACAGCTCGTATCTGGAGACCTTGAGCTAGGCAAAGTCCGGCGATTAAAGCTTCGTACTCAACTTCGTTGTTTGTTGTAGGGAAGTTGAACCGAAGTGCATAAGTTGTCTCTTGTCCGTCTGGGCTAAGGAGTATGATGCCTGCCCCGCTTCCCAAATTTCCCGAAGCCCCGTCCACGTATACCTTCCAATAATCATTACGCGGTTCTTTTGCAGGTTCAACTTCGGCGTTTTTCGAGGTGGGCTTAGATGGCTTCGGCGTTTCCGTGAATTTGGACTATACCAGGAAGTCTACTAGGGCTTGGCCTTTGATAGCTTTGCAAGGACAGTATGTGATAGTGTGCTCGCCTAACTCGACCGCCCATTTTGCGATTCTTCCTGAAGCCTCCGGTTTCATTATCACTTGCCGAAGTGGCAGGTCGGTGAGGACTTGTACGGGGTGTGCATGGAAATAGGGTCGTAGCCTCCTTGCAGCATTTACTAACGCTAGTGCGATCTTCTCTAGAGGCTGGTACCGTGTCTCTGGTCCTTTGAGTGCTCGGCTGATAAAGTAGATAGGAAGTTGCCGATGTTTTTCTTCTCGTACCAGGACTGCACTTATGGTCTAGTCCGAAGCTGCAAGGTATAGAGAGAGTGCTTCACCTTCTTCCGGGACAGATATGGTCGGACTTGGAGAGGTATTTTTTCAGATTGGCGAATGCGGATTTGTGTTCCTCTTCCCATTTGAAAACTGGGTTATTCTTAAGAATTTTGAAGAACAGAAGTTATTTCTCTGCGGCTTTCGAAAGAAATTGACTCAGTGCAGCTAGGCAGCCCGTCAGTTTATGCACATCATGGATACTTTCTGGGACCTTCATCTCCTGGACAATTCGGACCTTGGATGGATTGGCTTTCAATCCTTCTTGAGAAACCCAACACCTAGAAATTTTCCGGATCGAACCATGAACACTTATGGGGGTTTAGTTTAAGGTTTACCTTGCACAGGAGGCCGAAGACGATCTTGAGGTCGTCAACACAAGTGGCTTGCTTTGTACTTTTGATGACGATGTCGTCCACATACACCTCCATAATTTTGCCGATGTGAGACTCGAATATCTTGTCGACCATCCTTTAGTAGGTAGCCCCAGCGTTCTTGAGTCCGAAGGGCATTTTCTTGTACGCGTAGACGCCGAAGTCTGTGATGAAGGCTGTCTTCGGCACGTCCTCGTCACTCATTAGGACTTGGTGGTACCCTTTGTACAAATCCAAGAAACTGAAAACTTTATGGCTGACCAGAGCTTCGACTTTCTTGTCGATGTTGGGGAGGGGGTAGCAGTCTTTAGGGCAGTTTTTGTTGAGATCGGTGTAATCGATGCACATCCGCCACCCTCCTCCTTACTTCTTAACCATCACCGGGTTAGCTATCCACGTTAGATATTTGACCTCGAAGAGTATCTGTGCTTTCAAAAGTTGATGCACTTCGTCGTGTATGACTTTGTTCCGTTCTGCCGCGAATATCCGTTGCTTTTGCTTAACCGGTTGGATGCCTGGATCGATATTGAGCCGGTGAGTGATAATACTTAGTGATACCCCGGTCATGTCTAGGGGTGACCAAGCAAAGATGTCTTTGTATTCCCTTAGGAGTTGGACGATCTGCTTTCTTAGTTCGGGTCCACCAGTGAAGCCTACTTTGACGATCTTGAGAGGATCGTCTTCATACAGTGCGATGTCTTTTACTGGGTCGCTAGATGCAGACGACGTCTTTTCCAGCTTCAACTCGGGTTTCTGTAATTGCTATGCTTGTGGGTGCTGAGGTAGAGTCCCAGCACCTCGTAAAGCAATCTGCATGCATTCCTTAGCTCGTTTCTGATCCCCTCGAACCACGATCACTCCTCCCTTTGAAGGAATCTTTATTGTTAAGTGGTACGCCAAGCATACCGCCTTCACCGCAACTAACCAATCTCTACCCAAGATAATATTGTACGGAGAATGGACTTTTACGACGAAGAAATGTACCACTTTAGTAGAGAACATCAGATGTTTCCCCACCATAACAGGGAGTTCAATGATCCCCTCCGTGTGCTTCTCTTGCTGTACGAAGCTTTTCAAGGGAAGTGGTGCTGGTGTAAGGCATGCCTCTTCGATTCCAAACTTCTCAAAGCAACCTTTGAAGAGAATGCTCACCGAAGCTCCACTATCGATGAAAACTCGCTGGACTAGCTTATTGGCGACCACTGCTTCAATCACAATTGCATCTTGGTGAGGTACTACTGCTGGTACCGGATCCTTATCGGAAAAGGTGATGGCCTCGTCCTTTTTGAACCTCTTATGTGAGGGTTCGCCTGTTTGAGGGATTCGAGCCTCAGCTTTGAGAGAAGACTTTGTAGCACCTTGAGGGAGCCCTGTAATGGCTATTATGATTCCGTCGAACTGAGGTTGGTCCTTGTCCTCGTCGTCTTCATCGCGCTTCGCCTTCTTGTCAGTATGGGGGCCACAACCGTCTCTTCCCCTATCCTGCTTTTGCTTTCCTTTGCCCTAAGGGCGAGCTTCGTACTGGTCAGGTCGTCGGCCGCGACTTTGGTACCTCTTAAGGGTGTCGTTGCGCACCAATTGCTCTATGTCCGCCGCGAGATTTTTGCACTCTTCTGTGTCGTGCCCATGGTCTTCATGGAAGCGACAATACTTCTCCTTGGATCGGCGTTTTCCGCCTCCCCCTGACATAGGGCGAGGTTTTTCGAACATATCGGCGTGCAGTTCGTAAATCTCTGCCCTCGATTTCGTCAATGGAGTAAACTAAGTTTGTTCCTGATTATGATGAGTTCCGAGTCTAGACTCTAGGGGTCCACGTTGCAGCCTTTCGAGGGCATTATGTCGACTTTGGCCTTGGTCATTCCAATCCTCATTCTTTCTGTCAAACGGTTCGGCCTTGTTAGCTTTATGCTTTCTTCTGTCAGCTTCGTCGGCTCTTGCGAACTGATCCGCTATGCTCCATAGTTACTTCGCAGTACGAGGCTCGTTCCTCACGATCTCCTGGTATAGGGCACCCGATTGGATAGCGTTTTGAAAAACAGAGATAAAGACCTCATCAGTCAGGCGCTCGACTTTTAGACTTTCCTCGTTGAATCTAGTCATGAAGTCACTGATGGGTTTGCCTCGCCTTTGCTTTATAGTGAGGAGATGCGCTGAGGTGGTTTTTGCCTCGACTTTCTGGAAAAACCTTCGCTCGTCCATTAGCTCATCATATAATCCGATGCTGCGAGGTGGTAAGCTATCAAACCACATGCGCATTGTCGATCAACAACTCTGGGAACACCTTGCACATGTAGACGTCGTCATCGAGTCCTTGGTTGACCTTATTGTATTGGTATTGGGACAGAAAGTTTCGCGGGTCGCACGATCCATTATATGGTTTGATTGGCGGCACCCTATACTTATCTAGGAGAGGAGTGTAGAGTATCCGGTTGGTGAAAGGGGTAGAGATCCTCCCGTATACGCTGAACCTACCTCCTCGATAATCATCCTCGTTGTTCCGAGGTGGGGCGCGATGGTCCTCCCTTTGACGATTAAGGTTAACACCAAATCGCTTAGGAGGAATATCTGCGTTTCGTGCGCTAACGATCCTGACGCTAGGGGATTTCTATCGCGGTTGCGAGCTGGATATAACTTCGCGCTCTCTATCATCGTTGCGCGAAGGTTGACCTTTTTCACGATTTCAAGTTTTTTGTTGTTTGGCGAACTGGAGAAAATCTCGCTTATTATGCGCGAGGTACTCCCTGACAGCATCGTCGAATTCATCCGGTTGGAGATGGATGTCATCCTCCCCCTGGCTGCTATTGTGACCTTCTCCTTCTGGATAGATTGGCTTGCCATGCTTATCCAACGGCACGTGCTGAACGTGTCCGTCCGGAGTTTGGCCTCTCGCATGTTCCTTCCCATGTCATCGGCGTGTTGCAGGGTTTGGATCTTGCGCCTGGCTTGCCTCGTCTTCGGGGATTTATGTTTCCCGAACTGGTGGATTTGCTGCCCGACCTTGTCCGGTTTGTTTAGTCTCCTTTTCCTTGTTGGCAGCGGCAACAGCGGTTGATCGTGTTGGCCTTCCTGTCATGACAGCAGATTACCCAAAAAACTTTTGATCGGAAATCACAAATTTATCCTTCCCACGGACGGCGCCAATGATCGATCTTATTTTCGTAGGTAATTAATGAACGCCAATAAGGAATAAATGAACATGAAAGTAAAAGGAACACAAAAGAATTACGTGGTTCGATCTATCGGAATAGATCTACGTCCACGGGGCGGAAAGAGTGGATATTATTGCTAGTATGAGTATTGGTTACCAGATTGTTCTCCTCTCCCACTCTATTATAAACCCCTATTTCTATGCTCATATGGAGCTTGATTCTAATACAAAGTTTATTCCTATAAGGACTCTTTGGGCTTATCTCCATCTTTATAGTAGATATCCGAGTCTTCTACACTCTATTGGAGTCTGAGTTGTAGTCGATCAAGAAGTCTTCCTTGCTTGGGCCAAACTTACATAGGCCGAGCTTAATATCGGGGCCCATTTATATTGGGCCTAATGCTTGGGCCTAGTAGTTGGGCCATATCCTATCATTTATATCTTGAAATAAAAATGAAAAAAAAAAAAGGTCTTGAAACATATGAATATGAAATCAACTCATATATATATATTTTTAGAAAATGTGGGATGGAATGGAAGGTCAAAGGTAGAGTTGCCCACCGGAACCGGAACCGAACCGGAACCGACGGTTCCGAACCGACCCGAGGAACCGGTGGAACCGACGGTTCGGTTTTGGTTCCGAAAGTTTAGAACCGGGAACCGGCGGTTCGGTTCCGGTTTGGAACCGAAAAGAACAGTTTTTTTTTTAATTCTAATTTTATTTTATATTTCAATATTATACTTATATTTGTATACTTATTTGATGTAACATTTGATTACTGATTAGTGTGTTACACTTTTTTTATATGGAAATGTTTATATTTGTAAAGTTAAATAGTTTTATCATTTAATTTATAAATCACAATTTAATAAGCTAAATAAATAAGACTAATACAAAAATATCTTTAAATTAATAATAAACAATGTCACATGATGATAAAGATTGAAGATGACAATTTACATAAAAGATGTCATATTGTCATCAAAGTGAAATTAATTGTAGATGCTTTTAAATGCAAAAAATATTATGAAAAAAGATATTAAGTATAAATAAAATTTATACACATGATCCAATCAGTACCACCGAAGCGGAAACCGACACCGATGCCTCTGAAGAAACGGATGATTTCGACGACGATGTCGATTTCGACAATATATAGTGGTCTATTAAAATGATTAGACGGATCCTCTTTTTCCTCACGGAGGTTTTAACGAGGTTCGGCCCTTGGAATCGACATGTGATATCCAAGGGTTTATGATTAATAAATAAAAAAATTTAAACAATCTCACTCTCAAGTATTTTTTTACATTTTATAATTTGAATTGTCTTAATATTGAAATTAGATCAATAAACAACGAAGCATTGAATCATAATCGAACGAAAAAAATTAAAAAATAAAAAATAAAAAAGTCGGTTCCTATCCGTTCCGGAACCGGAACCGTCGGTTCCAGGAACCGGAACCAGAACCGTTACTGTTCCGGTTTGATTCCGGTTTCAGCCATCTTGGAACCGAAACTGCCGGTTCGGTTCCGGTTCCGGAACCGTGGGCACCTCTAGTCAAAGGTGGGTTTGAGGGGTTATGGAATGGAGGGTGACTTAGGTTTCATCACATCTAAATAATTTTTGAATTTTTGTTATTTTTAAAATAAAATGAATTCTTTTTTTAGAAGGGTGAAAGTACAATTTCCCCTATCACTTTTAGCGATGTATAATAACCTCTTCATCCTTTTGTTTAGGGACAATCAACACCCTAAAGTTTTAAATCTGAAACGAATTCATCCATTTCACTAATGGGGTTATAACCTCTATTACAACATACTCCCTCCGTCCCACTTATGAAGGACATTTTTTTTATTAATTTGAGTCTATTAAAATAATAAAATGACCATTTAATAAGTGAGACGGAAGGAATATTAAATTTCTAGATATCTAATATATCTATAGTGAAATTAACGAGAGTCCAAACATCATATAGAACTAGAATTGCAAAACTCTTCTCCAGGAACAACCAGTTCTCAAACTTCACTTCCAAAAAAATCTTTGGGTAAAAAGATCATATTAATATTATAATGAATTGCTTCAAATCATTGCTATTGGACTCGGACTTGTTCTAAAAAAGTCGAGGTATTTTGAATTGTTTGTTGACACAGACAAAGTTAGGAAAAACCTCTGAAATTATTTCAATATTGAACCTTGGACATATAAGAGTTCCGAATCAAATCTCTTTAGAAAGAAGATTTTTTATCTCATGGTAGCCTACTCCAGTCCCCTTATGAAACTTCCGTTATTGAGTTAGCCATACACTTCACATGTTTCTAGTCATTCACATGGCATCATCAAATAATACAAGTCTTGGATAAGAATCTACAACCTGTACGACAATTTCTTCACATGCAATGGCAGGAGAAGCTAATGCCACGCACGAGAGGTTAGTAATAGAACTAGTTTTTTTAGTTCATAACATTCTATTTCTTTGTTTTGATGATTGGTGTAGATCCTTTTAAACCTTTCGAAATTCTAGATTGTAAACTCATTTTTTAGTTCATAAAATTCTATTTCTTTAGTCCCATGATGGGTATAGATCCTCCGTAAACCTTGGCTTCGAACTTTTAGATTGTAACCAGATTTTCTTAATTTTATTATTATTATTATTATTATTATTATTATTATTATTATTATTATTATTATTATTATTATTATTATTATGTTTGTTGCAGCATGTCTAAAAAAATTAAAAAAAATTCTTTTATTTTGGTGAATCTTGGAGAAAAAAAAAATGAACATCAAAATTGGTATTTTGGCAATTGGGATATGGATATTATTGATGATGTTAATAATATGACTTATGATTGTATTCTAAAATATTACTCTGGATTAATATCTTGTTCACTAGTAGAAAATAGATGTATAAAATATAATGTTTAAAGTTTAAATCGTCCTTATTTTTCTATTGGGAAATGGAAAAGGTACGTAAGAGTAGAGAAATTGTTTTACAAAAATGGTTAAATAGAATATAAAATTATCACATCATTCTCTTAAATAAAAATGTATACTATAATTCAAGAAAAATAGTGGCTCGGTCTTTTATACAGAAAATTTTATCCATAGAATATGTTCTCTTTGAAATGAAATATAAGGATAAGAAAATCATGAATTTTTTTATCTTATTTATTCTTAGGTGGAAAAAATACTTGACATGTAGTAAAGAAAATTGTCATTCTAAATGGGTGAACAAATATTACTCCCTCCGTCTTTGATTTACTGACCCTGTTGACTTTTTAGATAATTTTAAAGTTTTGTGATGATGAATTTAAAATTAAATTTTTGGAGTTTAATTTTTTTACAAGGTACTACGAGTGTTATAGTATCGTGTAAAAAAAACTAATCTCAAAAAATTCAATTTAAAATTCATCACGAAGCTTCAAAATCATCTAAAAAGTCAACAGGGTCAGTAAATCGAAGATAGATGGAGTATCAAGAATTGAACTAAAATTTTACATCCTAATCATATCCGAGAAAAATTATCTATCATAAAGGAAAAAAGGCAAAAATGGTGAAAAATTTTTATTCTCTCATTTTCCACAAACAATTAAGGTAAGTAACACAGTTTAGATGTACTAGCAAGAAATATTACTTCCACTATATCTATCGATGGATCCGATGCAAAAATACTCTCATTTCAACATAATAGGGAAAACACACACACGGCTAGAGAAAGACCTTTGTAAAATATTAAAGACCTTTGTGAAATACAGTACTACATATATAATTCCTTTGTTCCATAATTGACACTTCGTATTTCAACTGTTTAATTTGCAATACATTCAGGGTAACGCACAGCTGGAGTGCAAGCAGTTCTATCTTGTATGTCTTTGGATTATTCCTTTCAGTAAAAGAACAGGAAACCGAAACGAGAAAAGGAAAAGAGAGAGAGATAGAGACACAGAAGAGCTTGCTAGGAGCATCTTGCGCTGACATAAGACAACAGATTTTCCTAATTTTGTGATGGCAATAAGAACACCTTGCAGATTCTACCTGAAGTTTCTCGGTTTCTTCTTTAGTCCACCACTCTGAGGGCTCGGGTTACCTAGCTTTCTCTTTGTTCCAGCTACTTTCGAAGCATTAGCAGCAGCCCTTAGAGCTTTCTCCTTTCTCGCAGCCACTGATGGTCTTTTACTCGTTCGAGAATTCTGATCTGCAGCAGGTTGAGATTTTGATTTGGTAGAGAAACTATTCATTTTTGTACGGACTTTCTTCCCTCCACCGGATTTGCTTGCATGCAAGCCCTGGTAAGAGATGGGTTCCTTTGCATTGGAACTAACAGCTAACTTCTTTGCACTATTACTCTGTGGTTGTGAAGAGTTTGTCCCCTTCGAGGAAGAGTCGGTTGGTTTAGCATGACTGACCCTAAGTTCACGACCTCGAAGCCACAAGTTGCGTTTCTTAACAGTCAAATTCGCAGCATCCTTCAAATTGCACAACAGTTGAGGAGCTAACATTACATTATAGTATAATAAAGAGAATGCAAGTAGAATGCATACAAAATACTACGTAGATAAGATGTCTAAATGCTCAGACATGTTATACACGCAATAATAAAACCATATAGTGGGAAGTCTCACATGACATGTCTACAGAATTTCCGAGATGGCAGACACATTCACTCTACGAATAAAAGCAAATCCCAAAAAGCAGTGAAAAATAGTAGACATACAAGTCTAGTAAAAGATACATGAACCTTGCAATAATTTATTTACCTCTTACCCTACAACAGTACCCCCAACCAGCTGAACATATAAAAATCATTAAGAGATGAACAAGTTTCCAAAATGAAAATGAAAATGAAAATGAAGAGCCACACATGCAGCAAACTGATACAATGTTTACTGAGACTAACCAAACAGATCAGAGAAAATAAACAAAAAATTCATAGCCAAAGAAAAGTAGTCAGACAACTCGTACCACAGTTTTAAACAACACATATGCAATGCCTTTCCCCAAGCTTGATCCAGGATCTCTGATAACCCGTGCTGCTTCAACGCTTGCTTCAAGATTTTTTATACTAGAAAATAGTTGATAGATCTCCTCATCCTGAAGAAAGTAACAATATTTGCACAACAACGTTGGATTGGATAAAAAAAAAAACAAGAGAGAACAAGAAACAAAAGTGGGAGCTGTTTTAAAAGATGAAAAATCTTACCTTGACGTCCAAGGGAAAAAAGAGAACAAGAAACAAAAGTGGGCGCAGTTTTAAAGATGAAAAATCTTACCTTGACGTCAAAGGGAAAAAAGAGAACAAGAAACAAAAGTGGGCGCGGTTTTAAAGATGAAAAATCTTACCTTGACGTCAAAGGGAAGATTTCCCAAGAAAACAGTCCTCTTGCTTTCATACAATGGAGGATTATCTCCCTTCAATTTTTTGCGTGGTGGGCATGCCCTGTCAACACGGATATGATTTCCACCAACCTGACTCGAGCAAACTTAGTAACTTACAAATCCCCACTATATATTGTATAAACTGAGAGAGCATATCTATCTTAAAGACTTAAACGAAGTAGATAGAATATGAAGATGGGAACATACCACAGCCATATTATGGGCCAACGATGCTTGAGCAGACTCCTCTGTTATGAAAACAACATAAGCATGGACACTGCAAAAGCATTATAACAAATTATGTCTAATTATTGATCATCACCGAGAACAATTCTTTGCCCACATAAAATGTCCTGGCAACTTCGCGTGGAAGAAGAGGAAGTAGACAAACATCTGAAAGAACTTGACCAGCATACTAACATATGTTAGCTAAGGTGATGGACTTAAGTAGGCACCAAATTGCTACACCAATTTAAACAGGTGGATCTATACAGAGTCTAGCAGCATATTTCTCTTAGGCCTTCCACATATATTCAGGCTAACATAACAAATTCACGTGAGATGAATTTGTCTAATGCACAAAGGCCTAAAACACTTATCAGGAACTTATGTACTGTCAAAATTTCTTTTTTTTTCCCCTTAATAATGAGATAAGAAAAATGGATATGTAAAATTTAAGCAGCAAACCTGTTGGCATTCTCATTGATTAGCTTCTTGATTACAGCACCCTTCCTCGGTACTTTGCCCTGCAATGAGGGGAATATCACCATCACTTTTACACAAAACACAATCATAAGAAAGAAGCACAAGAGAATTCGGAGGGAAACTCACGTCCACAACCGGAACAGACCGAATCCTTACAGACTCGACTTCACCAAACTTGCTAAATTCCTTAGCTATTTCCTTCTTCTTCAACTTCAATGGCAAGTTCCCAACGAATACAGTCCTTAAAAGCTTATCTTCATCATCAAAACCTTCCTTTGACACCATCGTATCCTCTGGATTTTCCATTTTCTTCCTCTTCCCCCCAATCACATTACTTTGGTCGTCACGTTCCTTCATCTCATCAGCTACCCCGTATCGCCTTGCCTCGTACTCCGCCTCCACCTCATCTCTCTTCCTCTTCTTTTTCTTCTTTTCATTTTTATCAACATTTTTCGTCACATTTTCTGATTCAAACCCTAAATCACTTTTCTCATCAATTACATCCTCATTTAACACGGCTATCTTCAACTTCTTGCTCTTCTTCTCGACCACTTCAGCATCGGCATCGGAACTTTCTTTCTTCGCTTTATCTTTCTTCCTTTTCTTGGGCTGCTTAGCCTCAGAAAAATCCGATTCCCCCAAATTAGCCTCGTACTCGGAATCTTTCTTCTCTTTTTCAGCAAGCCCTGGTTTCGATTCTTCATTCAGTCGCTGGGTTTTCAGAAACTTTCTTTGGAATGGATTGTCATCCGAGAAGAGGGAATTTGAAGCTGGGTCTTGCCCAGAAACTTCGCCGAACAGGGTATTGAAAACTGTGGAAGCCTCTTTGGATTTGGAAGAATTGTTTGAATCCTCATTTTTCAGAGGATTTTTGGCTTTCTTCGCCATGACAAGAATTAAGAGTTATTAGGGCTCGGATATTAGGTGTAAAGAATTTTAGGAATGCATATAAAATACGTAAACCCTAGCTAGGTTTTCATGGTTGCGTTGGCGCAGCGCAAAGACGGAGGCTTGCTACAGAAAGACGCTCAATGCCTTGTTTTGGTTGGGTTCTATTACGGAGTATTATTATTATTATTTTTTCTTTTAGGATAGTTCTATTATTATTGCTATAAAGTAAAAATATAAAATAAATAAATAAATAAGATGTGTATAATTCAAATCACTCGTGTTACGATTTTTATCATGATAAACTGTATAGACCATATATATATTTTTTTTGGTACGAATGAAATATTATATATTCACAAATCTCACAAACCACAGTACAAATCCTTCTACAAAATTCCCACTCACAGTGGCAACAATCTCCCTACTTTCCTATCTTTGTGACCACACCATGCTAACATAACCTGACACTATTTAACTAAAGCCTCACTAGTAACATTCTTTCCCTTCATCCTTCTACAGTTTCTCTCTTTCCAAATGTTATACACAAGCACAGTAACAAAACATCTATACATACGTTGCTTGTCACTGTTGGTGGAGCATTGAGTAAGCAAATAACTCCTCTCAGTAGTCCATCTCTCTGGTCCCCTATGTATACCTGCATAATCTGCTACACCAACCCAGATAGCACTCGAATACTCACACCCAAAGAACAAATGATCCACCTCTTCCAACTCCTGACCACACAAGCAACAAGTATCATCCACCTGCACTCCAATTTTCTATAAATAATCATAAGTTGCCAACCTGCCCTGAAGTAGCAACCAGCTAATGAAGATGAATTTAGGAGGGGTTGGATTCTGGCAACACATCTTGGCCCAAGGCTGCTTTGTGATCACCCCCTGCATCTCTCTATACACCTTCCTTATAGAGAACACCTTGTCCTCCAACCTATTCCTATCATATTGAATAGCTTTGAGATACTCCACATCACCTATCACCTTCCTTACCATCCATGATGCTTGTGTGGGTGGTTTCACCTCCCATAATACCTTATCTTTAATGTAATATCCATGTATCCACTGGATCCAACATTTATCTTTCTCTTGATGAAGCCTCCACAGCAACTTACAAATAGCAGCTCTATTCCATAGTTTCATATTCAAGATATTCAGTCCTCCAGCACACTGAGGTAGTAAAATCTTATCCCAGGCTACTAGTGCTCTCCTAGACTTCTCTGCCTTGCCAGTCCATAAGAATGTCCTACAAACTATCTGTACCATCTTCAAGACTTTCTGAGGGAGAACAAAAACCTGACTCCAATACATTTGAATCCCAAACAAAACTGATTTGATTAATTGAATTCTCCCATCATAGGACAAGAATTTGGTGGCCCAGCCACTTATCCTCTGAGTAATCTTCTGTACAAGTGGTTGACATTGCATACTAGTGAGTTTCTGAGAAGAAAGTGGAACACCAAGATACTTAAAAGGAAGAGATCCTTCACTCATCCCTGTAACTCTCAATATTTCATGCTTAACATCCTCCTGAACACCCCCAAAATAAATGCAACTTTTCAACTGATTTGCCTGTAATCCAGAAGCTGCAGAAAAAGTATCTAAAGCCCTCATCAAATGCTGAACTGCAAGCACATTCCCTTTAGCAAACAGGAGCAAATCATCAGCAAAGCAGACATGTAGCAGTTTCAATTTCTTACATCTGGGGTGGTATTTGAACTGCTTCTCCTCATGTAATCCCATTAAACACCTATGCAAGTACTCCATGCAAATTACAAATAGATAGGAGAGATAGGATCCCCCTGCCTTATCCTTTTCTTTGCTGCAAATGGTTCTGTTACCTCTCCATTCACACTAATCACATAATCCACATTTGTTAAACAAGCCATTATCCAACCTATATATCTAGCAGGAAATCCCAGCTCCACCAACATTTGCCTCAGAAAAGGCCATTCAACTGAATCAGAGGCTTTCTGAAAATCCACCTTCACCATGCATCTAGGTGAGATGTGCTTCCTATTATACCTTTCACTATCTCATGATTAAGAATAATATTGTCCAGAATTAGTCTACCCTGCACAAAGGCAGACTGACTCCCCACTAATAATAGTATCCAACACTCATCTCAATCTATTTGCTAGGATTTTAGACATAATCTTGTAGAGGATAGTACAACAAGCAATTGGCCTAAAATCCTTAGCTGCTACAGCATGCTCATGCTTTGGAATGAGGGTAATTAGAGCAATATTGAGCTCTGAAGGCAGTATACCTGTGTGGAAGAATTGACAGACAACTCTCACCACTTCTTCTCCAATAATGCTCCAACTCTTCTTGAAAAAATAAGCATTAAAACCATCAATACTAGGTACCTTGTGGGAATTCATGCTGAATAAGGCTTCCTTAACTTCAGCTCTGTACAATCAGCACTCAACATTAGTTTTTGCTGGACACTTAAACCAGGTTCCCTCTGCATTATACATTTATCCACCATAGTAAGTTCCTCAGCTGCAATTCCCATTAACCCTTTATAGAACTCCCTAAGTTCTTGTTTAATAGCAGCAGCCTGTCCTAAACAAACAGTTCCATCAACTCTCTCCAGCATGTAGATAGCTTTAACATTCTGTCTCATTCTAGCATATGCATGAAAAAACTTAGTATTGGAGTCACCCAATTGCAGCCAATCTATTCTAGCTTTCTGTTGCCAGATCTGTTCTTCTATCCTACTCCACTTCTGAAGTTCCTGCAACTGGTGCTTTTCCTCCATAACTAGCCTATCATCAACAGGATTCTCACATAATTTTTCTTGAACTTCCTACAGATGAGCTCGAATCCTATTAACCTTCTCTGTAGTGTTCTTAAAATACTGAGTATTAATTGCCTTCAGAGGAGCTTTAAGCCTCTGGCATTTTAACCACACATTCCTAAGCAAGTTAGGGGGTGAAACACCTCTCCAATTATCCCTTAGTATCTGTAAGAAGTTGTCATGATCAACTATCACATTATAGAATCTGAACAATCCACCCCTCCTTTCTTCCTGTTCAAATCTAAGTAGTTGTGGATTATGATCAGACACATTCTTATCCAGCCGTTCCACCACTACATTAGAATACTCTGAAAACCAGGAAATGTTAGCAAAGCTTCTATCTATATTTGTGCAGATTCTCTGTTGTCCCTCTTGATTATTGGTCCATGTGAAAGTAGGACCAATAACTCTCACCTCCTGTAGTATATTCCTTTCAAGGCAAGCCTGAAAATCAACCACCTCTATGTTCTACACAGGGTTCCATTGAAACCGATCTTCCAAATTTAAGATAGCATTAAAATCTCCCCCAAGAAAAACCAACCTAGACTGATTTTGCAAGCACCTATCTATGAATTCCCACAAAGGCTTTCTATGCTCTATTGTATTTAAGGCATATACCACCACTATCAGCTGACTCTTCCCAGTCTTAACATCCATTATTTCACACAATAGAGCTTGCTCATGCTCTTCTAGCACTGTAATATGAACCACACTATACTCATATCCTCCCATTAACTGCAGCATTATAGCTGTTCCTATATTCTCATCCCCTACATACTTTCCCAACAATCCTATCAGCATTATCTCTTTTTACTCTAGTTTCCAATAACATAGCTACATCTACCTTATTTCTTTGCAAAAGAGTTTGATCTCCTTCTGCTTGAAGGGCTTGTTACAGCCCCTCACATTTCAAAAGAGGATCCTCATTTCATACCAAAGGAGATAAGGTCCCTGCCCTCTTCACCAATCCCTTGAGTATATAGACTATAATTTTTGTTATTACTTCCACTGTCCATAAATTCTTGGCAAAAAAATTTGGACACATAGTTTAATGTGTTTTGATAATATATTATTAAATTAAAGTATTAAAGTGAAATAATTGAAGGCTAATTTAATATTTAAATAGTATTGAAGTGTTAAAGTGTAAAGTGTTAAAATGTATGTGGGGCCTACATCCCAAAATAGAAAGTGACAATAAATGGTGGACGTCCTGATATAATAATTTTGCCAAGAAATCATGAATCGAAGGAGTATATATTTATATACAAAACAAAAACATAGTTAGAATGATTCATATCAATCTGTCATACACATTCAGTATCATTTAACTTCTATGATTCAAATTAGAAGGTACTGGCTACCAGACAAAGATTTCAAAAAATTGACATGAGTCAATACACACGTATTTAACCTTACCTCCCTTCAATGTGTTGCTTGTTTCGAGACCGACATGTAACATTCAAGAGTTCTTGTTTTAGTTTTTACTAGTTTCCTTCCAATATGTATTTTTACATGTCTTTGAATTTATGTAATTCGTGTTAATTATTCGTGAGTTGTGGCAATATTTAGTTTGTATTTTTTAAATCAAAAAATAACTAAATAAACTTAACGCCCCAAATTATAAATAATTAATACGACAATTGAACTTATTAGATAGAACTAATTTTATACAAATAAATATAATACATAAATAAATAAAATTGGTAATTGAAAATTAAATAAATAATGATGTCCATGAATAGTGTGCCCGCCCCGGATTAAAAGCCCATGCATTGTGGAATCGGGAAAATTCTAAACATATTAGCCCCCTTTTTACTCATCATCATATCCCCTAGTTAAAATAAATTAATAAAATTAATTACTCCACCTACTGATTAACACGTATTTTATGTACATGTTGAGTGTTTTGGAATGTATTTGAGTCTCGATTTATGTGGTTAAATGTTAAAAATACTAGGGTTTCTTAACTCTTAGTATACTTTAGACTTTTCTCGGTTTTCTTGGTTTTCGATCCATTTTTATAAGAATTGGAAAGAGTATTCATGTGGATAAGGATTGAAGCCTAGGAACGAGGAAGAATCGAGCTTAATTAGGGTGAAACCTAGGTTTGAAATGTGGAATTTACATATATAGAGTTAGGGTTTCACTAGTTTGAATTCAATTATGTTTTCCTCGTTCTCTCGAGTCTCTTTATGCTTTTTGCAGGAACAATGGAGAACTCATTTGGGCAATTTGATCATTCCATGTCGAAGAGGGCTTCGTTAGGAGTCCATAGCAAAAAGCGGATCGAGAATCGGAGTTCGGACGAGGGAGAACGAGTGAAAACGGTGAAGCTGCGCAAAAGGACTGGACAGGTGGCGACCCGGACGGCGACCGGCTGGACCGCCGGCTGGCCGGCTGAGGGACAGATTTGGCGGCGACCTAAGCGGCGGTCGGCCAGGGCGCAGGCCGTTGCCCCTTTCTTTTACTATCTTGACCGAGTTAGTCGTCTAACTCGGTCCAACTCGACCCAAAACTCACCTATTATGTATTTAAACCCAAAATCTTCATATTTGGTGGATCTTTTACATATTTTAACATTCTTAGAACCTTCGAAACATTTCCCTCTTTCCTTTTTAGTATTTTGAAGATTGTTAAAGATTTATGTTGAAGATTTGAAGATATATTCCATCATTCTCTTCATTATTGAATTCTCTATCTTTTAAGCATGATTTCATTTACTTTCTACGGTTTAATTTCTTCAATTATGTCTAGCTAAATTTCCTTTGGTTCCAATGTATGAAGATATGATTTAGATCACTAGGTTTTTGGGTTTTGTTGTTGGATTTACCTTCTAATTCATATGTCTTGTGATTTGGGGCTTGATTTTATTGCATGATTGATTGGCCATCATTGAGTGCATACAAGGTGTTTGGTTAAATGCTTAGGAGGCTTTAGTTCATAACACTTGAAATCAAATCACACCATACTAGTAAATCTTGCTAGTAGGAGCTTCTAGATAATTAATTGAGCTATTTGGAGTTAATTTAGGCATCTTGAGACCTAGCGGAGATAGATGTCATAGGTTAATCTACTAATATTGATTGCTTCGAGAGAAGAGTTGATGTTTATTCTATATAGAACTCCCATATGAATTAGATTAAAATGACTAATCCATGCAAATCCTAAAACCTAGGCCTCTAGTGATTATCGAATTATATTTGGAACCAAACTTTCTAATATTGTTTGTTAACTCTTTTTATTATTTGTTCTCTAGTTTGTTACTTACTTTATATTTTTCATTAGCTAATCAAAAACACAAAAACATGTCACTTGCAAGCTTGAATAGTAGTTAGATAATTAGATTACTACTTGAAACTCATTCGCCATTGCATTCCCTGTGGATTCGACTCGATTATACTATAATCGATTATTATTGCTATCTACCCTCACCCCTAAAGTGAGGGCGGGTCAATTTTTGGCGCCGTTGTCGGGGAATGCTTAGTTTGAGTTTCAATAGTCGATTTGGTTATTGAGTTACTAATTCAAGCATTGTTTCTTTTAATTTTTGTTTTGAAGGTTTATGCACACAAGGTCCAAAGGAAGACTCGTTCAACCTTTGATCTTGAACTTTGAAAGAAAGCATAGAAGAAGGAATTCTATTGAAGATCAAGAAATGGCTAACAATCAAGCAATGGAAGCTCTAATGAAAGAAATAGAAGAGTTTAGAGCATGGAAGGATGAGCAAGAAAGAAGGGCGAATGAGGCTCAACCACCTCCTCTCAACCATATGTTCCAATCTCCAACGGAACAATTTCAAGGAGGAGAATTGGGGACGATCAATGCCAATAATTTTGAGCTCAAATCCGAACTCATCCAAATGGTGAAGAGTGAGCAATTCGGTGGAAGTCCTATAGAGGATCTGAACGCCCACCTTGGTATGTTCCTTGATATTTGCGATACTATCAAGCTTAATGGAGTTTCAAATGATGCTATCCGGATGAGGATGTTCGGGTTTTCTCTACGGGACCAGGCCAAGGATTGGTATAAAGGACTAAACAAAGCTAACATTCACACATGGGATGATCTATGCAAGGCATTCCTCTCTAAATATTTCCCACCATCCAAAGCTCAAAGGCTTATCTCCGATATTTCACATTTCTCTCAACAAGGTGATGAGACTTTGTTTGAAGCATGGGAGAGGTATAGAGAGCTTTTGAGAAAATGTCCTCAACATGGTTTCACGGAAGGTCAACAAATTACCACTTTTTATAGTGGTCTCACACCACATACAAGAAACATCGTGGATGCTACTTCCGGAGGATGCCTAGTGAATCGAAATGCCAAGGAAACCATGAGGATTATTGAAGAGATGGCCGCCAATAGCTATCAATGGCCAATGGAAATGACCCCTTCTAGAAAGGTTGCTTCTATCGATGATGAGAAGTTCGATGCATTGGCAATAGAAGTTGCTAATATGAAGAAGCAATATGAAGAAGAGAGGAAAGTTCAATCTCAAGCTCAAGTTCAAAGTGTTCATCAATATCAAGAGAACTTGGAGTCTAATGGAAGTGAAGACTTGAATTTTGTAAACCAAAGGCAATATGGAAATTTCAACAAAGGGGGTTTCCAAGGACAACAAGGAGGATTCCAAGGAAGGCCACAAGGAGGCAATTCTTATGGTTATCAAGGAGGCTATCAAGCCTATAATCCAAACAACCGGAACCATCCTAACCTCTCCTACGAAAATCCTAACAATGCTCAATTGCCACCTCCCGGATTCTCCGTTTCTCAAGGAGTTATTAAAGAACCAAAGAAAACATCTCTTTCTATTGAGCAACTTGTCCAAGAAATGGCAAATCAACAAAGCTCGTTTATCACACAAACCGGACAAAAAGTGAGTGCATTGGAGAATTCTCTCACTTCTTTGACAAAACAAGTGAAGATGATGGAGGGCCAAATAAGTCAAATGGCTAACCAAGCCACCACCCAACATACTCCGGGAAAGTTTCCAAGTAATACGGAGGTCAATCCAAAGAACTAATGCAATGCTATCACATTGAGGAGTGAAAGAGTCTATGAGAATCATGCTACATCCGGAAGTGGAAAAGAAGTCCTTGTTGAAGATATACCTTATGAGGAGTCTCCTATCAATGAAGAGAATTCAAGGAAAGAAGTTCAAGGAGAGGCTCCTAAGGCGGTGCTAGTGGAGACTCCTCTCCCTACCAAGGATGTTATTACGAAGGCTCCATTCCCTCATCGTCTAGCCAAGCATAAGGTTGTCATAAAGTTGATGAGATTCTTGGAGATATTCAACAAAGTACAAATCAACATTCCCTTGCTTGATGCACTCCGAGATATGCCCGGATATGTGAAGTTCTTGAAGGATACTGTTGCTAACAAGAGAAAGTTTGGTTCATTTGAAATAATTAGCTTAACGGAGGAGGTTAGTACGGTGATTTAAAGGAAAATGCCTTTGAAAAAGAAGGATCCCGAAGTTTCACAATAACATGTGTAATTGGAGGGAAAAAGTTTGGAAATGTCTTATGTGACCTTGGAGCTAGCATCAATTTGATGTCATTGTCTATTTTTAGGAGATTGGATATTGGAGAGATCAAACCTACTTCTATTTGTCTCCAAATGCCCGATCGTTCCATATCTTATGCTCAAGGAGTGGTTGAAGATGTGTTAGTGAAAGTTGAGGAGTTCATCTTCCCCGCGGACTTCGTTATCTTGGATATGCCGGAGGATAAGGATATGCCCCTCATTCTTGGGCGTCCTTTTCTAGCAACCGGAAGAGTTCTTATTGATGTGCAAGATGAGAATCTTACGTTTAGAGTTAATAAAGAGACCCTCACTCTTTCCATCTTTGATGCTATGAAGCGAGGAGATGACTCAACCTATGAGGAATGCAATTCAATTACTACCTTGCCTACATCTATGGCAAAGGATCTCACGGAAGAAATCATCGCTAATTCTTTCTATTCTTATTCCGATCTGGATGATGCTTGTGATGATTTGTTGGAATCTATTGCTTATTTGGAAGCAAATCAAGGATCATTGAAGGATGAAGTTCATTACCTTGATATCAACCAACCGGGGGAGAGTGGGAGTTCAACTAAGGTGGAATCTTCTTCAAACACTTCTCAAGAGTTGAAACCTCTTCCCGATCACCTAAGGTACGCTTTCCTTGGTGATAATGACTCTTTTCCCGTTATAGTGTCACAACACTTGTCAGAGTCCGAATTGGACAAGTTGTTGCGTGTCCTTAGGGAGTTTAAAGATGTTATTGGTTGGTCTATTGATGATATCAAGGGTATTTTGTCCATCTATATGCATGCATCGTATTCTATTGGAAGATGATTGTCGTCCTAAGGTTCAACCTCAAAGGAGGTTGAATCCGGTCTTGCAAGAAGTGGTGAGAAAAGAGGTGTTGAAGCTATTAGATGCGGGAATGATTTACGCCATCTCGGATAGTGAATAGGTGAGTCCTACCCAAGTTGTTCCGAAGAAAGGAGGGATGACAGTGGTCAAGAATGAGAATGATGAGACTATTGCTACAAGGGTTGCCACCGGAGATCGAGTGTGTATCGATTATAGGGCTTTGAATTCGGCTACAAGGAAAGATCACTTTCCTTTGCCCTTTATAGATCAAATGTTGGATCGTTTGGCGGGCTATGAGTACTATTGCTTTCTTGATGGGTATTCGGGATATAATCAAATTGCCCTAGCCCAGAGGATCAACACAAGACGGCCTTTACATGCCCTTATGGAGTATTTGCATATAGGAAGATGCCTTTCGGGTTATGTAATGCTCCGGCCACTTTCCAAAGGTGCATGATGTCTATCTTTGGAGGCTTGATTGAAAATATTATGGAGGTATTCATGGATGATTTCTCGGTTTTTGGGAAGACCTTTGATTCTTGTTTGGATAATCTCACAAAGGTGTTGCAAAGGTGTAAGGACACTTCTCTTGTCTTGAATTGGGAGAAGTGCCACTTCATGGTTAGAGATGGAAATGTGCTTGGGCACAAAGTTTCTAGAGATGGTTTGGAAGTTGATAGAGCCAACATTATTGCTATAGAGAAGCTTCCACCCCCTACAAATGTGAAATCAATCCGAAGTTTCCTTGGTCACGCGGGGTTCTATAGAAGATTCATTAAGAATTTTTCAAAGATCATAAAACCACTTTGTGATCTCTTGCAAAAAGATGTGAAGTTTGTATTTGATGAAGAATGTTTAAAAGCTTTTGAGACATTGAAGAAAGCCCTCATCTCTACTCCTATTCTCATCAAGCTCAATTGGAGTGAATCTTTCATATTGAAGTGTGATACAAGTGATTATGCTTTAGGAGTGGTTTTGGGGCAAATGAGAGATAAAGTTTTTCGGGTCATTCATTATGTTAGTAGAACCTTGGATGGTGCTCAAAGGAACTACACAACAACTGAAAGGGAATTCTTGGCCATTGTCTTTGCTTTTGACAAATTACGGTCATATCTTGTTAGGAATCACACCATTGTCTATTCGGATCATATGGCTATACGACATCTCATGGCCAAGAAGGATGCAAAGCCTCGATTGATTTGTTAGATTCTCCTTCTACAAGAATTCGACATGGAGATTCGTGATAGAAGAGGAGTTGATAATGTGCTAGCCGATCACATGTCAAGGCTTGAAAATCCGGTTGAAGGTGAAGACTTGAGATTGAATATCAATGAGTGCTTCCCGGATGAGAGAATCACGGTCTTGAAATGCAAAGATTCTTGATTTGCCGATTTTGCTAATTATCTTGTGCTTCGAGAGTTGCCATAAAATCTCTCGGATTATCAAAAGACTAAATTCCTTAGAGATGTGAAGTTCTATTATTGGCAAGATCCATATTTATGGAGAAGATGTGCCGATGGTCTTATTAGAAGATGTGTTATGGATGGTGAATGGCTCAAGATTATTGAAGATTGTCATGAGGGTCCAAATGGGGGTCATTTTGGGGCAAATCGTACGGCTTGGAAGGTTTTTCAAAGTGGATTCTATTGACCTTCAATTTTTAGGGATTGCCAATCATTTGTGAAGAATTGTGATAGGTGTCAAAGGATGGGGAATATCACAAAAAGGGATGAGATGCCTTAAAACATCATGGTCGAGGTTGAATTGTTTGATGTTTGGGGGATAGACTTCATGGGACCGTTCCCTAATTCTTGTGGTTTTTCTTATATCCTTCTTGCTATTGAGTATGATTGAAGATGGGTCGAAGTCATTCCAACTTCGACTAGTGATTCCAAGGTTATGATCAAGTTTTTGAAGAAGAACATTTTAATTTAGTTTGGAACTCCAAGGGCATTGCTTAGTGATGGGGGGTCTCACTTCAATAATAAGTGGTTGGAAGTGTTCTTGATAAATATGGAATGAAGCACAAGATTACCTCTCCTTATCATCCTCAAGCTAATGGTCAAGCGGAGCTTGCAAATCGGGAAATCAAGTAAATCTTGGAGAAGACAATCGCTACTCAAAAAGATTGGGCAAAGAAACTTGATGATGCTTTGTGGGCCTATCGAACCGCCTATAAAACCCCCATTGGTATGTCTCTGTAATAACTTGTGTTCGGAAAGTCTTGTCACTTACCTTTGGAGATTGAACATAAGGCGTTTTGGGCTTTAAAGAAGATTAATCTTGAGTTTAAGGAGGCCGGATTGAATAGAAAAAACCATCTTGTGGAGTTAGAGGAATGGAGAAATGAGGCTTATGAAAATTCTTGGATTTACAAGGAAAGAGCCAAGAAGTTTCATGATTTGGAGATTCGAAGCAAGGTGATCATTCCGGGTGATGAGGTTCTTCTCTTTAACTCTCGTCTTCGTCTTTTCCCCGGAAAACTAAAATTAAGGTGGACCGGTCCTTACATTGTGAGTAAGAGTTTCAAGAATGGTACATTCGAACTTCTCAAGTATGATGGTTCTACCTTTGTTGTTAATGGACATCGACTCAAGCTCTATTTTAATTCGAAGAAGTTTAAGGAGGAGTCGACCATTCTTCTTAATGATGCTTGAACTTGGAGACCATGTTGAGCTAATGACGTTAAACAAAGCGCTAGTTGAGAGGCACCTCAACACATATCCTTTTCTTTTTCGTTTTTGTGAGTTTTTATTTCATTTTTCAATTTTTGAGTTTGTTGCAATTTTCGTTTTATTTTTGAGAAAAGCCATAAAAAATAGAAAATGTTGAAAAACAAGGTTGAAAAATGCTTATGGAAAATAAAGAGGAAGTCGAGAGGGACCCGGTGCTTCGAAAAGGGTCAAAAAAGGTCGAGAAACGCGTCGGAAACGGCCGAAAAAGGAAACGGGGCGAGCTGCCGGCGACCCGGACGGCGACCTGCTGGACCGCCGGCCAGGCCGCCGGCTGGGTGGCTGAGGTTCAGACTTGGCGGCGGTCCAGGAGGCGACCCAGGCGGCGACCGGCCAGGGCGCCGCCAGCCCTTCCTCCCCCTTTATTTCTATTTTTGTTTCTTTTCACCTCATTTTTATTCATTTTATGTTTGCTATTTTTATTTCTTAGAACAAACCCACTTTCTCACTCTAATAACCTAGATTTTCTTCCTCTAAGTACTCTCAAATCACTTAGAATTAAGCAAATTTCTTCCATAGGTTCATTACCCATCCCAAAATCTACATTTTGAACCGAATAATTCACTTTTTCACTCACTTTAGCTCCAAAAACAAAAATTTGGTTCTTTTGGGTAAAGAGTTGAGTTTCTTCAAGTTTCTTCAAGAAGATGAGGTAATGTGCCCTATATCCTTACTCATATGAGTTTCTACTTGCAAGATATGACATGGTATGAGTATTTACTTCATTATTTTCATACAATTAAGTAGAAATTCTTACCTAGGATTTTTCTTGAGTATTGGAGAAACTTGTGGGTGAACCATGGAAATGCGCATGCATTGGCTTGTATTTATGTTTCTTTTATGCACTTAGGCATGTTTGATTTGAGTTTGAATGAAAATTAGCATGATTCATGAAATTTTGAGGGATATGCTTGCTCTTTATTGGGAAATTCATTTCTTGAGTGTTTAAGGCTTGAAGAAAGCATGAATTTATGAATTCTTGATTTACAAAGTGAAATTCATGGCATTCTTTTGTTCACTTAAAGTTCCATGTGAATATGCATTCATTTTCATGTGAATACTCTTGCTTGTTTTGTTTAGGAAATTCATTTCTTATGAAGTATGCATGCTAAATGGAGAGTGATACTTGTGTGAAATGTTGCTCACACCTTGACAAAATTTGGATTTTCTCAAATCTGTCTTTGCCTTGTTTGTGGTTTGTAGGAAAAAGGATTCTAAAGGGAAAGGAAATGCCACCATCACTTCTAAGGAATTGATTGCCTCTCTCTCCAAAAAGAGGAGAAATGATGCCTCTTCATCTTCACAAGTACCAAGAAGAGATCCAAAGACACCGGAAGCTCATGACATTCACTTGGAATCTTATGAAGAAAGAGCAAGATTTGCCGTTCTCGTATCAAGAACCATTATACCAACTCAATTTCCATCTAAGGACACATTGGTAAAGTTAGGGCTTTATGATAACATCAAAGTCATCTTTGACAATATAGGATGGGGAAGTATCCTAGAGGATACTCTTGAAGATAGGAGAACATATGAAAAGGTAGTTCTTGAATTTATGAGCACATTGGAAGATGAGAGTATCCATACTATGGAAAGCATCAAATTTCAATTATTTGGAGAGCGTCATGAGTTGAGTTTGGAAGCGATAGATGACATCTTTGGAGTGCCACATAGAGGTGATGTGTTGGTGGAAAGAGCTTTTGAGCATAGTTTCATGTGGAATAAACATGTGGAAGACTTTAGAGCGGGATACTCAAAATCAAATGAGGTGAAAAATCCGGTCCTAAAAATGGTGTTGAAGATCCTTCTCACACTATGGTGGCCCGGACGGAGAACACTTTGGTTCGAGTTGATGATCTCTTCATTATTCAAGACATGCTAACCAAGAGGCGCATAAGCTTTTCTCATATTTTCCTTGCTCAAGTCATGAAGCAAGCAAAGGCACCAAGTGGGAAGATTAACATAGGAGGAATGCTCACCCCTTTGGCTAAGAAAATCAATGAGGATCTTAGTGGATATACTCCGATGAGAGGTTCATATTTGATTGATGTTGAGAAGCTAAGAAACATGAGGTTTCTTGTATCATTTAGGCCTCCTTTTTATTTCATTCAAGATGATGAAAGGACATTCCCTCTTCCAAATTCAATGAGCGTGTTGGTAACCGATCTCCATGATCGGGAGAATTGGCACTTGAATACCCCCACTCATAAATTCATCAAAGAGAATCATATTTTCAATTATGGAGAAGAGGATGAATATACCATGGGGGGTGAGGAAATGCCTTTTGCTTAAGAAGATGAAGAAATGGAAGATTCTACAAGGGGTGAACCAATGTCAAGGGGTGAACCAATGTCAAGAGGTGAGCCAAGTTTAAGAAGAGAGCAAATTCCAAGAGAAAGAGGGTATGAAGAGAGGTTTGAAGCCCTTGAAGGGAGGATGACAAGCATGGAGCGTGGATTTAAATCCCTTGATGCACAAGTTACGGTGATGAGGTAAGAAGTAACTTCAATGCGAATTACTCAACTTGAGGAAGCACAAAGAGGTGAAAGGATAGAAAAACAAGCAAACTCGATAATGGAGTTATTGGAGAGTTTTCGGATGCATCAAGGCAATCAAGGGGTGACATGGCCACTACTTCCTCCACCATAGCTTGGATCTTTGTGAGTGTAATTTAAATTTCTTATATATCTTTCCTGCCAAACTCATTTTAGAAATTATTTTCTAAAATAAGTTTGGGGGAGGGGGGTAGGATAAAAAATTCAAATTACTTACAGTTTTATGTCCTTTCCATTCCTTTACTTGTTCCTTTCTTATTTGCTTTACTTGGTTGGTAGTTTCATAACTTTGTGTATCTTTGGGTTAATCTTGTATGCTTGGTGGAATTATGGAGAAGTTTTTGAGTTGGAATTTGGAAATATGGTTGGTTTTAGAGTGAGAGGAGTTGCTTGGAGAATAAATGTGAAAGTTTGGTTTGCTTTAGTGTGTTTAGTATGTTTTCATGATATATTTGTGTGTTTTTGTTAATTGGAAGGAAGATTGGGGTTAAGGAAAGAATGTTGAATGCTTGATGTTTGATTTTGGTGAGTTTGGGTGAAGGAGCATAGTTGATGAAAGTTCTTCTTTGTTTTGTTGGTTTTTGAATGTGAGCTTGAATGTGAAATTTTTTGAAAATTGAAGAGTTTTGAATTGGAAAAAGGTTAAATGAATGCTTGCATGCTTGAGTGTGAAAGAACGTGTTTAATTGCTCAAGTGCATTTGGGTGAGATGCCAATGATTGATGTTAAAAGGGTAACATTTTTGAAATTTCTCAAGTTTGAGTCAAGCATGATTGGGGTTATTTCACTTGAATAGCTTGAAAGGATTGATCTTAGGCACTTAGGTTTTTTAGACAAAAAGCTTGAGAGGATTTTGAGCCTTAAACTATGCATTTTACATAGTGAATATCCTTTCTTGAGAGCTTGATCTTGCATTGCATTTTCTTTACTAGAACTTGCCTTGATACTCTTGTTAGAAGTATTACATGTTTGCATGATTAGGAAATGATCTTAGGCCATTATTGCATAGCCCAATTTCCCTAAACACTAACCTATCTTTCATTACCATTGTCGTCCCATTTTGAGCCTTGAATAGAGCCTTTTCTTCTTGAACCGGATGATAGGGGGTGAAGGATGGTTAAGGGAATCTTGGTGAAAGTTGAAAATTCATGAAAAATGATGGGTGATGGTGAAAGGTCTTAAGATTTGCTTTGAGTTGAATGAACACTCCTATAAGCTCAATTTTAGGAAAGAAAAGAATAAGAACGAAGTTCTTATTGAAAAAAAATATATATAAGAACAAAGTTCTTATAAGAAAAAGAGAAGAATAAGAGCATAAAGGAGTGTTTCTTTAGAATTTTGGTAGAAGCTTGGGTTCATTTGATAAAAAGGGGTTGGACAAGGTGGAAGATGAAGAAATTCATACTTAGAAAGGTGAAGAAAGAGGGTAAGAGTACTTGAATGAAGATTGAAGTCACTTAACCTAAAATTCCCTACCTTAACCAATGTCCCTACATTACAAGCTTAATAAAGACCTTTTTGATCCTAATTTGTGCATGCATTGTAGTATTGGGAATTTGAGTTGATAGGCAAGCTTATGGTTAAAGATGTGTATTACATGATTTCAATGAGTGTTTACCATTTCCATATTCTGAGGGATCGAGTGATACACATGTTCCTTGAGAGGTCTAGAGTTTAAGATGCTTGAGTGATTGAATTCTAAGTTAGGATAGTGGTTGATCTTATGAATGTTTGGTTTGACTTGAGAATTTCTTTGAACTAAAATGGTGTTTGAGGTTATATAAGGCATCGAGGAACTCAAAATGCACACCATATACGTGTTAAGTGTTTTGATTGTTCGTTTCATTGTACGGGACGAACAATGGTTTAAGTTTGGGGGAGTGATTAACACGTATTTTATGTGCATGTTGAGTGTTTTGGAATGTATTTGAGTCTCTATTTATGTGCTTAAATGTTAAAAATGCTAGGGTTTCTTAACTCTTAGTATACTTTAGACTTTTCTCGTTTTTCTTGGTTTTCGATCCATTTTTGTAAGAATTGGAAAGAGTATTCATGTGGATAAGGATTGAAGACTAGGAACGAGGAAGAATCAAGCTTAATTAGGGTGAAACCTAGGTTTGAAATGTGGAATTTACATATATAGAGTTAGGGTTTCACTAGTTTGAATTCAATTATATTTTCCTCGTTCTCTCGAGTCTCTTTATGCTTTTTGCAGGAACAATGGAGAACTCATTTGGGCAATTTGATCATTCCATGTCGAAGAGGGGTTCATTAGGAGTCCATAGCAAAAAGCGGATCGAGAATCGGAGTTCGGACGAGCGAGAACAAGCGAAAACGGTGAAGCTGCGCAAAAGGACTGGACCGGTGGCGACCCGGACGGCGACCAGCTGGACCGCCGGCTGGCCGGCTGAGGGACAGATTTGGCGGCGACCCAAGCGGCGGTCGGCCAGGCCGCCGGCCAGGGCGCCGTCGCCCCTTTCTTTTACTATCTTGACCGAGTTAGTCGTCTAACTCGGTCCAACTCGACCCAAAACTCACCTATTATGTATTTAAATCCAAAATCTTCATATTTGGTGGATCTTTTACATATTTTAACATTCTTAGAACCCTAGAAACATTTCCCTCTTTCCTTTTTAGTATTTTGAAGATTGTTAAAGATTTATGTTGAAGATTTGAAGACATATTCCATCATTCTCTTCATTATTGAATTCTCTATCTTTTAAGCATGATTTCATTTACTTTCTATGGTTTAATTTCTTCAATTATGTCTAGCTAAATTTCCTTTGGTTCCAATGTATGGAGATATGATTTAGATCACTAGGTTTTTGGGTTTTGTTGTTGGATTTACCTTCTAATTCCTATGTCTTGTGATTTGGGGCTTGATTTTATTGCATGATTGATTGGCCATCATTGAGTGCATACAAGGTGTTTGGTTAAATACTTAGGAGGCTTTAGTTCATAACACTTGAAATCAAATCACACCATACTAGTAAATCTTGCTAGTAGGAGCTTCTAGATAATTAATTGAGCTATTTGGAGTTAATTTATGCATCTTGAGACCTATCGGAGATAGATGTCATAGGTTAATCTACTAATATTGATTGCTTCGAGAGAAGAGTTGATGTTTATTCTATATAGAACTCCCATATGAATTAGATTAAAATGACTAATCCATGCAAATCCTAAAACCTAGGCCTCTAGTGATTATCGGATTATATTTGGAACCAAACTTTCTAATATTGTTTGTTAACTATTTTTATTATTTGTTCTCTAGTTTGTTACTTACTTTATATTTTTCATTAGCTAATCAAAAACACAAAAACATGTCACTTGCAAGCTTGAATAGTAGTTAGATAATTAGATTACTACTTGAAACTCATTCGCCATTGCATTCCCTGTGGATTCGACTCGATTATACTATAATCGATTATTATTGCTCTCTACCCTCACCCCTAAAGTGAGGGCGGGTCACCTACGTAAAGTGCAATGTACTTTTTGTGATATGGTTATTTGTTGGGAACCTCTTGCAGTTTGATTTTGATAATGTTTCTCGAAACCACACTTAGTTTTATTTTACTCTTTTAGAGTTTAGGTTGGTTGGAACCACCTGTCCTGTCTGTTACAGGTCAACACTTCATTAGCGTTTATCAGATGATCACTTGTAAAGGTAAGATCGTGTTTAACGATCTGACCTATAGAGATCGTCTTAACCTGTTGTTCCTAAGTCAACCTGTCTTTAGAAGTCCAGCTGCTCTCCTTGAAGAATTCAAGATCACTGGAGTTCCACAGTTTGAAGGTCAAGCAGATTCACCTACATGGATCCGGACCAACTGTTCTCTAATACCTGCTGCCAGCTAGAACGAGATCTCCCAACGGCTAGAAGTGAGTCAGCAGTACGACCTCTCTGCCATCACTGACTTTTCCAACGGTTAGAATTCAAATTCGGAGCCTATAAATACTTCGAGCCTCATTCCAGAATCCTTATGGTAAATTCATTATAAAAGCCAAAACTCTGCAGAAATCTCTATCGCTCAAAGCTCAACTTAGCACTCGAAACAAGACAATTTCCCAAGTGTTAAGTTCTACAGATTTCTGATTCTAGAATTCAAGTTCTTAAGCGATCACTGCTACTTAAAAACACCATAGATTTCTTCATACTAAAGTCTGTAAAAAGTCTGTAGTATAGAAGAATTCCGAATAGTTTTCTCCAATGTTAAGTTTAGCATAGCTTAGCAAGTTGCAGAAAATCTAGTTTGTAGCAAGGTTGTAATCTCTAAGTTTAGAGAAGTTTGTAAGGGTCACGACTCAAAACTCACATTTGGTTTTCGTCAAGATTAGACGGAAACTGAAACTGATTCTCAGTCAGTATAAAGAAGAAGAGGAAGTAAGGAATTTTAGCTACGACTGTAGCTGACGTGGACGTAGGGAAGGTTACCCGAACCACGATAAAATCGACTGTCTCGATCTCTCTCTCTCTACTATATTTACAGTTGATCTTACTTCATTCACTAACCTGCATTCAACAACCTACAATCTCCTTACTTAATCTGTTGAATACTAGTTAAAGAAAAGATTTTCAAAGAGTAGCCAAACTCACTCACCAACTTCTGCTCTGCACTGCACTGCACGATCTGTTAATGCTCAATAGTGAGCCTGTCTCTGCTTAACAGATCATCCTCATCTGATCCAAGTTGACTTGACAAGTCAATTTGGTCGTAGACTTGTTTTGAAAGTCAAAACTGTTGGCAATTAGTGTATTCCCTCTCCCCAATACACCAAATTACTCTTTGTGGGACCAACATTATTAATGAAAAATTATAATTCCTCCGTCCCATTTCATAGGTTTTAATTACCACTTTGAATTGTTTCACTTCAGAGGTCTCATTACCCAAAGTGGAAATATTTAGCTCAAACCACACTACAATTAGAGCACTCCCAACGTGCCGGGATTGGTAGATGGGGTGCGCTTGAGCGCTTGGGGAGCGATCCCTCGGCTGGCGTCATTATGACGTCAACCCCCCCCCCCACTTTATTTTTTAAAAAATCAATTTTAAGAATTAAAAAAAAAATAATAATAATAAAATTATGTTGCTAGCCGTTGGAGTTAAAAAATTATGTTGCTAGCCAATTGGGCATCCTATAAATTCATCTTCATTGTTCATCTTCTTCACACCTCTATTCCCTTTCTTCCTCATATTTTTCCTTTAAATTTTTGAAATTATACATCAAATTCAAGCAAAAAAATAAAATAAAATGGCAGATCCCATAAAGAACGAATTCAACGCGTGGTTAGGAAATTACGCCGCCAACTACGGCCCGCCGCCTCCTCTAACAAATCAAGAGGATCCTCCGACTCCAATTCTGGGGCTCGGTTTTGGTGCATTTGCCAACTCCCCGGCACTATTCATGGGATATTCCGGTGAAGGTTATTGACCTTACTCTCCTCCCGACAGTCAAAGCTTCGGTCGATTTCCCACCCCCTAACCAATTTCGGTCAAGCTCACTATGCAACTCAAGGCTTGGAGTCCATGAATCTCACCACCTCGTTCGAGAGTATCTCCAATGTTCCCGCCCCTTCACCGACGAAAGGAAAGGGGAAGGCGAAAGCGAAGGCAAAGCCGAAGCTGAAGGGGAAGGCCAACGAAGATGACACCGACGTCACTCCAACAAATAGGCCGCTTACCTCATACTCTCCCAAAGAAATGGCGGTTCTCGCATGGTGTTGGTCGGCCGTGTCTCAAGACACGAAGAAGGGAAGAGACCAAACAAACCTCTAATTTTGGAAGTGGATCGAGCAACTTTACAATAAAAAAAAGCCGGACAAAGCGATCGACCGGGACCACGTTCAACTCAAATCGCATTTCGGAATAGCGCAAGCAAAAGTCCAACAATTCAACGGCTACTACATTCAAGTTAAAGGGAATGGCCAAGCAGATCATCTGGCAAGGACATATACGACGCTGCAAATAAGTTGTACTACGACAAAAATAGTAATCAATAAGGATGCTTGGAAGATCTTGCACGAGCTTCCCAAATTTCAAGGCGTCGGGACGAAGGATGACATAAGTGGATCTGATAAGCGATAAAAGAGCCTTGATGGGTCGTCCAACTTAAGTCGATCCGAGGATGATGTCGTTTCTATAGTCATGACCGGCCGATTGGGTAGAAGCAAGCAAAGAACCAAGCTCGCAACAAGGCAAAAGCGACTGCAAGTGCTCCGCTAGAAGGCGTTCTCGAGGAAATGAGTGTCAATTGATTAACACGTATTTTATGTGCATGTCAAGTGTATTTTGCATGTGTTTAAGTCTCGATTTATGTGCTTAAATGTTAGAAATGCTAGGATTTCTTAACTTGTAGCATACTTTTTACTTTTCTCAATTCCTTTCGGTTTCGATCTATTTTTGTAAGAATTGGAAAAAGCATTCATGTGGCTAAGGATCGAAGGCCAGAAATGAGGAAGAATCGAGCTTAATTAGAGTGAAACTTGTGCTTAAAAATGGGGAATTTCAAGTTTTATAATTAGGGTTTCACTAGTTTTATCGCATCTATATTTTCCTCGTTCTCTCGAGTCTTTTTATGCTTTTTGCAGAAATAATGGAGAACTTATTTGGCCAATAAAATTACTCCATGTCGAAGAGGGGTTCGTTAGGAGTCCATAGCAAAAAGCGGATCGAGAATCGGAGTTCGGACGAGAGAGAACGAGTGAAAACGGCAAAGTCGTGCAAGATGAAGAAACCAGTTGACCGGTCAATGCACGGAGGACCGGCGACCTGTCTGGCCGCCGGTCAACCTGCCAGGTCGCCGTGGAGGGCAAAGAGGACAGCGGACGTGTCTGGCCGCCGGCGACCTCACAGACCGCCGGTTAGGCGCATTTCTTCATTAAAGGGGCGAGTTCAACTCGCCCAAACTCATCCCGGTTCATCCCGATTCGCCCCAACTCGAACTAAACTCGATTTTCTATGTATTTAATCCTAAAATTCACCCCATTTGGGTATCTTTTTCATACTTGAATATTCTAAGAACCCTAATTATATTTCCCTCTTTCTACTTTTGTAATTTTGAAGATTTGTGGAGCATTACTTGGTGGTTTTGAAATTCAAGACCATATTCTTTTTCCTTATTGAATTCTCTATCTTTTAAGCATGATTTCATTTACTTTTTATAGTTTAATTTCCTTAATCATGTCTAGCTAGATCTCTTTGTGATTCTAATTATATGTAGATTAGGGATAAGTGATGGGATTAGGCTCTAATTGTGAATTTACCTTCTAATTTCATGTTCATTTCTCCTTGGGCTATGTTTTATTATGTAATTATGATTGATCACCATAGGTGCATACCAAGTGTTTGATATAATGCTTAGGAGGCTTAGATTAGATGCTAGGATCAAGAGATTTGCATGCTAGAGAATAGTAGGGTTAATGAACTCCATAAGCTCTTGGGAGTTAATGAATTGCTTAATATCTTAGTAGGAATTAGGTCTTTCATTAATCTACTTGATTTCATTACAATGAGAGTTGAGTGAATTATACTTAGGAGGTTTCCCACATGAAATTGGATTAAAATGGTTAATTCTAGTTAGAGTGTCATATCCTTATCACTTAGACCTAATTGAAGTATAATTGGAGTCACTTTCATTTCCTTATTGCATTTTGATCATTTGCAAATTTGTTAAGTGTTTAGTTAATCTCTAAGTTTGTTATTTCTTTTCATTGTCATTACTTAATCAAAAACACAAAAACATGCTAGATGGTAGCTTGAATAGTGGTTAGGTAACTAGATTACTACTTGAATTTCAAACGTTCTAAGATTCCTTGTGGATTCGACTTGATTGTAATACATCGATTATTATTGCATCCTCTCGCCCTCAAAAGTGAGAGCGATCAATTTTTGGTGCCGTTGCCGGGGAATGTTTAGTTTGAGTTTCAATAGTCGATTTGGTTATTGAGTTACTAATTCAAGCATTTATTTTCTTTTGATTTTTGTTTTTGTAGGTTTGTGCACACAAGGTCTAAGGGATTACTTGTTCAACCTTTGATCTTGAACTTTGAGAGGAGACATAGAAGAAGGAATTTTATTGAAGTACAAGAAATGGCTAACAATCAAGATTATGAGGCTCTTAGGAAAGAATTGGAATATATGCGAGCTTGGAGAGATGAGCAAGAAAGGAGGGCTCAAGAAGCTCAACAACCTCCTCTTAACCAAATATCCGAATCTCCAACGGACCAATTTCAAGGAGGAGCATGGGGACCTCGTGTCAATGCTAATAACTTTGAGATAAGGACCGGCCTTATCCAAATGGTCCAATCCGAATAATTTGGAAGGAGGCCCGATGAAGATCCTAATGCTCATTTGAGCACATTTCTTGAGATATGTGATACGGTCAAGTATAATGGAGTCCCGGAAGATGCTATAAGGATGAAGCTCTTCAACTTTTCTTTAGGGGATCGTGCCAAAGAGTGGTTCAAGAACCTTGATAAAAGATAGATCACCACATGGGAGATGTTATGCAAAGCATTCCTTGCCAAGTACTTTCCACCTTCAAAGGCCCAAAAGTTCATATCGGAGATTTCTCATTTCTCCCAATATAGTGATGAGACATTATTTGAGGCGTGGGAAAGGTATAGGGACTTGCTACGCAAGTGCCCTCAACACGGTTTTAGTGAAGCACAAAAAATAGTGAATTTCTATAGTGGACTCTCTCCACACACGAGGAGCATAGTTGATGCTACTTCCGGTGGTTGCCTTGTGAACCGAAATGCTAAAAAAGCTTTGAGGATCGTAGAGGAGATGGCGGCCAATAGTTATCAATGTCCATTGGAGAGAGGCCCTACAAAGAAGGTGAACTCAGTTCTTGAGGATGCAAGGTATGATGCTTTAGCCTTGGAGCTCGCCAATTTGAAGAAGACATATGAAGACGAAATAAAATCTCAAATTTAAAGGGTTCAATCTCAAGATAATTGGGAGTTTAATAGAAGAGAAGAAGTGAGTTTTGTGGATCAAAGAGCCTATGGGAATTATAATAGGCAAGGGTATCAAGGAAATTTCCAAGGAGGTCATTCGTATGGTAATCAAGGAGGTAGTCAAGCCTATAACCCTAACAACCGGACTCATCCCAACCTCTCTTATGGAAATCCAAACAATGCTCAATTCCCACCTCCAGGATTTTCCGTGTCTCAAGAAGTTATTGAAGAGCCAAAAAAGAATTCTCCAACAATGGAGCAAATGATGCAACAAATGTTGGCGAATCAAGCTCAAATGGCTAATCAACAAAGCTCTTTTATCACTCAAACTGGCCAAAAGGTCAATGCCTTGGAGAATTCACTCACTTCATTGTCAAAGCAAGTCAAGATGATGAACGGCCAAATTAGCCAAATGGCTAACCAAGTTACCACTCAACACAAGTTCGGAGAATCCTCTAGCAAGGCTCAAGAAAATCCGTAGCAACAATGCAGCGCAATCCATATGGTGAGTGAGGTACTTTTCAAACCCTCACAAGAGATCCAAGAGGACAAAAAGCCATATGTGCCATTTTATATGAGGAAAAAGTGGGGTGGTCAAACGTCCCTCCTTGGGATCCATCTCACGATCATAGCCTTTATGAGAAGGAATGGACACTAAAGAGTTTCACTAATGATATATACGCCGTAATGGTCCCGGATTATTGGCCTCCTTTGGAAGATATTGAAAGCAAGTCGAAGGAAGAGATTCATGAATATCATAAAAGGATGAAGCTCAACAATGGAATTCCGGGATTGGAGGATGAGAATTTGATGGAAAGAAGAAGAGGTGCTTATTATATTTCTGATATAAATAAGTTACTTGGAGAAGAGAAGTTTAATGAGAAGGCAAAGTTCTACAAAAAACCACAAAGTACTACTCCTACTCCAACTCCTAAAGCTTCTCAAGATCAAGTTGAGCCGAATTGCTTGGATAATTTAGCGTTGCCTTATAAGTTGAATGATGAGAACTTGCATGAGAAGAAGAGGAGTAATGTCATTACTTTGAGGAGTGGAAGAGCTTACGAGAATCATGCAAAGATTGGAGAAGAAATGGGAGCACCGGTTGTTGAAGACATTTCATATGAGAATGAGGATCGAGCCTCGTATGAGAGGAAGAAAAAGTCTAAAGGAAAAGCTATTCAAGATGAAAGTCAAGAGAATGAAGCAACAAAGGAGGCCCCTCCTCCCACCAATGATGTGAGCTCAAAGGCTTCATCCCCTTATCGTCTAGCAAAGCCGAAGGTTGATGAAAAGATGAAGAAATTCTTGGATATCTTCAACAAGGTACAAATCAATCTACCCTTGCTTGATGCCCTTAGTGATATGCCGGGTTATATGAAATTCCTTAGGAATGCCGTAGCTAATAAGAGGAAATTTGGTTCTTTTGAGACCATAAATCTTACGGAGGAAGTTAGTGCGGTGATTCAAAGGAAATTGCCTTTGAAGCAAAAGAGAGTTGGGGGGAAAATATTTGGTAGAGCTTTGTGTGATCTTGGTGCTAGCATTAACTTGATGCCTTTGTCTATTTTTCGGAAGTTGAATATTGGTGAAATTAAGCCTACCACTATTTGTCTTCAAATGGCCGATCGTTCGATTTTTTATGCTAGAGGAATAGTAGAAGATGTTTTGGTGAAAGTTGATAAGTTCATACTTCCGGTTGACTTTGTGATCTTGGATATGCCGGAGGACAAGGATATGCCACTCATTCTTGGAAGGCCATTTCTTGCAACCGGTCGAACTCTCATCGATGTGCAAGAAAGACATCTTACTTTTAGAGTGAATGATGAGAGTCTCACTATCTCAATCTTTGATACAATGAAATGAGGGGATAAACCGGAGGTTGAAGAGTTTGATGAAGAGTCGGGGCTTGATAGAGGAGGAACCTCATTCAAAGTCCCTTAAAAAGGGCAAAGAGGTATCGTCGAGCTAACAACGTTAAAATAAGCGCTCGTTGGGAGGACACCCCAACAAGTATCCTTTTCTTTTTCATCTTAGTTAGTTTCTTTAGTTTGAATTTGGTTTTTATTTCTTATTTTTGATTTAGTTATTTTTTTTAATTTTTCCTTATCTCTATGCTAATACTTCCTATTCTTAAGTTTATTTCTACTTCACAAGTTCCATGTGTTTCATTGTCATTGCACGAGGTCGAATCATGATGGGAACGAGTAAAGGAAGGAAATCAAATCAATCAAGCAAGCAAATGATTGAATGGCTTTCAAAACCACCGTCAACATAGCTTTGGACCTTTGTAAGTGTAATTTAAATTTCTTATTATTCTTCCCTCCAAACTCATTTTAGACTTTATGATCTAAAATAAGTTTGGGGGAGGGGGATAGGATAAGGAATTTAAATTACGTTACTCTTGGGTTTTCAAGTTTTTATTTGATGTGGTATCATTGTGATTTTATTGATTATATGTGTAGGCTTGCTTGATGATTGTGGTTGATTAGGGGTTAAATGAAGAATGTTTGTTTGAATGATGTTTGTTTGTTGATGAGTTTGGGTTGATGAGCTTAATTGATGAAAATTCTTTATTTGGTTTGTTGGTTTTTGAATGTGAGCTTGAATGCGAAATACTTGAAAAATTGAAAATTTTAAATTGAATAATGAATGTATGCTTGCATGCTTGAGTACGAACGCACGTATTTATCATTCCATTGTGCATGAGAGGGAGATGCCTATAATGAAATATGGAAAATGTGAAAGTGTTTTGAAAATTTTCAAGTTAAAGTCAAGCATGATTAGGTCACTTTATTTGAATAGCTTGAAATGATTGATCTTAGGCACTTAGACTCTAGGCAAAAAGCTTGTGAGAATTTTGAGCCTAAAACTACGCATCTTACATAGTTAATATCTTTTCTTGAGAGCTTGATCTTGCATTGCATTTTCTTTATTAGAACTTGCCTTGATACTGATGTTAGAAGTACTACTTGTGTGTATAATTAGGAGATGATCTTAGGCCATCATTGAATAGCCCATTTCCCCTAAACACTAACCTATCTTTCATTACCATTGTCGTCCCACTTTGAGCCTTACATAGATAGAGTCTTTTCTTCTTGAACCGGATGATAGGGGGTGAAGATGGTTAAGGGAACCTTGGTGAAAGTTGAAAATTCATGAAAAATGGTGGGTGATGGTGAAAGGTCTTGAGATTGATTTTGAGTTGAAAGAACACTCCTATAAGCTCAATGTTAGAAAAGAAAAAGAATAAGAACAAAGTTTTTATTAAAAATAAATAAATAAAAAAAAGAAAAAGAAAAGAGAGTAATAAGAACAAAGTTCTTACAAGAAAAAGAAAAGAATAAGAGCATAAAGGAGTGTTTCTTTAGATTTGGTAGAAGCTTAGGATTCATTTGATAAAAAGGGGTTGGATAAGGTGGAAGATGAAGAAATTCATACTTTAGAAAGGTGAAGAAAGGGGGCAAGGGTACTTGGATGAAAATTTAAGTCACTTAGCCTAAAATTCTCTACCTTAACCAATGTCCCTACATTACAAGCTTTTGAAAGACCTTTTTGATCTTAATTTGTGCATGCATTGTAGTATTGGAATCTTGAGTTGATAGACTAAGCTTATGGTTAAAGGTGTATATTGCATGATTTCGATGGGTGCTTACCCTTTTCTCTATATTGAGTGATCGAGTGATACACACTTCTTGTGAGGTCTAGGGTTGAATGTGCTTGAGTGATTGATTTCTAAGTTAGGATAGTGATTGATCTTATAAATGTTTGGCTTGACTTGAGAATTTCTTTGAATTAAAATGGTTTTTGAGGTGATATGAGGCATCGAGGAACTCAAAATGCACATCTCATACGTGTTAAGTGTTTTGATTGTTCGTTTCATTGTTCGGGATGAACAATGGCTTAAGTTTGGGGGAGTGATTAACACGTATTTTATGTGCATGTCAAGTGTATTTTGCATGTGTTTGAGTCTCGATTTATGTGCTTAAATGTTAGAAATGCTAGGGTTTCTTAACTTGTAGCATATTTTTTACTTTTCTCATTTTCTTTCGGTTTTTGATTTATTTTTGTAAGAATTGGAAAGAGCATTCATGTGGCTAAGGATCGAAGGCCGGAAACGAGGAAGAATCGAGCTTAATTAGAGTGAAATTTGTGCTTAAAAATGTGGAATTTGAAGTTTTATAATTAGGGTTTCACTAGTTTTATCGCATCTATATTTTCCTCGTTCTCTCGAGTCTTTTTATGCTTTGTAGGTCCCGATAAATAGATATTG
>CM038113.1:26600305-26638787 GCA_001642375.2 Mentha longifolia
AATACTTTTACATGCGTTGTATTTTAGTAAGTAGCCAGTTTCTCCAAATCTAGTGGGTTGAGAATTAATGTGTTGGTAACTATTTATGTTCTTGATGATTTAAAATATCTTTTTTTTTTCATCAGAATAAATAAGTTCAATAAAATCCAAAAGCTAAGATGGCTTACGAGAGATCCTTTAATGTAATGCAGGAATTGGTGCCAAGTTAGTGTATGTTGTTTTCTCATTATTTTTAGCTTTTAATTAGGTTGTTGATTGTATCAGTTTTTTTCTTACTTTGTGTGTGTAGGAATAAATTTGATGTAGGAGAACTAGCCATTCATTTGGATGTGTGCGGCTAAGAAGGAAAGAGTACTTGCAAAGGAGACTACTCAAAGGATGATCTGAGTGTTTCGTTGCTTTGTTTGTCAATTATTTATAGTTTCAAATGAGGGATATGAATTTTTATTATTTTAAGCACATGAGGACAAGAACTTTGTTTTCGTATGGATATGTATCTTTTTGTTTCTATTTGAATCAATCTCGTTTGAATTTGCGATTAGTATTTATAAATCTGGTTTCAAGCGTTGTTGTAGAAATAAGTTTCTTTATTAGCTTTTTGTTAGCTTTGATTTTTCGATTCTGTTGGAACGAGTTTTGTTTACTCCTACATAATGAAAAAAAAATCACTAAATTGTTCCTAAGTATTTGAGTTTCCAAGTATTTTAGTTAGAACAAGTGAAATACTTGGAACAGTTGGAATGCTTAGAACACTTAGACAGTTGGAACAATTGAAAAAGTTGGAACAATTGAGTGATTTGTTCATAAAATTACTAATTGTTCCAATTATTTTATTTTAAAATGTTCGAGTATTTCAGCTAGAAAAGTTGGAATAC
Organism: Mentha longifolia; assembly: GCA_001642375.2. Taxonomy (NCBI): domain Eukaryota; kingdom Viridiplantae; phylum Streptophyta; class Magnoliopsida; order Lamiales; family Lamiaceae; genus Mentha; species Mentha longifolia. Next base: position 26,601,181 of record CM038113.1, read on the forward strand.
TTGTAACAATTGAAACAGTTGGAATACTTGGAAAAGTTGGAACAATTGAGTGATTGTGCATAGAATCGCTAAATTGTTCCAAATGTTTCAAGTATTTCAGCTAGAACAGTTAGAATACTTAGAATAATTGGAATACTTGAAACACTTGGAACAGTTGGGAACAATTGGAATATTGAAACAATTGAAATAATTGAGGGATTTATGCATAAAAATACGGGCATATTGAGGTTGTTTAGATGATTTTCTTGAGCAACTATCTCACATTCTAGATCTTGGCTTGGAGATATACAATTGAGCAAGGCAAAGAAACACATATCATAGATTGTTGCTTCAACAAGAGTTGATTATTGATCACATACTTTCCCATGGTTCGAGTTTGATCTCCTTGAAGTTACAAGCATATGTGTTTTATAGCAAGTTGGGAGATTTCTTCTAGAGAAACTTGTATTTCTTTTGTTGGCAAATTTTAAATGGTAGTCAACTAATTGAGCAACTTATTTTGGATATTTTATTCAAATTTAATAAGTTCTTTAAATAGAATATACTCCATTAATGAAGTTATAGTGTCTCTTTGTATGGGCCATTTTAAAATTGTTCCAAGTATTTCAATTTCAAATGTTCCAAGTATTCTAGCTAGAATAATTGGAATAGTTGGAACAATTGAAAATATCATTAAATTGTTCCAATAGTTAAGTATTCCAAGTGTTCTAAGTATTTTAAGTATTTCAGTAAAAAAAAAGTTAAAATACTTGGAACAATTGGAACACTGACTCTATTTGAACGAAAATACTAAATCGTTCCAAAAGTTCCAACATACTTGGAACGATTTAATATTTTCTTTCCAAAAGTTCCAAGTATCCAAGATATATACTTGGAACTTTCGGAACAATTTAATATTTTCGTTACAATAGAATCAATTCATCGCATACATACTTGGAACTATTGAAACAATTTACGAAATAACTTAACTCTACTAGAAAGAACTTGAAAGTGCAGCCATTAATTAAATAATAAAAAGAAGCTACTAGATAGTGTCAAATGTTCCATTTTGTGGGCCGTTAGTGATGAAATTGTTGTTACTAAAACTTGTCTACTACAGCCAAAAACATCAATAAAATTTATCTATTACAGCAAATTGAAGAGAATGTTGTGAATGCTTGCTCTTGATATATGGCCGCATTTGCAATTTCTAATCAAAGAGACCAAAGAACAAAAAAAAAAAAAAACTCGTGAAGCAAGCAAAAACAGATTCCAAGCACATACAAAGGAGATAACAGACGCTTTTTACATTGCAACTTCAGCTCTTCGAATTCTTTTTCAAAATTTTCACCGGCAGACTCTTCATTTTGCCTTCCAAGAGCCTCACATCTCACTGTAAAATAAAAATAAATGACAATATTATTCCACATAGTGTAAAGGGAATTAATAATCACTTGAAAACTTAGAATGGTTGGAACAATTAAGTGATTCCATACCAATAGTGTTAAACCTAACATAAGCAACACATTTATCATCACTTTAAATACTTGCCACAGTTAAAATGACTAAGTGATTCCCTAAAAATAGTGTCAAACCTAACAGAAAATGCAACACATTCATCATCAAAATAAATGAATATGCCCAAACAAAATTAAAATAATATAAGCACACTACTATCAATAAGAGTATATACACTAACTTTCCAGCTCAAAATTTGTTTTTCAGCGGACATATGCACATGCAGCATATTACACTTAGAAATATAGAACTATGCAATCACAAAGTTAAAAAGAACTAGAAATCAACAACATCAAGAATAACATTATTCCAAGATACATGAAGGAATTAACGAAAATTGCAAAGAACTGGAAAGACCTTGTTAAAAATTCGACTTTTTTAACAAATCAGATATGAAGAACTTAACAGAAATAAGTCTTCTACTCTTTTGGAGAGGACTAAATCAGAGATGAAGAATCTCTTAGAAGGAAATAATGGTATATTTTACGTAGAGTCATGGAGAACTGTCGTCTCAACCCAAATGAATATCTTGGTCCATCAAAATAACATGCTGAGGTTTGTTTTACAAACTTGAGCATTATTCTAGATGTTGATTTTGTCAAATTTTTGATAATCATCTGATCAGGCATAACTAATACTACATGCATCCAACTTCTATCTACTCTATACAAACATAGGAAAATTTACTCATAACACTCTGCGGAAGATATCAACAAATAGATACAGCAAGCAACAAAAAGAAACAAACTTCTCTAGATTATACTATTCCAATTTCACAACATCAAAATCAAAATACAGAAAGAAGATTGAATTAGGATACGACCATTACTCAAAAATCCACAAAAGAAAAATGAAGCTCAACTTTAGTATTCCCATAAACAAACCAACATCAAATCTCAGAAACAACAACATAAGAGGAATGGAAAAATTCAACCAAAATTTCAAAAAAAATAGCAGAAATACTAACTTAGCGAGGCTCTTCTTCTCGCTTCGTCCAAAACCTTCATTTCAAAGACAGAAACTGGTCTCAACTTTTCCGGCGGAGGTCATCGGCGGATTCGCGCGGAGGGCAGCGGAGAATCCTCCGCTTTTGTGACTGTTGGTGCTATGAAGAAGAGAGCATCATTAAGTGTGACAAATCTCATCAGCCTTGCGCCGCGTCGGAGCTAGGATGGACGACGGCCAACGAAATCGCAGAACGAGTATCTTGGGAGCGGCGGTGGTGAAGAACGAGAAAACGAGAGAGAAGACCGGGAGAGAATTGGAGGAAAATAGAATTGGAAAAGGCAAAAAGGTGGGAGAAAATAATGAGTGAATCGTGAACAAAATCGGAGAAAGTAAGGACATTTTCGTCCGAAAATATAAAAATTGGGTATAATTTATGCAAATTAAGTTCGTGGGTATAATTCTTGTTGACTACGTCATAATGGGTACGGGACACTATTTTCACTATTTTTGAAATGTGTTATATTTATACTACCTAATTAAGATGACATAATCTACTGTAGACATTCAATATAAAATCCACACACCGGAATGAAATCAATTTGGCATTGTACTATTGTAGTCCACGAATAATGATTATCCTTTTCTTTTTTCATTTAAGTAGAAAAGTTTGATATTACCTCTGAACTCGATTTACTGACCCTATTGACTTTTAGATGATTTTGGAGCTTCGTGATTATGGATTTTAAATTGAATTTTTTGAGATTAGTATTTTTTATACGATACTACAGCACTCGTAGTACCTTGTAAAAAAACTAAACTCAAAAAATTCAATTTTAAATCCATCATCACAAAGTTTTAAAATTATCAAAAAAGTCAACAGGGTCAGTAAATCAAGGACGGAGGGAGTATTTTATTCATTTTTAAATTCATTTATTAATATTGTTTTGATCATTAAGAATATTTATTTTCATATGCAAAACATGTACTTATTTTGCTTACTCTAAACCAAAAGAAACATAAATGTAAAGTCATCCATTTTGTATATAATAATTTCCAAAATTTCGCTTTTAAAAGTTATATAATTATATACAAATGTACTACAAAATCATAAAAGTATTAAATTATAGTGTCACTATATAAATAGTGTCACACGTAAATGTTTGTTGTATATAATTGATAGTGATAAATAATAGTCAAATCCTATGATTTAATATTAATTTGTATAGTGACTACTCAGACCAATATCATCATTCCTAGACTCTTGCCTCTCAAGATTTACGGTGGCACGATATTTACTAATAATTACAAACTAATTTTGCATTAAAAATTTAACTATTGGACGAGGAAGAAATGCGGCCGCTCATCTGTCTCATAAAAAATTTGAACTTTGTACACTTATCAATAAAAAATATGGGGAAGCCCAATAGTCACAATTTTTTTATGAGATAATATATTGGACGTCATAGAGTTTTAAGTACTTTTATTTGTGAATATTCAGAATTCATATTTAGGGTACGATTATGTGAAGTTACATTTTCAATTCTGTAGTTTTTACCCCTCAAAATGTAGATGTAGCATTGATAGAATACTAAAAGTCTTAGTTTGTAAAGATGATGATGTAGATAGTACATCTGCTATCAATGTAGTGTATAAAGAAGGGTTCCGAAATTTATAATAATTTTATTGCATGTCTTTATATTATTGTGGTCCTATTATTGAATAGTTATAATTATTATTTACTGAAATGTTAATTATATTTACAAAAAGGTTCATGGACAAATTATATTTATTATAGAATTCCATAGTTTACGTATATCTCTTCATTTACCAATAATTATATAATAATATAATAATATTGATATATAAGTGAACATGTAAAAGAGAAATCCTCAAAAAAAAAAAGAAGTTTTAAATATTTTTATGAATTCTAAGCCTTAAAGCGTCAAAGATGTACTTATATGTATAATTAGATATATAATTAAACAAACATCATTAAAGTTACATTAATAGTGAAGCCATAATTATAGCATTGCACTGCGCAAAGCGCGGGTGGTGTAAACCTAGTTAGGAAAAATACACAGATCTAGCAAAATAAATTTATCTTATGACAAATCTAGCCCGAACTTAAAAACAAATCTAGCCTAATAAATTGAATTCGTGACAATTCTAGCCAATTAATGATTTCTGGCGCCGGAAAATCTATTCTAGGTGGCATCTGAAATTCACTTGACAGCGCCATGTTGGACAAAACGAAGTAATATTGGACTTCCACAGCATAAAATAAAAATAATTATTTAAATTAAGATTGAAAACAAAAAAAAGTGGAACAGTAAGCGTAAGCGATTCTCTTTATCTTTTCTCTTCAATCTTTCTATTTGTCCACGCCTTCCCTTGTTTGCTTAGAACTTATCCAGTAACGCCTACCAGGTGTTTGAAGAAATGTTATCTCGAGGCCAGTCTTTTAGGCCTTCAATTGGCTCCAAGCCATATTGATAAGTTGTCTTCCAGTTGTCTTCTTCTTTGTTGTTAGAAAGAAACTAGAAGATGGCTATTGGTTAAGGTTCGCAAGTTTTGGAGGATGAAGAGAAATTTGGAGAAGATGGACTGAAAAAGGAGAAGTACCGAGAAGATGAAAAAAAGCCCGCTTAATATCCTACATTATTCCTATTTTTTATTTATTCCAAATCTTTATTAATTATTTTTATTTTCTTATGTGGAAGTCCAATTGACGTCGTTTTGTCCAACGTGGCACTGTCAAGAGAATTCCGGATGACACGTAGACTTTTCGGCGCGGGAAATCATTAATTGGCTAGAATATTCACAAATTCAATTTATTAGGCTAGATTTGTCTCAATTGTTATGTTCGGGCTAAAATTGTCACAAGACGAATTTATTAGGCTCGATCTGTGTGTTTTCCCTTAAATATTATATGGATAACCAATTTTGCATTTTAAAATCTTGGAGCATACATGACTCATATATTTGGAGAATATGTCCACCTCTTGAAGCAGAAAATGGTTGGTTTTGATAAGCAACAGTAAAAGCAATGATCTCGTCGAGCCACGCCTATTCATAACGATATGATAAGAATATAAATTATTAGAAAAATAACGGTCTCTAAGATAAATATATTCACCTTCTATATTTTTTTGATTTATAAAATTGTTAAGGATTAGCAGGTTTATTTGAGATTCTTTAAATCTTATCATTAATGAATAACCATTTTTATTATTGAGTCCAACTATTTTGATTCAAATGCCTTAAAATCATTATATTAGCCACTGGCGCTTGAGACAACAACTTTAGATGCACTGCTAAATGTGACAATCTTCATTTATAGGGACTGCAGTGATGTATAACGTGTATGTATTTCCTCCAAATCCATCACATAAACCAACTCAAAATCATCGGTAATCTTCATTCTTACGATTTTACTTGTGGGCGACTAAATCAGTGCATCTATCTCATGCACATGCCTATTCCCACTCTTAGTCAAATGTAGTTTTATCTTGCTCAATAAATCTGTGTATCATATCACACCAAACTCCCTTCGGCCACCTCCGTGATAAATAAATAACGAGGTTGAGCTCATATGCAAGATAAAGATAATGTATAAAAATGTTGAAAAAAATCATCAGAATAGAAATGACACTATCAGAACTATTTTACAAAATAGTTTCGATATTGTCATTTTTGTGTATAAATAGAAATAATAATAGTTGCAATTCTATGAAACAAAACGTACATAGCTATGGAAGAAATCAATACTATTGAAATTGTAGGAATTATTAGTTTCAAACATTCAATTGGAATTTCATCAGAACATAGCGTGTATACTACCTACCCATACTATACAAAGTATTAAAAATTTTCAATTCAACAAAAAGGCATACAACACAAAATACAAAAATTCAAACAAGAAGGTACACAAAAAAGATAGATTAAAACTAATGAATTAACGACTACAAATATAGAAAAAACAGACTCTGAATGTTTACTAGTTTGAATCCCCCGCCGTCACAGCCGATGAGTTTGATACCTTCAAATTGAATGACGAGAAACTTCATATTTGACGATGTTCCCTCCAGATTTACCGATGAGATTGGTGTCGGTGCCATCGACAGGATGATGCCAATTATGATGCATGTCATCATTGATGATGATGTAAAAGAGAAGTAACGTGAATTTGTGAGTTCTGGCGGCAGCGAAATTCCCAACAAAATTACGAGAGAGAAAGTGAGCTTGAGAAAAAGAGTAGAATATGTTAATAATTATTCAGTCAAAGTAAACTAATATTAGATGTATTTTGTACAAAAATGCTAAAGTTATGCTAGCTACAATTTATAGTTGGTTAACTAATATAGCTATTTGAACCCATTAACAATTTTGTTTTTGCTCAGAAAATTAAAAGTTTATAAGCATCAAAATAGAGGATTTGGGTACGCGAAGTATCCTACAACACTCAAGCTTCTAAGAAAAAACACAACACGTCAAACTCTACACCACTTTAGGATCTATCGTCTAGATTCTAGACGGTTTGCTATACTTGAACCTATTTTTCGATCAACACAGACTCCACAATCTACTTTTAATTTCCTCCACGATCCGCCCAATGCTCCAATTTCCTTCCCTAACCAGCACACTGTTCCTCCAATTCCTAATCACCCATACCACAAAAACCCAAATGGTGATAGTATTTATTTTTTTTACATTTAAGACGCTTAACATACCCCGAACTCTGAATAAAATGTTCCCTTACTTTAATAGGTAATCTATCCCAGACTAGCCTCCATGTTATAACAATTGCGTTAGCAGGTGCATAATTCTTTCAAATCATCTTTAAAATCTATCACCCCAAGTGTATCTTGCCGCCTCCGTTGTTGGAAAACTTCATTGTATTGTAGGCATATTTTGTCAACGATGCAATGAGATTTCGGTTCACATTAAAGTTCTTATAAGAAAGGAATCTTTAAATTATCATTTCGTAATTATTATATTATTCTTTCCATCTAAAAAAGTGTGATACATTTTTTCTAGTATTAATAAAAAAAATATATAAATTGGCACTAGAGAAAATAATTAATTACTCTCATTATTCTCCATTTATTGACACTCCTACTAATATTGGGACGTCCTCCATTTACTAAACATTTCCATTTTGGGTCGTATACCTCATAATCACTTTAACACTTTAATATTTTATCACTCTACTTTTTAATACTTTAACACTTTAATACTATTAAAAATATTAGATAGACCTACAATTATTTCACTTTAACACTTTAACACATTAATTTATTACTATATCATCAAAATGCAAAAAACCCCAAAATTTTGGTTCACTAAATGGAGGACGGGGGGAGTAATAAAGTTTTTTTTAAATAATGAGAAAATAAAGGTTTATGATATAAAAGAATGCGTTTTTAGAGGAATAGAGTATTAATTAATTAATAGTACACCACAATTTATGAGAATTTAGCAAAATAAAATAAAAATAAAAAAGCTATAGAAAAACTAGAAATGTGTGCCCACCGGTGATGTGGCAGTGCCACGTCTGCAATTTTTCTTTTAAAGTTTAGTTTTTTATGTTAGGGTTTAGTTTTTTTATAGTAGGGTTTAATTATTTTTGTTAAGATTTTTATTAAATTCCTTATATATTTCAATGCCACGTCATCCGTAGGCACATTAAACATGACCACGATGGATATTGAAGCATTACTCATAGTAGGATCCGTAATCGTCATGTTGTTTCCAAAAATAATGTGCCATAATTATTTTATCTAAACCTGTAATTTTTTCATTTTAATTTTAACTTTTTTTTCCTATCAAATTTATTTTTTAAAATATACTCATGTATTTACAATTATTTTTTGGCAAGGAAGGGTGATATCTTGAGATAGACCAAGATATCACCCTTAATAATAGTGTTTGGTGTAGACACCCCCTGATATGATTTCAAGGTTGAACAGTATAAGCTTAAACCCAATTTGCCCTTTTTGCTCCACCCGCAGCAACTCAGCAACTCAGGCCACTCCTCCGGCCACCGCCGCCGCCGCGCTGCTGCCGCCTCTGCGCCGCCGTCCCCGCGCTGTGCCGGCGCCGCAGCCCATTTGTTTGCTGCCCCTCCCTCACCCTGCTGCAACTATCTTACTTCTGCAATTCAGACCCGCCGCCGCCTCCTCTGGCCTCCGCCTCGCGCCGCCACTCCGCCCCCTGCTCTGGCTTCGGCCGCCTTCTCTTCGTCCTCTGTCCTACGCCGCCGTGCCGCCTTCTCCTCCTCTGGCCTCCGCCGCGCCGCCGCCCCTGCGCCATCTTCTTTGATCTCTGTCTCTCGATTGGTAATTATTGGGAAGGAGAAATAGGGTTAGCCATATAGGGATAATTTAGTAATTTTGGTTTTTAATCATGTTTTAAAATTCTATCTCACCAAACAAGTAAAAAAAAACCCATATTTTAATCTTGTGTTATCTTGATTTTACCATTTTACCAAACAAGCACATACAAGCACGTATTGTATAATAATAGTAGAAGAGAACGCCTTTTCTTATTACAAGAAAATCAAGCGCGCCGCAACTCGATACTGAAGAGAGCCGGAATAAAGAATGGTGGCCTTTGGCGCCGCTTCCGCCGTTTCTAACACCGCTGCCGTCACCTCCTCACTTCTCACCGCTGCTCATCCTCTGCAAACCCTCTCTCCCGCAACCTCCTGCGCTATCCACCCTACCTCTCTCTTTCCGTCGCACCAATTGGTATCCTCTTACTATTATATATTTCCATTTCATTTTTACACGACTTTACTAATTACTATCAATTTTTGTTGTTTCTAAAATTTTCTGCTGTTTTATTGCGTTCCGTTTTTTGAAATGTGCTGTAGTCAGCGACAACTTTGCACAACTTTAATTCGTTTCGCGTTAAGGCGATGGCAGAAACACTTTCGACTGCGAAGATGGAACCCAAGTCCACACTTTCTGGTAATCTTGCTATATATATATATATATATATATATATATATATATATATATATATATATATATATAGAAAGACTATTTGATGGAGCTTTATGTTATATTCTTATTCCTTTCTGATAAGAGCATATTTCATGTCATTTTTCTATCTTACTCTACTGTTTCAGGAAGGAGGCAAGCTTTGATATCACTGTCAGACAAGAAGGACCTCTCTTTGCTTGGATTAGGGCTGCAGGAATTGGGGTGAGAATTTTTATGTTTTATTTTTAAGTGTATGATTGATTGAGAGTCTAAAACTGAAGTTGGAACTTTAGGATCCTCTATTTCTAGACTCTACGGCCATCTTCGAGAATTCGGATGCAAATGTAGTCCAGAATATGCTAATCGGTGCCTTCGTTTGTGGATTATTATTTTTCTAATCAACAATTCTGGCTTCTACTTGCATAATATAGTTGCTTATAGGTATTAATCAAAAGGTGGCGAATTTAAAATAACCGGGCTTTAGGTTTAACATTTTAACTTCTCTTAAAATGTTATCGATGCTGACACGTGATTGGTCATGTTCACCAGAAAAGTGACTGCACCTCTCCGAGACCAGTAAATTACAGAAATATAGCTTTCGGTTGGAGCTTATGAAGATGAGTCAATCCAAATTGTGGTTAATTGGCCACTAAAGAGTTTTATTTATTATAATTATCAGATTCTTCAATAAATTCTCATGTAATGTTTGCATAAGTTATATTGATGGTGTAGTTGCATAATTTGCATCAGAAAGTTTGATTAGAAATTTTCCAAATAGTTATCATCATGTTTATGAGCATCTTTGTCTTAAATATTACACACATATGTGCTTTGAAGATGTACCTTATAATTATTATAATTGTTAAATATAAGAAATTGAAAACCACTAGATAATGGAAAATTTTAAACTATATGAATCAGGATCCCAATTCAAGAATTCTAGTCAGAATCAATAAGAGGACTGAATCGTTTCTTCATGCTCCTTTTCTAATTCAATAAATGTTGGCTGACCATATAATTTACTAATTTTTTTCGATTATCATTTCTTACTTGATACCTTTTGCTATTGGGGACCCTCATAAAATATATTGATGCAGTTCAAATCATTATAAACAAAAACTTATGATGCTTAATGGACTTATGCTCTGAGGTTCTCTCTAGGTTGGAAGATTGCACCATATCCTTTTAGTATGCGAATGGGCTTTAGACAAATGAATACATACTTTTTCTGAAAACTATTATTAATTTCATAATTGTGTGAAGATTCACAATTGTTTCCACGGGAGGGACAGCATCGGCTTTAGAAGGTTCTGGTGTGGCTGTTACCAAGGTGGAAGAACTTACTCGATTCCCTGAAATGGTAAGCCTTTTTCCTACTTCATTAGACATTGATTCCTTTGAATTGTTAGGCCTTGGGGGCAATTAAAAAAGTTGCTGTTTTCTACTTGTGGTTTTTCTCCGAATTAGAGGGGCCTTTCCCTTGTCACTTTAACCAACCAAAATCTTTTCCTTTCAAATTTTTTGGTGCTAATTGAGGAATGAAATACATGTTTATTCCCGTGTGTTGTTTATTCCAGGGTCTTCACATAAAGCGTAATCTTTGTTTGTATACATCAATCTCATCTGTGATATATATTAACATGCTGATATCAACTATACATTCAAGGGATATTAATATTGGTTTTCTGGCATGTCTTCGACTTAGTTGAGCTTAATTGGCTAGATAATGTAGCTGTCTACTCATTGAAGACGGCCATTATGTTGTTGTGTTCTAACATCCTTGTCTCTTATACTTATTCTTTAACCTTTACACTAAACAGCTGGATGGCCGTGTGAAAACCTTACACCCTAATGTTCATGGAGGTATTCTTGCAAGAAGGGATCAAGAGCATCACATGGAAGCCTTGAATTATCATGGAATTGGTGAGTTGACAATTTTCTATATGGTCAAGTCTTTATTTATAAGCTGCAAATTTCCATTTTTCACTATTCATGTAAGAAAGTATTGGTACGATTGCAAGTCCATATATTGTAACTTGCCATCACTTTCACTCTCTTCGAGTAAGCTATCTTTCGTATTAGCATTTTCTATTTGAGCTGTCTTTGTTGCAGTTAACCCTTGTCTTTTATGTTATTGTTTATTGATTTTCTACCAAAGTTGTTGAATGAAGATAAGAGTATCCAACTTAACAACCAGGTCACTCTTCTGTACTGAATCTGACTTATTTTTGAAGAAAAATAAGTTTTAATTTACACAACTCTCTATAAATAAACCAGATTTTATCCTATATTTTCGCTATAGAGCATCTTAAGTTTAGTTCATCATTGAACTTTTTATATGCTACTTTTATAACATTCATTTAGCTTACATATTCATCATTCTGTAGGAAACTTCTTCACAAACATTAAGTAGAACTTAGCCTATTATTAGATAGTAGTGAGTGAGTAAAGCTCTCATTTTATGTTTACAGTTGTGTGGATTGAGTTACTGATCTCTTAATACTATTATTTAATGGCTTTGATAATTGATTTTAAGTATAATAACGTAAAATAATTGTGTATCTACGATAGCGCAACTCAATGATGTAATAAAAATATTTTGTCAAATTCTCTAAAATATTTATATTGTCATGTCTATTACTGCTCATTAGCTATTTTTGATTTGTATCTCTGTAGGTACATTTGATGTGGTAGTTGTGAACTTATATCCCTTCTACGACAAGGTTTCCTCTTCTACCGGAATTTCTTTTGAAGATGGAATTGAGAACATCGATATTGGCGGACCTGCCATGATTAGAGCAGCAGCAAAGGTAATCTGGCCTTAATTATTCTTGTTAACAACAGTAAGTTATGCCTAAGCGTACCATAGTCAAGAACTGAGGATGGAATAAAGGGTTCTTGCTGATGCTGCTGGAGTTGAAACATTTCACCCGGGCCAAACATAATATTTACTTAGCTGATCTAGACAACAATATCCTCCTACTTTTGTTTTTCTTTTTTTTTTCTACCAAAGAAAGCATTCTCAATTCCTTTTCCCGGGATAGAAGCTTCCATTTTCGAATACATTTCAGCATTATCACATTTATTTAGAGCAATACTCAGAGGTTGACACCCAGAACTCTTCTCTGAAACATTTTTTAAAAGTCTCCTCTGTTTGTCTTCATCACCATGTCCGATAGTGAAACACAATTCTCTAGAGTGCCATGTCTGATTTTTATTTACCTTTTGCAATTGACAGATTTCCCTAAACCCATAGTCAAATATGTCTCCTTGTTGTCATTTTTGGTTTGAGCTGGAATTCACCCTTGGATATTTCATGTCCTATACATAATTTTGTTATATTACATATGGTTGGATATGAGGAATTGTCATCTAAAGCTAGTTTGCTGTTGTTTAAGGCAAGCTTGAGATATTTATGGCAATTTTGGTTATTTTATGGGATTTTGAGGATAAAAGTTTTCATGTGATGTTTAGGGAAGTGCGATATGATGTTAAGAAAGACTAGGAAACATGAATGTGTTTTGTTAAGTCTGTATACAAATTGTTGACTAGCAAAGGTCCCCAAATCTTCCAGTGTTAATGAACCCTTGTAAGCTCTAAATATTCTTATTGGAAGCAGAGAGGATAAAAACTTGATATTTTGATAGATTTGATGGAAACTGAAATCTGTTAAACTAAAAATATCCGTTTCTTTGTAATCTAAAAAAATTATCTCATATTCAGTTGATTGTAAAAAAATTATAAGAAGCTGTCTAGTTCGTTGAGTAGAAAGAACATACTTGGTTTACTGATGCATAACCATAGCTAGGTATCCCTTTCAAGATCTAATGTAATATGCTTCATCAATGATGTTCTCTGACTAATGTTTTTAGCACATTAGTCTTACAAAACTTGTGATCTTATTTCTTATATCAGTTTCTAATTGCTTTTTCTTATTGACAGAATCACCAGGATGTTCTGGTTGTAGTTGACTCCTGTGATTATCCAGAACTCCTAGAATATCTCAAAGGAGGGCAGGATGACCAGCAGCTTCGAAGAAGGCTAGCCTGGAAGGCTTTTCAGCATGTGCTTCCTATGATTCTGCTGTTTCAGAATGGTTGTGGAAGCAGACTGAGGGAGGTATTCTTCAATAGATACTAAGATAAGATTAACCAGTGCCAAAAAAAACAATATCAAATTTCTGAACACCGAATAAAGTTATACTGAAACATAAATGAATCATTTGGGAACTATTTTCTTTTCAAATATAATTTTCTCTTCTTCCAAAAGGAATTACCATATCTCTTAGTTTAGAAACTTAACAAAAGTTTTATACTGTTTGGGTGCGTTTTTGTGACCATGTAACTCGTCTTTGAAGATAAATTTCCCCCCAGCCTGACAGTACCTTTGTCTCTCAAGAGTTCGCTTCGGTATGGTGAAAATCCTCACCAGAAGGCTGCATTTTATGCTGACAAGTCTCTTGCAGAGGTCAATGCTGGTGGTATTGCAACTTCTATTCAACACCACGGAAAGGTACAAATTCATGGTCATTGAGAATGATCTCCAATTCTTAAGCATTACATCAGTAACTGTGTGTGTGTCGTATATGTACATATGTTGTCAAAAGACTTGGGATATGTGATGATCATAAGTGAACACTCAATGAAATGTTGTCATTAGTCCTGTGTAACGCAAAGAGGTTCTATGTATGTGTAAAGCAGCTACATGAGTATATATGGTTATAGTTGTAATTTGTAAAATATGTGCATTTCCCTTCATTCATTTCTTGAACTCATGAAGTGCAAATATCACGTGCTACTGAAGAATTTTATAACGTTTTTCACCTTTTATTATAAATGGATTATTCCCAAATCAATGAATACAAAAATAATCTATAGTTTGGTTTTAGGTTAGCTTTTACACACTCTTATTCTATATTCACACTTTTAGTGAATGTCGCTAACTATGTGAATTTCCCCCCTTCAAGGAAACAAACCCTCCAACCTGTATATAAGAAACATATAATGTATACATAATTTTACAATGTTACTGCAAGTTACATATGTATTTTCTGTTAAATTTTTTGTACATCTTCGTGCAGGAAATGTCATATAATAACTATTTAGATGCAGATGCAGCTTGGAATTGTGTGTGTGAGTTTAGTAAGCCCACCTGTGTGATTGTGAAGCACACAAATCCCTGTGGAGTGGCATCCCGTGATGATATTATTGAAGCTTATAGGTTGGCTGTCAAAGCTGATCCTGTTAGTGCTTTTGGTGGCATTGTTGCCTTCAATGTTGAAGTTGATGAGGTAAGATCCATTTCTGGATCATTTAGGGCTTGTTCTCTGGAGAAAGGTCATCTTATTTTTTCTGAAACTGTACTTTTTAGAGCTGAGAGCTTTAATCCAGTATTTGCCAAGTCTTAGTCTAATACTAAATTTAGATGTGATTTAGGCAAACTGCATTCTTCATTTGAGCCTTTTTGAACGAGAAGCCAACAGTTTTCATGTGTCACTTTGTTTGACAGGCTCTTGCAAAAGATATCAGAGAGTTTAGGAGTCCAACAGATGGTGATAACTCGCATGTTTTATGAGATTGTTGTGGCTCCTAAATATTCTAAGAAGGGGCTTGAGGTTCTTCGTGGGAAGTCCAAAACGTTGAGGATCCTTGAGGCAAGTAAAAATGTTGAAGGAAAGCTGTCTTTGAGACAAGTTGGTGGTGGATGGCTAGCACAAGAAGCAGATGATCTGACCCCTGAAGATATCAAGTTCAATATCGTTTCTGAAAAGGCTGCACTCGAAAACGAGCTTCTTGATGCACAATTTGCCTGGCTTTGTGTCAAGCATGTGAAAAGCAATGCTATTGTTATTGCAAAGGTTATACACGTTAAGCCCTAAGTTTCTGGTACAATCTGATCCTTGAAGTGTTCTCATCACAAATTTGCCCGTTCCTTTTCTTTTCCTTTTTGCAGAATAATTGTATGCTAGGTATGGGGAGTGGGCAGCCAAACCGTGTTGAGAGTTTGAGGATAGCAATGAACAAAGCAGGGGATGAAGTCAAGGGAGCTGCATTGGCAAGTGATGCTTTTTTCCCATTTGGTAAGTTGCAAGAATTGGTTTGGATATACGTATTAGTGATCTTCAATTGCTTCTTACTATCACCCTTTTTTCAATTCTATTATGATTATGGACTATTGACTTTCACCAATAATTATACCCAAAACTACAGGAAAAATATGCTATCTATTTTTCTGGTACCTGAAAGCTGAGTAGGATTTTGACGTGGTAATACATTTGTAAAAAAATGTGTATGATGCTGTTTTTGAGGCTTGAAAGAAATATTGACTAATCAAACAGATAAATGCTGCATAAGCTCAAAAAAAAAGTCTATTTTTGAACATGTAATT
The DNA here is from genome assembly GCA_001642375.2 of Mentha longifolia. Lineage (NCBI taxonomy): Eukaryota > Viridiplantae > Streptophyta > Magnoliopsida > Lamiales > Lamiaceae > Mentha > Mentha longifolia. Next base: position 26,616,999 of record CM038113.1, read on the forward strand.
CAATGTCAATCCAGGTCAAATTTATTCTGAATAGAATTGGTGAAAATATATTTGACTGTTAAAGGCATGCTATACATTACTGACTAAACAAGAAAAATACATAGAAAAACAAAGGTAAAGAAGAAAAGAAAGTGTAGGTGCTTTTATTCATGAGCTGAAGTTGAGTTTCTTTTTATTTTTATTATTATTTTTTTTTTTGGGTGGTAACATAACAGCATGGAATGATGCTGTGGAAGAAGCATGTAAAAGTGGGATAAGTGTTATTGCTGAGCCTGGAGGCAGCATGAGGGATTCCGATGCGATCGATTGTTGTAACAAGTATGGAGTTGCACTTGCTTCACCAATGTCAGGCACTTCAGGCATTGATGGATAACATTCTGTTGCTGAATCTCCTCTTTTATCATTTTTCTTTTATTTTTATGGTTTTCATTTTTGTTCCTGGACTCTCTGGGTATTTGTATTTCTAGTGAGAGTAGCTTCTTTGTGAACGTTGATGGCAGAGTAATAATTCTTGGTTGTTATCTCATGACTGTCTTGTAACATCTTGTTTTCCTTTTTGAGTTGTTCCATTTAAAATGTCTTTGTTTCTTTTTTGAAAAAGGCTGACCTTAAAAAAGTATGAAACCTACCACTTTTTCATATTTTATTACAATCTCTTCTTAATTCTCGTACTCAAAGGGAATAGGACATTAGGGAGTATATGTTATCATTGTGACTAGGGTTGCTAATTTGGCTCAAAATCAAATGGTTAGCCCGACTGAACCGAAGACAAATAAGAGTTGAGGTCGAATTATTTCTAGCTTGAAAAAAAGCTCAACCACCTAATAGGACTAGCTCGAAAATTTAGTAGGTCTGCCTCGATAATCGAAAATTTGTCATTACTTAATTATCTAATTTAATTACTTTGCTTTATACTAGTATTTGATAATGATGATAATGTTCTGATTCAAACATATGCGAAAAATGTTGAGAACATAACTTATTTAATTTATTTGTTACATGAATATGACTATATAAAAAAGGTACATATTTTATCTTTTCATTAACTCTTAAACCGATGTGCTATCAAAAAAACTTAGCATATAGGGTTAGGGTTAATAATTTCTATCGTGAAAATTTCCAACTTGATGTGACATGAAGAAAATAGCTCAACAACCTGATAAAGTTGTGGCCCGAAGCCGGGCAGATAGGCATATGATTGACATCCCTAATTGTGGGGATGATGTCTTCTATACCTAAAGTGGTGTCCCAATGGTGTTTTCAAAATTCAATTTATATTAGTTTTATATTGTTTTTTTATAAAAATAAAAATGCTATAATTTAGTAAATTATAATAGACATTTATAAAAAAATTGAATTTTTTAAAAATTATATACTTTAATTTTGAATTTATCAACTACTAATATACTAATAAAAGTGAAATTAAATGCTAAAAATAATTATAAACCCTAATGGGATGAGTGAACCCTTGAAAATAATCATAAATTAAACTAAACCATTATAAAATAAGTTAATTGAAAAAAAATAAATAAAATCAATAGAAACTGAATTTTGGGACACCATTCTTTGGATAGAGGATCCTAATTGTGATGATAAGTGATAACTCGTAGTGTAGTTACAGCCACAACATAATCGCAACCAACTAAAATTATCATTAGCTAGTTTTAGTGACAATTTGTACAAACAGCGACATTGTTGAGGCTAAACATATATTTTTCTTTCATCTTATTTGAGGTGGGGTGGGGTAGGGTGGGGTGAACCATATCTATCGACTATCCTCTTTACTTATAGATAAGAGCAACAAGTTAATGTTATAAAAAGTTGAAGAGGAGCATGTCAACATGAAACTAAAGCACATTTATACCTTTAATCGGGGAAATATGTGTGCCCAACTACACTGACATTTTCGCCCAAAAAGGAGAGTAAGAAACAAAACTTAAGACTGCAACACGGACGGACCCATTATCGTGCTCGCTTGGGCGACTTGGAAGGCTTCTTCGCAGCCTTTGTCCTTGTCTTGTCTTTGTCTTGTCTTGTCTTTGTCATTGGCTTTTGCTTTGGCTTCAGTTCTGGGGAGTTGTTCGTCTCCTCCACCTGAGGTCCTTCCGAAGAAAATGCAGAGACAAAAAATTTCTTGTTAGATCCAACTTGGTTACAGATTTGTTTGAGCATACTTCTACCCCTCATCCACTTCAGCATAATCTTCATGTGCGTTTTGCTGTTCAGTCCACTGATTCCAGCTTCCTGCATAATGCATGCAGATGACTCATATTAAGTATTAGGAGATGTCGAAGATCTGATCTCTTCATTTTTAATGCGCACAGCATGGAAATTAATCAGGGATTTCATGCATAGACATAGCAGACGAAGTTTGCGAAATTGTATCATAGAAAATGGGGGGGGGGGGGGGATCAGTACCGTATATTTTTCATGTCAAACATAATTTGTTCATGTTTTTCTTACGCGGAAAACTTTTTCCTCCAACCATTTTTAGCAATACTTAGTTGGGAATGAAAGACATAAGCCAATAGAGATATATCACTATATTCCAGCACAGCCAAGATAATGAGGATTGCTTCAGTTACAGATCAAAAACTTATGTAAGTTCGAACCATCAACTTATTATGGTACAAGCACTGATTTGAACAATTCTTATTTGTGCAGTACTAGCGAGGAGAATAAACAATCAAGTCTCTGAATAAAAGTGACAACCTTGTAAATATGTGAAGCCAATAATAGAGATGATAGAAAAATGTGGCATCGTTGTGTGTGCATGGAGTGAAGAGTGATGGAACGATATATGAGGTGAATCCTCCATAATAAGTTCTAAATACCCTTCTTTATAACAACCTGTCTTTATCTTATGAAAGTGCAAAATTTTCTCGACTGATTCAAGCTTTAGAATCTAGAAATCTTTCAAGAAAATCAAAAGAGAAAACAATAGCTAGCTTAACCTGGATATTATTCCTCATAGAAAGCCAAAGTCAAGTAAATCCATGTACTTGATTGTTTGCCAACGAATTACATAGGCGCAAAAATACAAGAACTTAATTTTTCTTCCATAATTCAATATAACAGAGAAACAGATCAAGCTCTTCCTTGACATAGTTGAAGCAAAATACACCAAAGCCTTACACAAAATTATATGAACAATAGAGCAGCCTTACGAAATGTTTAATTCATTCCCCAGCAAAACAATATCAGCAGTAAATGAGGCTAAGACTCAAAGGTTGCAACACAGATTTGAGGAAATAATAGTTCGCTGTCCATATTCAAAAGTATAAAAATGCAAATCTAAAAAAACATAAGGTTATTTGGGCGTCAAGCATAAGCTAGATTTCGATCTTCATCCAATGAGCACGTTCAATAGATTACTCTATAATGCTACACGAATGAAGAAATTATTTATTTATTTATAAGAACATCGCCGTGGATCGGGATGCAATCAAACGCTGAATTAGAAGTTGAAATGAAGAAAATGACAGACCTTGGCGTGATTCCAGGCGTTTCCGATGGAGAGAGGGCCATGGGATTTGACGACGTCGTAGAGACCTTCGGCAATGTAGGCGGCCTCCTGAAATGGGACCCTAGGGTTTATCTTCCTCAAATTGGGGGCGCGCTTCCGCGAATTCGTAGAGAAATACCTAATCGCCGCCTGCATCACCGCATTTCCGTTGCCGTTCCACATCCTAATCAGTGCTTCCAATCAAGAACAGAAACCCCTGCTGCTGCTGCTGCTCTCTCTCCCCTCTCTCTCTAAAATAAAACTAAAACCCCTGAGTTGGGGTCTTTCGTCTGCGATTTCTTAATTTTTCATTTTGTTGCGTCCAAATCATTGTTGAGGAAGCCCATTTTTCTGTGGGCCCCATTCAACAATTTTAGCCCAATTTATATTGAGACGGATCTAGCCAAACTTAACCTAAATTAGGATATTCTGTACTAATTTTAAAATTACTCTATCCATCTCATTTTATTAGTTCTATTTTTCGTATTGGGATGTCCTATTTATTAGTCTCATTGTTAAAAATAAAAAAAATAAAAAAATTAACACACAATTAGACCTTAGTTATTGTGCCCATGTCTTTATCTCCTCAATACCTTGGTTATTGTGCTTATTCTTTTTTGGACTAAATTGGGATAAGGGTATAATTTTTAGTAATAATTGATAATTTTGTACTATAATATTTTTTTATTATAAATATTATAAAAATAGTAAAATAATTAATTAGGGATACGATTTGTACACTAAAATCCAAGTAAAAAAGATGTTTGATTAGATTCTTTAAAGTAAAATTTAAGATGATTTCCTGATACTGCCTTTCTTCTAAGTTTTGTGTGTTTGCAAAACATATTACGGAGTATTTAAGAGGAGAAATGACATGCTACTCCCTTTTTGTGGGCATTTCCATAAGCATCTTAGTCATTTTATTATTTTGGTATTACTTTGTTCGATTTTTTCGATTGTTTTATATTCTAATACCTTAGAAATTAATATAAAAATCATAAATCTAAAACTCAAAGCTCGATTTATTCTTTTTTATTTTTTAACTTCAAAAAATGAGTAATAATACAAATCGAGCTTCGTTTTTGATTTATTTTTTAGATTTTATGATTTCTATATTAGTTTCTAAGGTATTAGAATATAAAACAATCGAAAAAATCAAACAAAGTAATGTCAAAGTGATAAAATGACAAAGGTGCTCACGGGAGGTGCCCACGAAAGGGGAATAACATATCATTTCTCGTATTTAAGAGTATATATTTAATGTACTTCCAGAATGTAAACATATGGTTTTGTACTCCATTTTCCCGGCACATTTGACCTATTCGTATATTATATACTCTCTCCGGTCTTTTTAAGTTATTACACTTTTTTTCAGCATTTGAAAAAAAAGCGTTTTCGAGCATTCTGATGATGAGTTTTAAAATAACTTTTTAAAGATTTTTTTTTTTTACGGGATACTACCAGTGCTGAATTTTTTTAAAAAAAAATTATTTTAAAACTCATCATCAAGACGCTCGAAAATGCTTGCCACCAATGCTAAAAAAAGTGTAACAACTTGAAAAGATCTGTCACGGCCCAGTTCCCGAGAGAAGACACTTATGCCGGTACGTGATAAGGGGTTGGAATTAAGAAGTGAGGATAGAAATGGGCTCATGGCTTAGGATAATGTAACCTTATTATTATGAAATTATATACGGGATCGGGACGCACAACACGAACTACGGGATAGGTAGACCATACTGCCCGTATCGGCCGCCGCCTATGTCTGAAAGCCCGTTGAACTGTGGGGTTGGCTAAGCCGAACAACCCATGGTGGCCAACTTGTCTGAGTACCCGTAGTATATATATAATACTCGTGGTGTAAGAAAAACAGGGAGAGTTTATTACAAATCTAAAGTTGACTTGGGAAATTATACATGAGGAGATAGACTTTATTCATAAGCGTAGCGGAAGCTTTTATTATACATTAGCAACAACAACTGCCCTCTCCAGCTTCGCCTGTACCACCAGCTCTTTAATCTGCAAAACTTTTGGAAAGGAATTGCAGGGCTGAGTAATGCACTCAGTGGACTTGGGCTCTTTAAAATATTTAAAAGATATATCCATGCATAAAGTATAATTAGAAGGTTTATTATAACTTCTAATTATACCAAAACCTTTTCTTTCACGAGAGCTCTCTTGTCACGTACTACACTGTTACTTCACCAAACCTCTTATAACCCTTGACAGACCACCGACGGGTAAGCTTATTCAGAGATCTCGGGACGCTTAACCTAGACATGAACTCTATCATGTCCAACAGAAGACGGATGGTGATCAACCCACCGAACTTCTAGGCTTAGTGTACACAAATCCTTAGCTAGTGTGTTAGACCAGCCAAGAACCACGATCGCTTAACTGGTGAAAGCATTAAACAGGTAGGCTGCACAAAATATTTTAATGGATAATCTCATTTAGAGCTTACTAACTTAAATGATACTTTTGAAAATCAAACCATAAATATTATTGGAAAGTAAAGCCCCACCTGATAATTATAGACACTACTAAACAAAACCCTCAGTGAATGGCAGAGACCTTATTCGATATTTTCTTAAGCTTGTTTTGCTAATAATACCAATGATTATGAAGTTGACGATAAATTCTTAATTAGTAGAACAATGGTTTGAACATGACTTTGCATGACATATTTATAGGAAGAAAAAGTACTATAGGTTTGATGAGTAATCAACTATAGCTTTTGCATTAGTCAGCAACATAGCCTTCAAAAGTCATCACCATTCTTAATTATTTTTAACTAGTGTAGTGCCTGTCGAAATTCGACGGGAAGCACTAAAATTTTCAATTTTTAAGTAAAAATAAAAAATAATGTTATTATCAATTTCAAAATGAAAGTTTTGCTGCAATTCATATAAAATGTGTTAGCATTAAATTTTATATATATAAAATGTGTTAGCATTGAATTTTATTATAAAAAATAAGTTAGAAAGATGTAGTAGCATTTATCAGTGTGTTAGCACCCATTGAAATTCGACAAGATCATTTTATGTCACATTTTTATAAGTATATATATATTTTTAAAAATGATATTATTATTATTACAAAATGTAGAATTTCGACTATTTTTATTAAAAAAAAATATTAAGACTGAATTATATTAGAAAAAAAAACAAGTCAATAAAATACATACTTCTCGTTTAGTTTCAATAACTTTGAATGTGTTGGGATATTACGTTAAGGGGGAGCTTGAATTAAGATAATAAATAATTTATTTTGATGCGATTCCAAAACCCTCATTAGAATATTTCCCTTATTCTTTTTGATCTAGACTTAGCAAAGCTTGCATGTTAGGAAGCTTTTGTTCTTAGTCTAAAAAGCGCTAAGGATGAAGCAGTCAGAGTTCGCGAAGCGTCAGGAAGCAAAGCGACTCCAGCAGTGAAAGCGTCAGCACTAAAGGTTGACAAAACGTCGTGGATAGAGTGGACGTAGGAGAGGCTCTCCGAACCACTATAAGTAATTGTGTCTATTTGCTTTATTTACTGCTTTGATTTATTGCATACACACACTCACGTTTTAATTATCAACAAGGTTTTAATTTGCAAGAAAAGCTTAAGTCTCACCACATTCCGCACGATACTCACACGAGCGAGAAGCTTCGAAAGCCTCACTAGCATTCGAAGTGTCTACTCGATAAAAAGGCTGAAAAATGAATGAGAAGTTAAACACTTCTCAACACACGTATTCACCCCCCTCTACGTGTGTTAGTCACTTTCGGGACCAACATAATGTTTTATTATTCACAAATAATAGAAAAAATAAGTTAATGAGGGTAGTATTTCTTGATAGTCGTACCCATTTAATTTTTTTTTTGTTAATACGCTTGTGGTATATATAATAGTTCAATGATGGATATGATTTGACAATAATCACTTTATATCATGATTTTTAAGTAAAATTTAATATATTTAATTATTTAAAAATAATAGTATTGTAGCAATATATTAGGGAAAAAAATCAGTATTAGATCATACTCCATTTGACAAAATAAGTCAATGCTATGCATGATTTGTGGAGTGGAGGAGTTGAGCTTCTTTTGCACTCCATACGTCCCATTTCAATAGTCTCATTTCATTATTTTATACCTCACATATATTCAATGTATGAGACTTCTCATGTGGGACGGCGGAGTGTTATTTATTTAAAATGATAATAGTGTAATAATTCATTGAAATAATTGTTAGGATTAAAATCATATTGGAAAAAAAAAGTGAATGAGAGATATAATTCGTAGAAAAATTGTACTTATTTTATATGTCAAACAATTTGTTGTTAAGGAGTTGTAATAAAAAAAAAGGCCGGGAAAGGTTAAAATTTCTTAATAAGTTATACTCGATTTAAATGTCAAGCTGCCCGTTAATAATTGAAATACAAAATAAGTCAAAAGAGATGATATTTCACAAATCATCCGTTTTTCACATTAACAAAACATTAGGTTAGGAAAATATGTTATTTTTTGAGTAGTTTAGTTCAATTTGAATGTTAAGTCGCCCGTTATTCGATGTGATTTAAAATACGTCAAAGAGATTTTTTGGGTAGTTGTATTCATTTTGATTGTCAATTTGTCCGTTGTTTCAGTGTATGTTGTAGGAGACAGAGAAAGTTCATTAAGGATGGTTATCATTTCTTGAGTAGTAATATTCGTTTTGAATGTGAAGTCATTTGTTGTTCATTGCCATTATGTATTTAATAAAAGATCTTTCGGGTAATTATACTCATTTTAATAAATTGAAATATTTTGCATTTACTCAATCATTTATTTATATTATTGTACATTAATGTATTGATATTTTTTATTCATTCTTTTATTAATTTTGAATTTAGACTATATGATTCATAGATGAATTATGATTGATGAACGATTAGTTTTTTTTTTTTTTACCCAAATGGTTCAAATAAATAACGACACAACAATATTCAAAATGATCTTGTTAAATTTAATGTGTGTTGTCTTCTTTTATATGAGTAGTCTATTGATGGTATCTAATAAATAATCGACGTGGGATAGTTGATATTAAATAGATTTAATGAATTATGCCAAAATATATATTTCCTAGAATTCATGATAATGCCACGTATATATGATTGAGATCAGTTTGTAAAAATAGAGATGAATAATTTTAAATGTGTGATGTCTTCTTTTATACGAGTTATCCATTGATAAAGTTCTATAAAAAATTCAATGTGTGATAACAATTTATAATAAAAAAATAATTTAATCAGGGATAGTATTTTATAAAATTTTAGTCAATTTGACTTTTAAACTGCGCGTTCACTGTAATATAAAGATAGGTCAATGCGAGATTCCATTTCTTATGGAATTTTATTATATTTGATTTCAAGCCGTTTGTTATTTAGATCATTCGGTGAAGGTGTAACATTTCTCTTGTAATTATAACTAATTTTAAATTTTAAATTGGCCATTGTTTGGATCAACAATATTTAATACTTGTTCCAATATATATTGTACTCCGTACTATTATATTATTTATATAATAGTATAATTGAAAAAACTAAATCCTACAAAAAATACTAAACCTACCCAAAAAAAACTAAACCCTAAAAAAAAAACTAAACCTACAAAAAAACTCAAACCCAAAAAGAAAACTAAACCCTATAAAATAAATAAATAAATAAAATTTTAATTGTAAAATATCTTATTTAGATTTCGTTAAAATATTATAGGATTTAATTAGCTAAAATTATTAATTTAAAATCTTGCACATTGTCGATTTAATTAGCTAAAATATTATTTGCCAAAAAAATTAAACCCCATTCATGTATAAAATAAATTCAAGAAGCAATGGTAACTAAGATTTACAAAAATTGAATTTTTTACGCATAAAATTTTGAAAAACATACCAGTAAAGGAAAACAAAAAATGGAATCATGATGTCTACCATAACTCTCCAAACAATTGAGTTTTGAAATCAAAATTACTGATAAGCTAACCTTGATTAATTTCTTATCAATTAGAAAATAATAACGTAAGATATATAGAAGCGTGTGTGCATTGGAGATGTATACAAAATATATCGGAGTTATTGAGTTATTTTATGAATTAATTTAAGATATATATTATTATGAAATAATTAAAGATATATATCAAATTAAAGATATATATTAATTAGATTAAAATATTAATTAAGTAGGCAAAATTATGAGAATTTAGCAAAATAATTAAGAAAAATCATGGTTGATCGACCTTTATTTTGCTATTTTATATATATATATATATATATATATATATATATATATATATATTGCAACATACATAATCTAATAAAATCTACAAACATGTCTGTATAGATATTTATACGATATGTATTTATATATTAATATCACACATGCACTAATATTCCATAATATTATATATATATATACACGAATCATGGCTGCATACTACTTATGATATACTACATCTAATTCATTATCTAGATATCAGGTGTATTCCTAATATATATCTAGATATGTGTATATATAATACATACGTATGTATATTAATTAAGTATAAGAGTCAAAAAAATATAATACCCACTTACAAATAAAAAATTAAATTTAGATATGTAATATAAAAATTGGTAATAGGGTAAATTACTCACTCTTAGATAACTAAATGAAAAACTACTCACCCTTTTAATTTTACTATCCAAGTACCCATTCTTTCAAAATAGGACTAAGTTACCCCTCCTTTTCTTATTCCTCACCTCTCTCTCTCTTCTCTCTTTCTCTCCCCCTCTAGTCGAATAAGACTATATTTCTCTTCTTTTCTCGTTCCTCTCTTCCCCCCCCCCCCGCTATCTCTCTCTCTCCCCCCTATTCTCTCTGCACAAAGCAACAATGGCCGCTCCAAGAGAGACTCCTTCTCATCCTCCTAGTCCGCATCCCCTTTCAATTATTCACCACCACCGCCGCCGGTGACGGCGTGATTTCTCCGTCATCAATTGCAGCAGCAGTAGCCAGGAAGGAGGTCACCGCCGTGTTTCCGTAGCCCAATCTAAAACCCTTGACAAGGATTTCTCTGGCGGCGAGAAGGAGACGAGCAACAGTAGGCGACGGCGATCTAGGTGGGACCCTTCCCCGAGTGAGTCCATCAACGATGGCACCACGGCAAGTCAGCAGTCGGCAGCTCGCGTCGCGCCTTCTCCTTCGCCTGCTTTGCTCATAGGTTGAATATTTTTTCTTTTTTTTTTTTCTCTTTTTCTTTTTGACTAATTGTTTGTTCAGTAATTTTAGTACTGCTATTGTTCTTTTCTTATGTGTTTATTATTGGGGTTGTTATGTATAGCTAGAGTAAAAACGTATTTTAGTTTATATATGACATGTATTCCACTGTTTACAATCACCTATCTGAATAAATATATTAATAAAAATAAGTCCAATATCTCATGTTTTAGAACACGTGGACGACTCGGGTGTCAGGGAGATCACGCAGCGTTCGATAATAATTATGAGATATAAACAGTGTCGCAGTCGAGATAGCTAGGGCAAGCTATTGGTTTAGACTGTAGCATTAACGGTAGTCATGGGTCTCAGACACTAGTTATTGCTGGTACCGTGGAACGTACTGACAGGATCGAGTGAGATAATGTTCTTCTTATACTTACCCTAGCAATAGGTGAAGAACTAGAGATCTCGGCATTTAGAGATATGATCGTAATCTCGATAGGCTATTAGATATATATGTGTTGTTCATTGTTACTTTGATTTGCAAGATAAGGGTCTATCGCAGCATCCCTGATGACTTACCTCTTGGGTAACATGAGGGCACATAGTATGTCTAATTAGTTGTATTGAGACACCGTGTCCGTATTAGGTTGAGAGATATCCCCTCAGGGAGTTCACAAGGTTTATTATACCAAGTCATGCATGCTGATTAAGTTCAGGTATAATAATAAGGGGTGAACTAGTACTACTTGAGGAAAATAAGATATTAATTAATTAGGAGCAGTCAGAGGAGCTCTAATTAATTAATGGATATCAGAGTCATTAAACACGGGGATAGCTCTAAATAAAATATCATCCCCAATCTATAAATTGGGACAGAGCGGTGATTCAGTTGTGATTCTTTAGTAGAATGCGTCACAGCTCTAATGAAATAAATGCTCTGGGTTGATCATGGAATTATTTCATTAGGTAAGGCTAAACTCTGTCTGGTACATAGATCCATGGGATGGCCCAAGAGCTCTTCAGAAAAGGAATTCAAGGTATTATTGAGGGATATCAGTTTTGGATTGAAATCAGACATTATGGGCTTGAGCCCATAATGTGGCGCCTACAGTAATGTAGGGGACGCTTATTTCCTCTTTTGGTGTCCATCTGAGCTCAATAATTGCACTCTGGTTAAATATGTAATATGGAATAAATTAATATCTAATTAATTAAGATTTATTCTTAATTAATGAATCAAATAATTAATTTAATATTAACATATAATATTTTCCTTATAATAATTATGATTAATTCTAATTAGTTATTTAATTAGAATTTATTCCAGTAATTAGTAACTAAACCAGGCTTTATTAATTAAAGCCCGTATCTTAGTGGAGAAGGAAAATTAGGCGCCACCTCCTCCTATAAATAAGGAGGAGGAGATTCTCAAAACCCTAATCTCATTCTAGTGAAGGGGTGCCGGTTACAGAGAGTGCGGAGAGGGAGTTCCAAGTTCCAAAGTTCCGAGACGCCCACACAGTCGGAGAACTTCAAGAAAAGGGATCACATCCCAGTAATCTAGACCTGTAGATTACTCCATCTGCGAAACGAGAAGGTATAATTTCTAAACTTAAATGTATGATGTAGTATTTGTATTTAAATTATCACATCCAATTCGAAGATCTAGTGGGAAAAAGGAACGCTTTCAAGCAGCGGTTCCATCATTTATATGTTGCGAGGTAGGATCATCTTCAGTTATAATATAAAGTGAGCTGACCTTTTGCATTTTTAGTTCACTTCTGACCTCTGAAACTTTAGCACTTGTGTATTCTAGTTGAATCTGTGCTCAAGTTATTGATTGCTTGGTTTAATTTGACCTTTCTCCATTCACAATTCGATTGTCGTTGGTAGTTTTGACTGATTAACCTACTGGGCTAAATACATTGTCTATTATTGAGAAGAAGTAATACATAATAGAAAGGAACAAGCGTTTCAATACATATTATTGGTAGCTTTGACTTTCTTTTTTTTTTGTTATGGTTTGAGTTTTGTGGTGGTTTCTGTTTTGATTTGTGATGACTAATTCTGAGATGGATGTGGTTGGATTTTGATTTTGTTTCAATTGTTAGTTGTGTTTAAAATTTTGTTTTTAGAGTTGATTGGAGTTTTAGATAGAGGATGTGTTTTGCCTTATGATATTTATTGTTAGTTCATTAGTTATGAAGAATGGTTATAATTTCTAGTTCTATATATCTATTAGTTGTTGTAATGTGGTGGTTTTGCTGGGAAATGTATGGATATTGTTTGTGTTCTTGCGTTAGTTCGATTTTTGGGCGATGATAGGATAATAATGGAGTTTGATAATTGGGTAATTCTTATGTAATTTGTACTACATTATAGGTAATCGGTACGAATTGTCCGATATTCGTACCAATAACTTCATTTTTGTTTTTGGTTCCTAAGAAATTTGTTATTGTTGAGATATGTGAAGGGGTTTTGATTTCTTGAATAATATACGTGTTCCATTTTAGGACTGATTTTGGGGCTGATACATGTTTACTTTATGTAATCGGTACGAATTGACTATATTCATACTAATAACTTCATGTTTACTTTAGGAAGCTTTTGTTCTTAGTCTAAAAAGCGTTAAGGATGAAGCAGTCAGACTTCGCGAAGCGACATGAAGCAAAGCGACTCCAGCAGTGAAAGCGTCAGCACTAAAGGTTGACAAAACGTCACTAAAACGCTTCGGATAAAGATGCTCAGAGCAAGCTTCCGTTCAGTTGAAGCGAAGCGCTCTCTAGTCAGCTCAACCAAAGCGTCTCTGATATGGAGCTATACTTGAAGCGTCCATATTGTCAGTATGATACGTTGACTCACCAACCCTCCAGTTTGAATTTTCAAACTCTGACGTGCGCCGCAGTTGCAGTCCACGTGTAATCACGTTATTGCTCAACGGAGCGGTTTGGTAGAAAAGTCACGATAAGGTGCAGACTGCCATACCCTGATTCAACCACCATGTAGTGACTTTCCCAGTATTGTAGGCGATGATAAAGCACCTGACAAATAGCAACTTTCTCATATTTCACGGGAAAGTAAGGAACACGCGCCACTTCTCTCCAACGGGAAGTAGGGTTCCTATTGCTATAAATAGAAGGAGTTGCACACATACTAAAACTAACGCACATACAAAAAATTCAAGCATACTACTCGCAAGAACTCAAACAAATTATCCTTTACATTCCTTAGTTCTTTTGAAGCGCTTCACATTAGTGTGTCCTCAAGAAATATTTTTCTTGAGCATTGCAACTACTTTCTTTCTAGGTTCAACCGCATATATCCAAAGCCTAGCTTCGAGAATCCTTATTCCTTTACTAATGATCTTCATTGTAAAGGATTCTCATTTACGAAAACCCAAAAACCCCAACACCAAGTCTATTGTGTTAGATTGAGTTGAAAGGCTGTAAAGTTTTTGTAGCAAAATTTGTTATTGTAAGGCTTCTCGAGAGCCCGTGAAATCTCTGAGGATTCAAGTGCATGTTTGTTACTAGCCTTGAATCACTTCCCCTTGGAAGTATAAAACAAGGGATACCAAATGAAGGTATTCATCCCGTCGTGGATAGAGTGGACGTAGGAGAGGCTCTCCGAACCACTATAAGTAATTGTGTCTATTTGCTTTATTTACTGCTTTGATTTATTGCATACACACACTCACATTTTAATTATCAACAAGGTTTTAATTTGTAAGAAAAGCTTAAGTCTCACCACATTCCGCACAATACTCACACGAGCGAGAAGCTTCGAAAGACTCACTAGCATTCGAAGTGTCTACTCGATAAAAAGGCTGAAAAACGAATGAGAAGTTAAACACTTTTCAACACACATATTCACCCCCCCCCTCTACGTGTGTTAGTCACTTTCGGGACCAACAAGTGGTATCAGAGCAGGGTTTCTAACTGACCTCTATTTCTGAATACTGGTAGCGCGAAAGCGTTATAGTAGGTCTACCTGAACTAATCCTTCTTTAAAACTTGCATTAAAACCTCACTCACTGCATATTGCATTTCTCTAACTTCTTTTCAAGCATGTCTTCCTCAGCACAGCTTCCTCAGTTCTCGATAGAGGGCTACACCATGTGGAGCTTCCGCGTGGAGTCCCATCTCGCTCACTTCATGACCACATGCATGAAGTTATCGAGAAAGGACTCATCGTAATCATGAAATACCTAATGAGGAACCGTGAAAAGGAGAAAACCGTAGACCTAGACGGTAACCCAGTTGATGAGGAAGAAAGCACTTCTACCGATGTCTATGTCGTAAAGCCTAGAGAGGAATATACGGCCAACGACTTCAAAGCTTATAATCTAGATCGTCTGGCGCGCAACGTGATCCAGTCAACCATCCCCGACGCCTATCTCCCAAGAATCATGAAATGCAAAATGGCGAAGGAGATGTGGGAAAGTCTTGCCCTAATCTCACAGGACACAGAGAAAATAAAGGAAAACAAACTCTCTGTACTGATGTAGGAGTTTAACGCTCTCACGATGAGGAGCAATGAGAGCATGGAGTCTTTCGAGACTCGAGTTATGGGAATTACCACAACTGTGGCTTCCCTTGGAAATGAACTCACCTTCAAAGAGATCAATCAAAAGGTGGTTTGCGCTCTGTCTGGAAAATGGCAGACAATGAAGGAACTCTTCCTTTCACAAAAAGAATTGGGAGACATGTCTCCAAAAATGATGTTCTCCGAATTCAAAGCGATCGAGTTTGACCTAGTCAAGAAAGCGCTTCGTGAGGATGAGGAGGAGCTTCCAGCGAAACCAAAGAGTTTAGCTTTCAAAGCCGCAATAGAGACCACCACCATCGAAGCCGACGTTTCCAATAGTGATGTTGCAGAAATGTCGAGAGAAGAACTTGAGGATTACGCTCTCTATCTGGTTAGAGGGTATAACAACTCCAATGCTAGAGCGGCCAAGTATAAAAGATTCTATAAATCTCAAGGCCAGAGCTCGCGCATCACCCCACGTGATGGGAAGAGGGATGACAAATCTGCAACCATCCCTAGAGATAAAGCCAACATTGAGTGCTTCGAGTGCCACAAAATGGGGCACTACAGAAGTGAATGCCCGAAGCTCTCAACCAAGGAAAATGATGAGGTCAAAGCTCGTCATGAAGGTAGCCATCGCGCTCTAGTAGCCGACGCTCCCGTTGAATCCAAAAAGCCCATCGACCATGATGAAGATCAATTCATTGATGAGGAATATGATTATGGTTGCATAGCAATAGAAGCTAAAATGGAGGAGGTAAAAATTTCAGAACCTAATACTCTTCCATTATCACTAGGTAGTGAATGTGGTGACGGTGAGGATGAGGCTTTCAGCTTGGAAAGTGATCTCTTTGACGACTATTTAGAGTTGCTCAAGAACCACGAATCCTTGCAGGAAGTTCTCGTTCGGTTTAGAAAAGAGAACAACAGATTAGCCAATACACTCGAGTCCAAGAAAAAGGACCTATTCGAGTTGACGGCTAAGTTCGATGATCTTCTTGAACGCCACCAATGTACCATATTCCAAGGAACGCAAAGCCACTCTCAATCATCTCAATAGTGCTTCTGTAGCTATTGAAATAATTAAAAGTTCTTTCAAACCCTCAAAAAGTTTGAAAGGAATTGGCTTTGGTTCTACTCTCACAGCTTCATCCGATGCTAGTTCCGAAGCGTCGTTGAAAAGCTCCAAAGCTGATCAACACGCTACTAGCAAAGGAAATGAGTTAGTCGGGTTTGTGGCTGAAACTTCAAGGCAAGCTTCCAAAGCGCCCTTGAAGGTTCACCGCGACGCTTCGAATAAGTTAAAGACTAAAAAACTTAAACGCTCTAAACGCAATTCAAAGCGTGTCAAGTCTGCGACAAACTCGAAGCGCCAACAAGAGCGTAAAGCCGACCTGAATAACTTCACATCTCATGGAGGAACTCAAGTACGCTTTATCCCCGACGCTTCACATAACTTTTATGATCGAAATCTCATCGATCATTTTACACAAAGTGAAAGCATTCCTTCACGCTCTCAGAGAATAAGGAACCGTAAGCGCTTTCACTATTATACACACGATTACACTCAGGGTTTTCCCATTAAACAAAGCCCTATTTGTTTCGTTCAGGATCTCGAGAAGGGAGTCACTCTCTCGGTGAATCCAACTCGAGTTCCTAAGTCCACTAACATTAAGGAACCCAATGTGAATTGGGTACCTAAAAATTATTGATCTTATAGATTAAGGCGGCGAACTCGAAAAGCGCGGCCCACAGGAAGGAAGAAGCTATTTGGTACCTAGATAGCGGATGTTCACATCACATGACGTGTGAACGATCTTTCCTCGACGAGTTCGTTGAGAAGCCTGGTCCAGACGTAATTTTCGGTGATGATGCAAAAGGCATCACCATCGGATACGGTACATTTAGCATTGGAAATATGAGACTTCCTAACGTCTTATATGTCCAAGGCCTTAAACATCATTTACTTTCTATTTCCTAATTCTGTGATAACGGGTTTGTGGTAGAGTTTATTTCTAATCAATGTGTTGTCAAGAACAAAGAGTCAATGCAGGTTGTTCTTACATGAATCCATAAGCAGAACGTGTATGTAGCTAACTAGAGCTACTGCCAAGTCAGAGTGTGTCTCGTCGCTAGAAGCACTTCAGAAGTTGGATGGTTATGGCATCGTCGCCTTAACCACCTGAACTTCAAAATAATGAATAAGATCTCCCGGAAGAGTCTCGTTCGAGGCATTCCTAATGAAGTTTTCAACAAGGATATAGTGTGCCAAGCCTGCCAAGAAGGCAAGCAAATCAAGAAGTCATTTCAAAGCGTCGAGGGACATGGCTCATCCCGAATTCTAGAGCTCCTTCACATGGATCTCTTCGGTCCCATCACACCTGTCACCTTGAGTGGAAGAAAGTACGCTCTTGTAGTCGTGGATGACTTCTCACGCTACACTTGGGTACTAATTCTATTCAAGAAGAAGGACACGCTTTGGAAGCTCCCAAAGCTCCTAAAGCAACTGACGGTGGAGAAAGGGTTGATTGTGGTAAAGATACGCTCCGACAAAGGAACTGAATTTCTCAATCAATTCATCGAAGCGTATAGCACAGAAAATAGAATTCTTCATCAGACTTTTGCAGCTCGCAGTCCGCAACAAAATGGCGTTGCGAGCACCGGAACAGAACCATCAAAGAAGCTACCCGCTCTATGCTCGCGAATGCTCAACTGCCAAAGAAATTATGGGGAGAAGCAACTTTCACTGCTTGCTACACCCAGAATCGCACTCTAATCAATGACGGTAAAACACAATTAAGAGCGTTTGATAACAACAACGGTAAAACGCAACAACGGTAAGTGTTTGCCTACTCTTTCCCATTTATATATTTTTGGTTGTAAGTGTTTCATTCACAACAACAGTAAAACACAATTAAGAGCGTTTGATAGCAAAGCTGATAAAGGAATATTTCCTGGATATTCTCCTACAGGCAAAGCTTATCGCATTTATAATTTCCAGACTCTTGTTGCGGAAGAAACACCCCATGTTATTTTTGATGAAGCTGCTTTCAAGACTCAACTCCGCAGGTACAGATAAATGCTGAAAGCATGAACGCTGGACCTGGAAGCATAGTTGAAAATCCTGAAGCTTCTTCCAGATTGTTTGATGTGTTTTTTTGAGAGTTTTGTGTGGTGTTTTTATTATGATTTTGTGTGTGTTATATGTTCTTTATGTATTTTTGTTCATGTGTTAGGGAAAGTGGAGGAGAGGAAAGAATGGAATGCAATGAAGAAGAAGAAAGGAAGAAAAGAAGAAAAGAGCAAAAGATTGAAGAAATGAGTGAAATATGAAGATCAAATTTGGATGATATAAAGCATAAGATTGAAGAGGGGTTCGATAGGAGCGCGTAGGAAAAAACGGCGGTTGATTTCGAGTTCGGACGAGGGAGATACGGCCAAAACAAAAAAGTCGCGTGCAGTGGACCGAAGGAAGCAGTGAGCGGCCACTCACTGTAGCTGGCGGCCGCTCACCCTGGCGAGAATAGTGTTTTATTTCCTTCTTGGACTAGGTTTTTCCAAATCCTATATATATGTAATCTTCTTAGAACGAAAATACCTTTGCTCACACTAGTTTTTAGCTTTCCAAAATTCTAGATTAGTTCTTAGATTTATGCTTTCAAGATTATAGCTTTAGATTCAAGTTTTAATTCAAGATTCATTTAAGTTCTTCGTTCTTTCTTTCGTATTCGATTCGTAAGTTTAATTTGTGCTCTTAGATTAATTTTACTTGCTTTCTTTATTTGCTTTGATTAATTGCTTTCTTTAGTTTAGATTAATTTGATAAGATTAGATTTAATTATTTTTTTATTGCTTTCCTTTCAATTCATGCCTAGATAATTTTATTACTTTCTTCTTAGTTTAATTCCCTATCCCGGGTGACAGACGGGGTTGCTTTTTTACTTGCTTTTAATTATTTCTAAGCCTAGTTTAATTTATTTGCTTTCTTTAAATTCTTTGCCTAGGATATAAATTCTTTAAACCCTAAATTATTTACTTGCTTTCATAGAGTGTTTAGCGCGTGTGTAATCACAAGATTAAATCCCATGTTAAGTTTTCCTCGAGAGATCGATATTCGGGTTCTACTTAATTAGTCTACGATAGACCTAGTTTATTTGCTAGCACTAATTTTAGGTGAAACAAATTTGGCGCCGTTGCCGGGGAAAGCTTTAGGTAATTGATTTTGTGATTGTGTTTTTAATTTCTGTTTATTTTCGTTTAAAAAAAAAAAAATGTTTTTAATTTTCTGTTGGGTATTCTTTTTGTGCTTTCCATTGGTGCTCTTAACCTGTTTGTTGAGTGTTGTGTATGCATGGTCGTCAAAGTCTCCAACAAGATCTCTCGCCGTTCGTAGACAACATTAATCGGAGGAAAGCAGTACTGGCAAGTGCAAAAGGAGGAGAAATAAGTGAAGGATCGAATAACGGTCTTGGTTTCATTGCCTCTCCAATTTTTAAAAAGTCCCCAAGCCCAGAGTTCTTAGCGTAAAGGTCCATTCAAGCGTCAGAGCGAATAGACGTGGTGAGCAACGACAACGGTTCCAGTTCTAGTTCTGACGAGTCTACCGATTCTGAGCAATAAAAGATCATGGCCAAAGTCATTGGTGAATTTGCCCCTCCCACTTTTCCATCTTCTTCGTCAGCTATTGTCTTGCCCAGAGAGGTTAGGGACACAAAGCTCAAGCCTCAACATCAGAACTTGCTGCCAACTTACCATGGCATAGCAAACGAGGATGCTCTCACCTTCATACGAGAGTTTACCTCAACGGTCCAGTCTTTTCCACTGGGGAACATCACAGAGGATCAACTAAAGATGAAGTGTTTCCCGTTGTCTCTTAAGGATCGTGCCAAGACATGGTATCTCACCCTTCCAGCAAACTCACTATCGACATGGAAGGACGTCTGTGAGCGGTTCATTCTCAAATACTACCCAAACCGGAAGACGCAAGAAATCCGGTCACAAATCATGAATTTTGAGCAAGGAGCTGATGAGTTGTTCCATGATGTGTGGGAGAGGTTCCAAGAGTTGCTGCAGCAATGCCCACATCACCAACTGGTTCCCGAAATGCTTTGCCAATATTTCTATGAGGGATTACATCAGACGAGCCAGTTTATGGTGGACAGCACAGCCGGAGGGAACATAGCGGTCAAGACGGCCGATGAGCTGAATGAAATCTTTGAAACCCTTGCAGCAAGCTCTCGACTGAAACTAGTTCGACCAAGGAGAAAGCAAGCTAGTGCAATCACTTCTGAGGATATTAGCTCTGATTTGAGGAAGCAAATAGCAGAAATGGCAAGAAAAATGCAAGAGTTGGAGATGAAAGCAGAAGCCTCGCCACCTACTTCCCCCGTGAAGATTGTAACACGAACACAACCACAAGTGCAAGAGCCAAAGCAAGAAGCAGAAGTTGTGGTGTGTGACATTTGCCAAGAGTACGGGCACTATGCTGATAGTTGCCCAAACATGGGGGAGTTCACTTATGAAGGAGGAGCTGAAGTCTATGCAGCTCAAGCTTATTATCCTCAAGTTCCTCCACAACAAGCTGCAACGGGACGTACCCAACAACAAGGTAATTACCCGTCCCGTAGGCCATCGTCTCAAAATTTTCAATATCCTTCCTACTCTCCACAATACCCAACTCAACCATATTATCCTCCACCAAACACCTATTATCCTCAACCACAGCCCCCTTTTTACCAACCCATGCCATTCTATCAACCTCCACCATACATTCCTCCTCAACAACCTTACTATCCTGCGCCTCCGCCTCAACAATACCCTCCTCAAAACACTCATCCTCAAAATCAACCTCCTCAAGCTCCACCACCTAACCCTAAAGTGCTGCCACCGCATCCTCAAGAGACACAAGAAGCGGTCAATAAATGCTTTGAGATGCAAATTGGTCAAATGGCGACTCAAATTCAACAAAGTTTGCAGCAGCAGAAGAGTCCGGGCCAAGGGACGCAAGTTCACCAAGTTCAGGACATTGCAGTGTTTCGGAATGAGGAGATGGTGGAAAACGGGGTCCAAAACCCCGAAATAAAGAAAAATTATGCAAGGGGAGGTGAGTGGCCGCTCACATTGAGCTGGCGGCCGCTCACTCTTCTAGCAGGGGGTAGTGAGCGGCCGCTCACAGGCACCGAGCGGTCGCTCAACGCGCAAAACAGCGGTACACCTCCCGAAGTTGAACCGGAGCCCAAATCTACTCTCCACAAAGCTTCCATTCCATATAAACCACCTCTTCCTTTTCCAAGTAGGGTGAAGAAGGTGAAGGAAGATCACAAGCCTGTTTGTAATTTTGATTCTTTTCCTAAGCAAGGTGATCCCGGAGGTTTCAACTTAAATGTCACCTTGGATAGTGGAGAGATTGTCTCTGGCATGCTGGACTTAGGAGCGGCAGTGAACTTGATGCCACATTCGATTTTTGAAAAGATGACATCCAAGAAGCTAAAGGCGACTGACTTTCGTATAGAGTTAGCAGACGGCACTTGAGT